>CM067216.1:190470113-190930395 GCA_034190945.1 Octodonta nipae | reverse complement strand
GGACGTTTCGATTCCTTATCAGGAATCATTGTTGAACAATGTATTTTGTGATTGACACAATATTTGTAGCTTGACTTGTTGGCAACATCAATTGATTGATTAATTGACTTTGAAGTTTCCTTTTTGATGTTCATTTGCCACAATACCGGTATCTCTACAGAGGGTGTCCCAATTTCACCATTATTTAATAACATGCTGACTTCAGACTAACATGCAGACACTTTCTTTGATTTTCCTTTTTTAGCTGTGCTCTTCTTTAAGTAATATTGTTGTCTTATCCCAGTTCATTTTATCTATACTATTATCCGTGAGTACATGGTTTGCCAATCTTGATCTGTCTATATGTATTCTTCTGTATTTTTCAGAAACCAGTATGAAGAATGATAATCCCAAATGCACATTTAAAATGACTATTTGCCTCCTCAGTCATTTAGAAACTAAGTACTTGCCTTCTTCCTGTTTTTGTCAGTATAAGATCACCGCCGATTTTAATTTATTAGTCGACTCTTTGAAATTTGTTTTGCCGGTTTTTGTTTGTTTTTAATTGCTTTCCTTAACTAACCTCAAAAAAGTTCTTAGTGATTAGTCTTGGTTTGCTCTTTATTAGATCATGGTTAAGTGTCATTAAAAGCTGTTGGGGCTATAATTTAGTTTTCAGCTAATCCAATTCCAATATATTGTCAACAGTAACTGACTTCTCTTTTCTATCAACATTTGTTTGTATATATATATATATATATATATATATATATGTATTATGACTTCCGGTTTGGAGCGAAAATGACTATTTCCGACCGGAAGTAATTTTTCTTTAATGGAAATCAGCAAATTGTTACATGGATTTCCATAGAAAAATGAAACCAGACAGTTTTTGTTCGTGTCAGTTTTTAGATTTATCCATATTTTACCAAGATATTAGCCTCAAATTTAGTGTATACCTTCTCTAAAATATAAGTAACAGCGTTGTTGTAACAATGCTACGGAAATTTTAGACCCAAAACTCCTTCAAAATCACATCCGAAACCGTTTGCTCTTGATAATTTGTGTCATTATTACAACATTATTAGTACGAATCTGATGTGGCTATTTCTTCCCCTTTCTTGGCGTGACTTCTCGTTTTCCGAAGAGTTTGGGTCCAAAAATTTCTCTGGTAATGTTACAACGCTGGTAGCTATTGTCCAGAGAAGCTGTCCAAATAATTTCACACGGTTGACCTATCAGGTTTTTTGAAGTGATTTCTCGACATATTCTCTTGTATCTGCCGAAAGCAGAATACAGAAATTTTAAGTGAATACTCCAGTTGGCGTTTCCACAGCGCCTGGGGGGACAGGCAGACAAAAATATTATCCTCTGTTAACACCTACAATGACATATGTCTTACACATTCTAACCGGACGTTCGATTAAGTACGTTTTTCGTCGCAAGCTCTATCTACTACAGGGTGTAATGTAAAAACAACTAGAAAATTTACTTATCAGGCTGGAATTAGGGTTTGCAATCCCCCAGTCTTTTTTTACAGATTTAAATTTGCAGTAAATCTGCCTTTACAGGTAGATCCCGCTGTAATTCCAGCGAGAGATTTAAAAGTACTATTGGTCGCCCAGTGGTCGAAATTCGACCCTATTTCATGAAATTGTAAATGTATGTTTTTAAAAGAAACAGACTTGTGGAAAAATCGGAGAAGTGAATGTAATGACCAAAATTGTTCACTCATATTGACAAATCTATTGAAATAAAAAGAATATAAAAATATAATCACAAATATTCGAAATATTTTTGACAAATGAATGACCCCCCCCCCCCAATTTTTGGTTGGAACCGCTCCTGGCAAATTATTCGATATAATAATTGGAAGATTGTTCTTTGCAACCTAAAAGTTTTCGTCATTTGCGGTTTCAATCAAGTTCAGGAATATTAAAGAAAAGAGAGGACCAACAACCCTAGGACAACTTAAATTTTAATACATTCTCTATTGTCCGCTGACTGACAATTTTTTACACAATACCTTCGAAAAGGTCGTGATAATAATATATTAATCAAATAATTAAATTCACATTAAAAACAGAATATTTAATATGAAAGTTACGGCAACGCGTCCGAAAAATCAATACTGATCTACTACATTGACTATTTTACCACTAAACAATAACAACGCTTGCTTGCCACTTCCAGAAGTACATGCTCTAAGTATATAACAGCATCTAACGATCGCTCCTTCTATATATAATTACTCAATGTTTTGAGTTTTTGACGGTCTGGCGGCGACGGCACTGTCAGCTGTCTGGCGTTGACAATATGGACGTAAATAATGATTTTTTATTATATTTTATTTAATGAATAAACGAATATTATAAACTAATATTAGCATTCTGCACTGAAGGTCGTCAGTAGCTACTAAACAAAGCAAAAATGAAGAAAATCGGTTGAGAGAAAACGGTACCTAATCATTTCGTCTTTGCCTATTTAACTATAGATATTTATAAATAAAAATAATAATATAAGTAGTTCTTAGTATTTAAAGATCAAGCAAATAATCCATAAATTAACAACAATAATATATTAATTTTGTTATTTGTACATAGGTATTAATATATCTCCATTTACATAACATTACATACTTTTTGCTGTTAAATTATTAAAATAAACATCTAAAGGACTAAAAATTAGCAGAGACTAGAAACCAAAGAGATTAATTCAACCTAGAAGTTAATATTTAGTCATTAGTTATTGGTAACATTTATTGTGACATACTATAAATACTTAACGAACTTTTTGTCCTGTATTTTACAATTTTACGTATAAATAAACATCTAATAAATCAGAAACAACTTTGTATTAAAACAAATTTTATTTTTTTGTTAATCTAATTGCATTTCTAGTTCGGAGGAAGGGGGGAGTTATGGAACTTTCGTGCTCCTTCGTTTGTGAAGATAAAGAATGATTACAGATAAATTAGTTCGACACTCCATAATCGTCTCTCGAAGAGCCTTAGCTAGATCAGCGCTCACTCTACCTTGTTGCTTATCTAACTTTTGTAATATAAATCGGAGTGTTGTGTCAGCCGTTAAAATAGTAGAATATTTTCTGCATTGAACTTCGAGGCCTAATTCAAGTAATTCTTTGATATTTGCCACACTTCGTAAGAAAATTTAATGTTTGATCCTACATCAATTAAAGCTTTGCTTGTACGGCTTTTAAGAACTTTAAAGCTCTCTGTATAACAGGCTACTCCACCACGTTTTGCAGTCTAGTATTAAACTATAATCTTTACAGAGGTCTTGTTGTACACATGTCTGCAAGCAAGCATTCTTAGTTGGAGGTTTCCTAAAAATCTTTACAACCTTTCTCACTCTCTTTATAAAGCCGCTTTAATTCGGTATCAGTTTAGCTGGAGGCTGTTCTAAATGAGTAAAAGACAAGACGCAAAAATCTACTGATTTTTTATCCTTCATCCGCTGGACTGATCGGTGCTGACGCAGGGAACACAATGCGCACGTAAAACACTCGAGAGTGACAGCTGAGCTAGGTCGCTAAACGGACGTGTTTGATTGAAAAATTTCCCGGGTGGGATTGCCGCACATTTGCGGGGATTCCGCAGGTCTCATTAACACGCGAGAAAATGCGGGAAGGCAAACCCTAGCTGGAATAGATCGTATTTTTAGGTCAGTCCGGTACCGAAAGAAAAACAGCTTCTATGTAGAGGCCTTGATGAAACACCAACAGATCATCCAGAATGGTATAACATGAAGAAAATTGGCCAATATATTTATACTTGTCCAATCAACTAATAGGTTTCGAAGTTCTCCAAAATGGACAGTTTAATCTCGTAAAAGCGATTTCCAATTTGGATCTTTATCAGAAGAAATGGTGTGCAAATTACATTATATGTTTTGACTATACTCATTATCATATATAAGGTTCATGTGCGTATGTTATCTTTCTCGTGTTCATAAATATTTGAATAAGCTCATTCATCACACACTTGAAATAAATATGTATCAGCTTTCTCTAGCCTTAAACAAAAAGTACTGTTTTCCTATATTTGGCTTTACGCAATTATTTACGTCTACATCTAATTCTAAGTGTGAAATCCTACTTCCTAATAGTATACAATAAAAATTAATACTATCCCAAATGGTAATAATACTTTAATAAATAAAAAAACCCATTGTTTAGTATTTTATTCATTATATGACGACACAATGTTAACCTTATGAAAAGCTAATTATTATTATTAATGTTAATAACAGAAATATTGCATCTCTTAATATCCTTGTGTGATTCTTCCTGTCAATAATTGCAAATCAATTGTAAAATTTATTTAAGCCACGATTAACAGGTATAGATATTATCAGAAGCCGGGCAGCCGATAAAATGTGAATCAGACGAATATTATTCTCAGGGTCATCAAAAGAATATCTGCGTATATTAGGGATGTCGGAAAAATATCGATATATCGATATTTTTTGTTTTATATATCGATACTTTTACACAATATAATTTTATTCGATATATCGATATAAAAACCAAGTATCGAAAACTTATCAAAAACGATATTTTTCCGTATGTTTGTTACGTGTTATATAAAATAAATACTAGCTGTTTTCCAATTACTAGAGCACAAAGTGTTTTTGTGTCGCTCTGTGTCGTAATTTTCGGGCGTTAATTGGAACATACTTCATTATTTATGATAAAGTTTTATGTTTACTTAGTACTTACATAAAACATCCCAAAGGCCCAGTTATTTCTTGTGCCCATTTGTGCGAGCCAGTGCTGCAATTGGAACACTTAGTGCTCAGCACTGTGCCGCACTGTGCGCAATTGTGCGGTAATTGGAAAACAGCCGATATATTGTCAAACAAGTTGAGATACATGATCTTTGTACACAAAGATTAGCAGAATTCTTTCAAGTATAATTAATTTATTATATTTATCCTATATGTTGCCTAAGTGCTTGAAGATAAAATTAATTTTAAATATGTTTCTGATGCATGAGGTAGAGGGGAGGTATATATGAGAGTGTATAAATGATCATTAGAACAACATCTAAATTTTCAGAAAATATGAGAAGTAGTAGTATATAGTTAATTTAACAATATATTACTACCTTAAGCTGTGAAAAAGTCTCAAAATAAAATATTTTTAAATTTTGTAATCCAGTCTACCTACCACCTATCTATAAATTGTTTGCATATAACTTTATCAGATACACTAGTTAAACAAATTACTAAGTATATATATATATATATATATATATATATATATATATATATATATATATGAGGACCCCGGTAGCGCAGAGGGAATGTGCTCGAACCTCCAAAATTCCACTAATTCGGAGGCTGAACCGAGTTTTGTACCCGGGTTCGAATCCCAGCCATGCCACGGCTTTTAATTAATAAAAAGACGTGACGTCATCTCGGGGGTACGGTCGTCTCTGGTAACTGGCAAAATCCATGAGAAAGAGAATCATTGCTCCTTACCAACCCGCATTGAGGCAGCGTGGTAAGGTATGCCTCAGAACCTCAAACATGTCGAATTACAAAACTCACGGAGTTGTACCCCAGGTGGGTAAGCAATCCCACACCGGTCTGCCTCAAGGATTCTGGGGGAGGCAAACATTCGACTACACTACATGTAGCAACATATAAATGCCGAACACTCTCGAACCAAGCTAGAATTGTAGAATTAGAACAAGAAGCAGTAAAAATCAAGTGGGATATCATTGGCATAAGTGAAGTTAGGAGGAAAAACGAAGAGCTAATAACACTTGAATCAGGCAACCTCCTATACCACCGAGGAACACCAACAGGAAGAACTAGTGGTGTTGGATTCCTCATCCATAAGAGATGGACCGATAAAATTATAGGCGTGTCCGGAACATCAGACAGAGTCGCAAGTCTAACATTGTCGCTTTCTAAAAGATACTCTATTCAAATAATACAAGTTTACGCCCCAACAATTAGTCATTCTGACGAAGAAATCGAACAACTAAACAGCGAAATCAAAGAGGCCTTAGATACCAACAACAGCCATTTCAAATACATTATCGGCGACTTCAACGCGAAAATTGGGAAAAAACAAGACCGAGAAGGATCAGTGGGGAACTTCGGGTTCGGTGAACGAAATGAAAGAGGAGAGAGATTAGTACAGTTCGCACATGTACATATCAAACTCCTTCTTCTTCAAGAAAAATTCTAATAGGAAATGGACTTGGGAAGCTCCAAATGCGTCAGTCAAAAATGAAATTGACTTTGTCCTGACAAACAAGATTAATACCATCAAAGATGTAAGCACGCTAAATAAATTCAGGACAGGAAGCGATCACAGACTTGTCAGAGCAAGGATTGTCCTTAATACGAAACTGGAGAGATTTAAACTTACTAGGAAGACGGCCGCTACTAGCATAGACATTAACAACCTGAAAGAAAATTCTGAAAAATATCAGACGCTGATAGAAGAGAAGCTCCGGAAACAACAAGACAACACACAACTAATGAATACAATACTGACCTGTGCTAAAGAAATAGGCGGAAGCCAACAACGAAACGAACACAAGAAGCTTAGTTCGGAAACAAAGGCGTTGCTTCAGAAAAGAAGAGAACTGAAAAGGACAACAGACATCCAACGCATAGAATACAGTGAACTATGCAAGACAATAAGAAAGAAAATTGCAGAGGACATCAAAAAATACAACGAAAAATTGGTAGAAACTGCAATTGAAAATCGGAAAAGTTATAAAAACGCTAAGAAAGCATTGATAATTGGGAAAAGACAAGTAATCGCATTGACAGAAGAAAATATCAGAATAACGGATAGACACAAAATAATGGAGCATGTCACGAAATTCTACACGGATCTATACAAAGCCCCCGAATCCCTGGAAATACAGCTGACGAAAGAAGAAATACCTGAAATACTTGTGGAGGAAGTGGAATCAGCGGTCAACAAAATGAAAAATGGCAAGACAGCAGGTAACGATGCAGTACCTGCTGAACTACTAAAATACGCTGGTAGAGAAGCATGGAAACGCCTAGCCAAAATATATACGAATTGCCTAAGAACCAGACACATCCCAGAAAAATGGAATAGCGCCCTCATAGTATTAATCCATAAGAAAGGCAATAAAGAAGACGTTCGGAACTACAGGCCGATAAGTCTCCTGCCGGTAGTGTACAAAATATTCACTAAAATCATACAAAACAGAATACAGAGTACACTAGATTCCGCTCAACCCCGAGAACAAGCCGGATTTCGTAGTGGCTTCAGCACAATCGATCACATACACACTATAAGAGAAGTTATCAGTCGAACTAGAGAATATCAAATACCACTTGCCTTGGCCTTCATTGACTTCGAAAAAGCGTTCGACACTATATATCCGAAGGCGGTAATCAACGCCCTGAGTGAACAAGGTGTAGATAAGCCATACATAGAAACGTTGGTTAATATATACAAGGAAGCTAAAGCCAAAATCAGAATATACGAAGGCAGCCCTGAATTTCCTACTAACAGAGGAGTGAGACAAGGTGACTCAATATCACCGAAGCTATTCACAGCGGCATTAGAGAGTATCTTTCGACGATTAGACTGGAACCACAAAGGACTGAATCTAGATGGAGAATATCTAAACCATCTGAGATTCGCCGATGACATTGTCCTAATTGCCAATAACGCAGGAGAACTACAAAATCAAATCAATGAACTTAGCAGAGTAAGCAAGGAAATAGGCCTAAAAATAAATATCGGAAAAACAAAGATAATGTACAACGAACTAATAGACACACAAGACATCACAATAGATAACACAGTTCTGGAAATAGTAGAACAATATATATACCTAGGTCAATTAATACACATATCAGGTTCGCTACTACCAGAAATAAACAGAAGGATCAAACTTGCATGGATGACGTTTGGAAGAAACTCCATAATCTTCAAGTCACGAATGGCATTCCGCCTTAAGAAGGAAGTATTTGATCAGTGTGTTCTACCAGTACTGACATACGGTTGTGAAACCTGGATTTTGAAAACCGAACTTACAAGAAAACTACAAGTAGCACAAAGGTCTATGGAAAGATGCATGATCGGAATAACGAGAAGAGATGGGAAGAGAATAGAGTGGATAAGGAACAAAACCCAGGTAATAGATGTTATCGACAGAGTGAAATCTCTGAAGTGGCAATGGGCAGGGCATTTGGCAAGAAGACAAGATAATAGGTGGTCAACAAAAATCACACAATAGTATCCTAGGGGTGTTAAAAGACCAAGGAAACGCCCCAATGTAAGATGGGACTATGACATCAAGAAAATAGCAGGCATAACCTGGTCCCAAAAAGCGTACAACAGAACAACATGGAGAGATTTGCGAAACGAATATGTAAGAGAGGCTACACCATAAAATAATGGTCGAAATTAGCTGCATATGATGATGATGATGATGATGATATATATATATATATAAACTACTGTTCTAAAATAGTACCGATATATCGATATATCGATATTTTTTTCTCGATATATCAATATCGATATTGATACTTTTAAAAAATATCGATACAATATATATCGATACTTTTTGACAGTTCCGACATCCCTAGCGTATATGATTGCATACTATTCTTCAACTGTTATTTGGAAATATATTGTGTCGAATTCTTTGTGATGCATAATTGCGAGTATTTAGCTTATTCTTTACTCGTGTCTTATTTTGGTTCCACGTTTTTATACAGGTTAATGTGCAGGGGCGGATCCCAGATTTTCATTAGGGGGGTGGGCTGATCTCGTTTGGGGGGCTTGATGTCATTGAAGCTTGATTTTACCACAAAAAACACTTAAAAAGCATACCACTCAGATGATTTTGGGGGCTTCAGCCCCATAGCCCCCCTCTGGATCCGCTAGTGGGTGAATCGCATTGTTTTCCAAATTTCTGTGTATTTTAAATTGATCGGAAGGATTTGAGTATGTTAGATATATAAAAATCGAATTCACTGTTACTTCATACAAGTGGTACTATGATTTTTGTATTCTTGTTAAAATTAGTAAACTTGAATTAAATCTCTTTGATTCTCTATTAGAATGCTTAAGAGTAATCCTAAAGATGAACTTCTTAGTGAAAACACAACTGATATCGAATATTGGACTGGTAAGTGCTCAGTCTTTTAGGTTTGAACTAAAAAAAACTAACTTGTTTTAATTTTTTAAATATTTTTCTACGTTTTGTCTTAGTTATGGAGACTTTTGACTTAAATATTATATTTTAATATGTGCAGATTAGTATTTGTCTTATATATGCCTAATTTTAGTTTAAGTTATCTGTTTGTAAACGTTTTCATTATCATTTCTCATTGTCTGAAACCTTTTTTCAAAGTTTTTGCCCTTATTGAATTAATTTCCTCTTCTTGTTTTTCATTAGCTATGGCATACTCTGTTATTTCTGATAAGGTCTTGCCTTCCAGTTTTCGAACCATCTCTCAAGAGGTACATTTTGAGATTTTATCTTGGCTCATCCTGTCTGCGGGGGCTATCTATTCTCATCTTCTTAATCCTACCGTTATAGAGAGGTTTTCCACCTGCAATTCTTCTTTCAAGTTTCTGCCCAGTACTTCATTTCGCAGTGATATATATATTTTCTAACAAAGAGCACATTTTTTCTGTGCTATAATTTTGTTTCTAGATTTGAATAACTCAATATACATCCTCATGATTTATTTTAGCAACAAGATAGGCACAAATTTCGCACATAAAACATGACAGTTCTTTGTAACATGAAACGTCTTGACATACCCAATATAGTGTCAATATAAAGTTCTGCAAAAAATACCAATCAGGCAACTGTCTTTATTTGAAAAAGCACCGAAACATGTCAAGCGATTAATTTTTTGACGCCTCTAATAAAATAAGAAAAAAAATAAAGTGTATTTGTCAAAGTGTCATCGAATTTATTTTCAAATATTAATACAATCATATAATTCGGTTTGGGCCATTAGATAGAGGACAGCCTTCTGCAAAGGGCCAAATAGATTGAAACCTACAAACGGTAAACACGCAGAATTTATAAAATAATCAGTGTTTGGGCGTCACGTATTGATAAATCCTTACTTTACTGTGACAATTTGACAGCTCAGCGATAATTACTTCTTTTGCGTACATCCGTTCTTCCTGCTACAATTCCAGCGTTTCGAGAACAAATTGACAACATTTAAATCGTCTAGTATTTTTCCTACAAGATGCGTCATCGCCGAATTATAGTGCACAAATAAGAAGGTTTTGTGGACACTAATTTGGAAGACAGATTAATAGAAGTGGGTCAATTAGTAACCACCAAGATCTCCAGATTTAACCACATGAATTCCTGTTTGTGAGGCTATTTAAAGAACATTTTCGGGATTTGTTGGAATGCATTAGAACAACTTTTTTAATTTACAACATACATACATAACTTATTTTATTCATTTAAACCGAGTAATAAATTCAATATTATCATAACTTTAACAAACATACTTCTTTTTCGACATATGTCTTCAAAAGCTTTGGAAACTAATGACTTGACATATTTTAGTTTTTGTTAAAAAACTCAATGTTTATCAAAAATATAAAGAGAGGAATTTTGTACAGAACTTTATCATAACACTATTTAAATCTTTAAATCTAAACAGCTGTTAACTAAGTACTAAAATTTGTCGGGTCGAGTGTTTTCAATTTAAACCCTCATTTCAATTTTCATTTAATTTATCAGCTAATTTATGAATAAATAATGAACTGCGGAGGAAACAAATAGGATAATGGTGCAAAAATGTTCAATATACTAAAAACAAATTGGAATTAAGTAATTATAAAGTGCAGGAAATTACAAAAGGATTTATAAATAAATCTGTCTGTCTTGTTCACTACTGTGAGAACGTGTTTTGATTTACTATATCAAGAATAGCGTCACCTAACCTACATTATTCACAGCAAAGTTATTCCAAAAACTATGTTCATTAATAATAAATCAATTAACATTAATTCAGGTTAGTAATGCTTTCGGTAAATTTCCTTTAACAATTGCAAAACTCTGAGATTATTAGTGTATACCCAAAAGATATAATACGATACTTTGTAATGATCTGAATATTTCTCCGAATTTCGAAGACACTCCTAATAAATAGGTGATGTTACTACGATGTCATCAAGTAGTAGTTCCTTTGTTAAAAGTAAACTACATATTCTCAGGATTTCCGAATTTTCATTCTGGAACAGCCAGTATATAAGGCACCCTAAATAACTGAACTTAAATCGATTTCCTTTTAAACGTACAGTTGAGTTTAAGTTGTGTTTTCTAGAACATGAAAAACAAAAAATAAATAAATGAAATAAAATAAAGATTTCGACTTCAAGTCGGAAACGGGTGATAGGTAATAATATTTATCAGAAAAAATTATAAAAAAATCTAAACCACATTTCTCACAAATTAATTAACATTTCAGGAGATCAATCCTGAGAATTCATTCCTGGAATGTATACAGTCATGGGATTTCCTTTGAAGAAATATTGAAAATGAAGGTTTATAACAGTTCGTTCTGAATATAAAATTTCTGTGCAGAACACATCTTTAGTTTTGCTCCCCTCAAAATTTTAAAATATCACTATAAATATATATTAATATTCACTTTCAGGTAAAATAAAGAAATAATTATTGAAGGTTCCAATTCTTTTTGGTTCAAAAGAAATTTTATATTGTGTTCCGTTCAAAGCATTTAAAAAATTAGTTTATTTACTAATTGAGATTATGTACTCTATTAGTTCCATTACAAATTAGACTAGATTAGATTAGACATCTCTGTAACTACAAATATACCCCGCCTTATAATTTAAATATCCTAACTGCTTATGCTTATATAAAAAAATTTCGATACACCCTGTGTAACTATAATTCTATTCTATCTCATATTTCAACCATCCTTTATATGCAACTGTTTATGTACCACCCAACTTTAAATTTAATTGTAAAATTTTTTAAACCCTCCTTCCTGTTTTGTCTTACACAAAATTGAAGAAGTCACTAAAGTTTCTAATGATAAGAATTCAAACATAAGTACAATAAACCTAATAGGATCTGTTACGGCATCCAGGGTCACAAGAGGGATCAGCTTCATGTTTCTTTTAAAGATAACAATGATGGAAATAAAGTAAGAGAATTATCTGGACACAAATAGAGTAGAGAACCATTTACAAAAGAACTCAGAAGTGAATACCTATCCTTTAGATTTTATTATTTTTATTTACATCTCATCTAAGATCTAACAAGCCCGACCCAAACATGACACATAAGAACAATTATCTCGTTATCTCTTCAAACGAGGTGGTACGTTAGACGATTAAATCGGAAGTTGTCTGTAACATGATATTTTAAAAATAGAATGATATAAAAAATGAATTTTCAAATTTTTGTTCATAATTTATACAGATCATTCCAAAAAAATGCAAAGTTCAAAAACTTCAAACACAATTAATTACTTTTTTTTAAATCGGACCTACCATATATTTTAACTAGTAGTTGCCCCTTTTGATCCTCATTCAATCCATACCAATTTTTCCCAAAGCCAAATGAAAAAATTGTTGAGTATTTGGAACTTTTATTAAAAATTGCCAGTCAAGTTTGACTTAAACAAGAGTGCGATGAACACACTGAATTTTTTAAAATCCAAATGAAAATCATTTCTGTCGTTTAATTTTATCTTCTCACCAGCATGACTGAATCAATCGCATAGTTATTGACCAAAAAGTTACTTACAGTATTTTGAATTTCTAAATAACACCTTGAATTCAAACTTCGTTCGGAAATAAAATAAATAAACCTAATATCTTTGAAAAAACAATATATAATGAAAATAAACTTGGTAGTGAAGGTTTAAATAAATTTAGTGGCGCTTTCCCAATTGAATGTCCAACTTGCACGGGGTATTGTAAGCCTTCCACAGAAACAAAATATTGTCTTCTCTTCAAAGGATGTCAATTATTCGAAATCCACAACCCAAAGATCACTATCCTGTCAAATTCAAAATTCATACCAAATTGAAAGATCTTCATATAGCAAATCTTATTTTGACCTTAATGACACAGGAGAAACTAAGCCATGGAACCTGCATAAAATAAGTCTTGCAGAAATATTCTATAACATTGCAACTAAATCGATATAGCTTACTTGTTCAATTCATTTACCGTGCATATATTTGATATAATTGTTGATTTAAATTTATGTTTATCTAGAAAGTAAACTAAAAAATATAGAAATGTAAAAAATACGCTGGTTACAAACTGTGAACTACGATAAGCGAACTGCAGTTGAATGTGCATCCCGGCATCTTGATTGTTAAATCTTGATAAAAAAAATTACTTCGCTTTTGAATAACCCGTAGTTACGAGGCTTTCTTGTACTTTTCCAGAACTACAATTCTTTAGTAACTCTCTCTAGTCGTAACATATATTTCGCAGATGTTTTTTATTGAAATCTATGTAACACTACTATGCTTATCAAAATTGGTTTGGGGTGATATATTTAAATACATTCATTTTGTTATATTATGTAATAGAAAATGTTTTAATTACGTTTAGACTTGTTTGCCCTTGTGAACCTTATTCATTTAGTTGTACAGTCACCCCATTTCGCCAACAAGCTTCAAAATAGTTAATTACATGGCGCTACATTAAATTGTGCAAGTTGTAAACATGCACGGAAAATGTATATTGCTTCATAATTAATAAATGCTTAATGACCTCAAGTGACATAAAGTTGATGAAAAAAGGATATTTACCAAGAAAACCTTGTTTGTTGTTTAATGACAACAAAGGATTTAAAATCTTTATTTCAGATAACAACAGGATGAAACAGCACATTTGACGAAGTAATTTACTAAACGACTGAAAAACATTATTAACATGAATTGTGCGTATTCAGTAACTAACTCGCTTTATTTACTTCCACTAGCCTCAAAAAAATTCATAAGAACATATGAAACTATACTGGATTATCTACAATATGCCCCTATTATTAAGGAAAACATGTATTTTTCATGAGCATGCGTATTAATACCTTCTTAAATTTGTTCTAATTTTCTTACCAAAGTCATCAGGATAAAAAGAACTGTCATCTATAAAATTACGGCAAATATTGGTTCCTTCATATTCTTTATAAAAGCTAAAAAAATATGCTTCACCAGCAAATGGAACTAAAAATAAAAATATTGAAATTTTATTCAAGAATTTTATAAACTCCACTAACATAAATTAATGATATTCAATAAATATAAAGTAATAATAAGAAGACTAACAAAAAATGGTGTTATCGAGGAGCAATTTGGGTACATTTTATTAATAAATCTACGTTTTACACATGGCTATTTTATTTTGCGTGTTCATTAGGGTTTTATCTCCACAGTTGTCCCTGCAACAGATCAGTAATTTTTAATAAGAAACCAAGTTTAATAAGGCAATTTCGGAAAATTGGTTGTCTATACAGAAATTCCTATTCGCCGATATTCTGAGAGAAAGAGATGTCTACAAAATAATCAACCAGTATACAAATAGTGTTCTGTATATTGTGTGATATTTATCTGTATTTAGAAACATTTCAGCTTCAAATATTATTCTCTAATTCTCTTTTTAACGGTGACAATATAGCCACAATTACAAAAACACTGTTCAAACAATTTTTGGAATTCTAAACTGCATGATAAAATTTCGTATGTGTAATAATACCTACATGAAAAACAAAAATTTTTACATGTTTTCAATAGAACAAAAGGGTATATATTTCTGAAATTTTGCACATATATTATTTAATACATTAAGAGTACAATCATATTGGAATAATTTTAGTTTTTTGTGAAGTTTTTTGTTATAGTTATAAAATATATAATTATAAGACATCAGAAAATGACAGCTGACATTTCGGCGGCTTGAACTATCTGAATAAAAAGCAGGGACTCCAAATTAATCCTTGATCTAACTTTTTTCGTTTAAAGAAAAAAAATTTTTTTGAGGTTAGGAAGTAGAGTGAAAATCGGAAAATTTACTGGCAATCAAAATGATTCTAGTTCATAGGAGAACAACTTGAACATACGTTAATTTGGATTTTTTGTATTTTTTTTTTCAAGATAATTCAACTCGCATGAAATCATGTCAGACGTAATTTTATATGTCTTTTTTTAATTTAATTATATCAAAAAGGGACAAAAATCGGAAAAATATTTTAATGTATTTGTACTCTATGTAGTAATAAATACAAGCAGAGAATTTCAAAATTTTTTTTTTTCTATGAAAAAAGTAATATTTTTATTTTTTCTAAATTGTAACCAAAAAGGCTCCTTGTTCTATTCTTATACATATCAAGACATTTAAACACAACTCAGTAATTTAAAAATTGTTTTTTTGTGATTATTGCCATAAAAATACCGGTGAAATATGAAGAATTTTAGAAGTAAGAATAATTTGGTCAAGTGCGCATATTAAGGGTTCCATACCACCTTTGAGATTTGATACAATGTAAATAAATTAAAGTGTATATTTTTCTAATATTCCAGTTTCTGACAAGCAGGAAATGAGTGGATTTTCTTATGTTCACACTAATATCTTTTAAACTATACGTTTTAAATTTATAAAAATTATACATTTTTATTTGTCACGCCGAGCCTTTTTATTTTTATATCTGCTACATGATTCGTTTGTTTTTTATACCAATACTGGCCGACCCGTCCCTGCTTCACACGGTTAGACAAATCGGCTTATTTGGCATATTTATCTGAACATTTTTTAATTAGGTAATTTTCAGATCCCGTAGATTTTTTGTGAAAACCATTTTAATATCATTTCTTTATTTATTTTTATTTATTTGAGCGAAAATTATATGGCAACAACCGCTTCTAAAAATACATTACTTTTGGATTTAATAGAGCTACATATATTTGACGTGTTTGAGATTTTTTCTCGTTTCTTTGCTATTTTTGACGTTTTTGGTGTTGTTGGCACTTTAAAGGTTTTTGAATTATTTAACGTTTTTGACACTTTCAGTTTTTTACACTTTTCGACTTTTTTGATATTTTCGACAATTTTGATATTTCTTGCATATTTGACATATTAGACATTTTGACATGTTGTCATTTTTGACATTTTTGTAATTTTTGACATTTCTGAGATTTCTAACATTTCTGGCATTTTTGACGTTTCTGGCATCTCTGATAATTCCGACATTTTTGATGTTTCATTTTTGACATTTTTAATATTTGGACATATGCGACTTTTTTGACTGTTTCCTTTATATTTACGGTGACGATGGCATTTTTTAGATATTTCTCGTTTTAGATTTTTGACAAAATAAATTTGACAGTTTTGACAAATTATATATTGTTGTGATGATTGGTGTATTTAATATTCTTAATGCTTCAAGGTTTATAATATACCGAAATAAGGGGAATAATTTCTGTACAGACCACTAATAATACGGGCAAATTTTCGAAATTTCATTATGGCTGTTTGTTCTCCAATTTCAAATACGCATTTGCTGCAGAAAAAAATGAAGAGAGAAAAACCCTAATGAATATTCAAAGTAGAGTAGTCATTTATTATATTAATTCTTATGAACTTATTTGATTTACCAAATCCTTGCTCACGGTCTTGATCAGCAACCATAATTTTTTTGGTTATATATAATTTGGTAAAGTGACATACACGCCGATTTCAAAAATCGAACGGTAATTAACACCTTTCAATTCGTAACGCTATCATTCACTTATTGATTTCATTGTTGAGGTCAATTGACTGATCTCGGACTTGTAACATATAACGTTCACTTTATACATAATATATTACTTCGAACGAAATAGATATGTTTTAATATCTGCCTTGTTTGGTTTTATTTTACGACCTAGTTCAAAAGGATCCTTAAACTTGATTTTTGTTACCAAAACCAATTAGTAGTAACAATTCAGAACAATATAAAACTTACTTTCTCCAAAATAAAGGTTTTCTCCTTAAGCTGATCAAATACCATGCTTCCTAAATTCTTTCAAAAAGTTCTAGTGTTGTTAGATATGTTGACAAACTCATAAAACCCGTAATTACGTGGTTGAGGGTCTAACATAATGATAGTTTAAACCAAGGTTATCTGAAATTATTGTTTCAATATGTGAAAGCTTGATTATTGAATTCGGTGTACTTAAAACAGTTTTCTGACGATATAAAAATAAATATGATCTATATACGAAATACGGAACATTGTATAAGAATAACCTGCGTTTTTGGTTGAGATCATATTTATTAACATTGATGATTTTAATTTTGTTAAAATTCTGAGGAAATGTCTCAGGAAATTCACAACTAAAAATGTCAAAATTACTCTTAAAATCTCTACATATTTGAGATGCGTTTAGGAAATTTTGATTCTGCTACAGGGTAAATCCGGGACATAAGTCCTTTTTTTATTACTTCATACTTCCAAACCCTGTTGTAAATCACACAAGATCTTTATATGTACACTAACTTTAGTCCTTGACTTACTCACCTTGTGCTATTTTTAGTAGGGTAGTCAAAGAAGAAACCTTATATTTTGATTTGGAAACAAAACTACATAACAGAATGTATGCCTCGCAGGCGGTATATGTGCCCCAGATCTAATATTTGCGAAGAGATAGATGCCCTTTTCAAGAAAACAAATATTTTGAATATATAAGCAAGAAGGAACTATGACCATCCAAAATCATCAAAACTTTTTTCTGAGGTTTCATAGGGATAAAATATTCCCTAAGCCATCTCAGGAATAACTCTGTATTTATATAGGCAGATTTTTTGTTCATAAAGACTTTTTAAGCAGAAAGTTCATAACTCCTTATTTCAAAAAAGTGAGAAGAGAAAATCCCAAGTGGTAGATTATATTATTTCCTAAACAATCTTTTCGAAATTACTAACAATTTTTTTTCACCAAGATAACTCTGATAATAAATTAGCGGACCAATACAAACTCACTTTAAATATCAAAGTTTCTTAAATATACCTATTAGCAAGTAATCATAAAGCCTTATATTCGTCTCTCTAATATGAAATGAAGACATTAATCAGTAAAATTGGGTAACGAACTTTTGAAAGGATTACATTTTACATCGAGCGTTCACTTACGTCACTCAGAAAATACATTAAGTAAAGACCTTGCTAAAGACATTTTGGTAGTTCCGGATAAGGTATATGATAAATTCTAACAAATCGATAATGTATGTTCAGATGCCTTTACTACCACGCAATTAGTTATAAGTACATAATCGAATAATTAGCTCTAAAATACATAGCGTTAGTGGGTTTTAAAAAATTAGTCATACACGTGTATTTTTTGAGTATATTATATGATAAAAAATTAAAATCGTATTGTAATCGATTTGAGAAAAAGGTATTCATTATCAGTTACTATAAGTTAAATTGAACACACATTCCGGTGTTCATTTGAGCTGGAATTTTGACTATTTGCGTTTGATAACAATACAATAATGTATTAACTTTGTACTAGTCTGATAAGGAAGCCAGAATCTGACTTTAAGAACTCCATAAAAACTATATTTAATAAAATTAGTAAAAAAAAGACAAAAAAGATTTATTCGACAAATATAAGAGTGGAAGTTTCAACTAAAAGCTTGATGCACTTTATAATAATTCTTCTTCTCCTCGTTTCTAATTCAGTTCTCATATATAAAATGAGTTATTCCTTTGGGTTTTCGTTCGGTTCTTCACTTTAAGCTGTCAGTACTGCCTCATCTTTATTCTCTGTATTATACAGAGTGTCCCACGAAGGTGGGACCTGTAACTCAAAAAATATCGACATTAAAATTCTGAAAATTTGGCAACGTAGGCAAGCCGATAGGTTCTATGTAGTGATGGGGGTTCACGAATAGGGGGGCTGCCTTTTATATTTCAAGATTGGACAACCCTAGTGTTGCAATCTGACAACTGGCAGCTCTATCGTAAAGTTTGACATTTTTGAGGTTATACGTACTCAGAACGTTTTGACATACGAGCGCTATGTGTTGTTTACAGTAACTTAAAGGATTCTTCTCGGCCAAAAAATGGAATTAAATCGTGAACATTTTCGTGCGATCATTTTTTACTTACTTTCGACGTGGATTGAGTCAGCAAGAGTGCATGGATGAACTTAATTTAATTTTTGGCGATGAAACTCTATCAAGGACCACTATTTATCGATTGTATGGTGAATTCAATCGAGGTCGTAGTTCACTCCAAGACGAATTTCGTGAAGGTCGTCCCAAAACAGTTGTTGTTCCGGAAACCATTGATGCTGTGCGCGAACTGATATTGTAAGATCGTCATGTGACCTATCGTGAGATTGAGTCAACCTTACACATTAGTGGGACCAGCATACATTCAATATTCCATAAACATTTGAATGTCAAAAAAATTTGTTCGCGTTGGATCCCACACAATTTGTCAATCGTTCAAAAAAAGGTTCGTGTCGATTGGTCGAAAGAAAAGCTAAAAAAATACGATCGCGGTACTTCAAAACACGTTTATGACATAGAGACAGGTGATGAATTGTGGATTTACGCGTATGAGGACGAAAGTAAACCGCAGTCGACTGTATGGGTGTTTCAAGATGAGCCGAATCCAACAAAAGTTGTTCGCGCACGAAACACTTCCAAGCAAATGATCGCCTGTTTTTTCGGAAAAACTGGACATGTCGCAACCATACCACTAGAACAACGCAGAACAGTCAATTCTGATTGGTACACAACCATTTGTTTGCCAGTTGTCTTCCAAGAAGTGAGGAAAACCAGCCGCTGAAGACGGATCACTCTTCACCACGACAATGCGAGCTCTCACACATCGGCTCAAACAACTGCATTTTTGACCACTCAAAACATCGATTTCATGAGTAATCCGCCGTATAGTCCTGACTTGTCACCAAATGACTTCTTTTTATTCCCGTACGTAAAAAACAAACTGAGAGGTCAACGTTTTTCGACACCTGAAGAAGCGGTTGCTGCGTTTAGCATTCATGTTTTGGAGATACCTCAATCAGAGTGAAAAAAGTGCTTCGACAATTGGTTCAAACGCATGCAAAAGTGTATAGATCTTCATGGGGAATATTTTGAAAAACAATAAAGCGATTTTCGATGATTAATATTTGTTTTTGTTCTCTAATCCCGAAATATAAAAGGCAGCCCTCGTACTAAGAAGCGACCAGTATTCGATTCCGGAAAGTTCTCGAGACATCTCGAGAACTTGCGGGAAGTATTTGATACCTGCCAGTTCTCAGTTCTCGATTCTCATCGTAAGCACTCTGTGTTTTATTTGTCAGTGTTGTTTTGTCACGATATCGGATGATTATCTGCCATGTCTAAGTATTCGGTGCTCGTTGTCGGTACTTCTTTAAAGAGGCCGGTATTACTGGAAAATATTACTAGTAAGGATAAGTCTATTATATAAACAAATATTTTTAGAGGTCAACTAATATAATAAGTAAGATAAAATATTTTAAAATTAACATAACTGAAAATTCTTAAATAAAAACATAGTGTCAGGTAGACAATAAATAATATGAACTATAGAGACTAATATGTATCTACAGCTATAAATTATTTAAACAAAAGTATATATTTTTTTCTAAATGTAAATAAAATAGTAATAAAAACTTTGAATGGAAACAAAAATGATACGAATGATGTCTATGTATGTATGCATCTATCTGTGTAACGGAAACTTTCAACGTAATTTTCACCAACTTAAAGAAGTCCAATTAAATTGAAAATCGAATTGTCAAGAATTATTAGTTTTTGCTCTCTGTCTTCTGATAATGCACAATATTTCTTATAAAAGTCCTAACTGAATTTCTTTCCAAAATTCTATGTAATGGTCGATCTGTCTCACTAGTGCGTAGTTTTTTAGATATACTTGTTGTGTCTTCTTTGATATGTAGTCTATTTGATATTGCTATATACTCCGTGGGTTTAATTAATATTTATAAACTAATTTTCACTCTTTCTTTCTAGAAAGTTTTATTTACATCAAATATACACAACAGCTGATTCGAATATCACAAATATAATACAACATAAGCTCTTCGCCGCACTAAGTCCTGCGATGATGGGCCCCTCCTTTTAAAATAAGCATCGAATTCTCTCGTACAATCCAATGACAATCTTACAGTTGTCGAATTATTTCGAGATAAGTTTTTTCCCATCCGAACCTAGGTCTTCTTCTTTTTTCTATCCCAGCGATTGATGTCTAACAGAATGAAACCACGGACGGACTGGATAGGTTTTTATAACACTGCCTTCCCTTTAATTCTGATTGTCCCAATCAGAAACCTCTCCATGGTAGTGAGCGAGTCGATCTAAATGGACCACCTTCAACTTAGCCCTGGGGTTTCGACGGATCCGGTAGACGACGTCATTAAGCCTCTTAACCACCAAGTATGGACCATTCCAGGCGGGTGTACGCTTTGGGGATTTACCCTTGCTCCGTTGGGGGTTGTACAGCCAGACTTTATCCTTCTCTTGGAACCCGACTGAATTGGCCTTGAGGTCGTATCGCGTCTTCATCCAGTCACTAGCTATTTCGTGTATTGCCAACATGTTATGCCGGAGCTGATCGGCATAATCGTTGATGTCTTGGGAAGGTTCTTCGGGGGAGTCAATGCCAAATTGCAGGGTAATTGCAACTCTTTTCAGAATAGGACCCTGGCTGGAGTCAGGCCTGTACTATTACGTACGGCTGAGCGATATGCCAACAGGAATAGGGGAATATGCTCATCCCAGTCACGCTGGTTATTGCTGACGACCTTGGATAGGTGTTGTTCCAAGGCCTTTTAGAATCTTTCCACCATTCCGTCTGACTGTGGGTGCAATGGTGTTGTTCTAGTTTTCCTGATCCCCACCATCGTGCAGACCTTCTGGAATACATGCGATTCGAAGTTACGCCCCTGGTCTGAATGTAGTTCTATCGGGACGCCAAACCTGCTGAATAGCTGTTCTACTAGCACCGTCGCTACCGTGGTTGCCTCTTGCCATTTGCTGAAGTAATCCATTGCAACCAGAAAGTATTTGTTCCCCCTCTCAGACTCCGGAAACGGAGCGGCGATATCGATAGCAATTCTCTCAAATGGGACGCTCAAATTGTACTGCTGCAGTCTACCCGGGTCTTCGGATCCTTACTGGTGCACAGATGTCATATTTCCGGCACCAAGCCCTGACGTCTTCGAAGTAATTTATCTACAGTACTATATCTGTTTCACCCTGTATTGACATGGACACGCCGATAACTGTTCGGAGCTGGAAGTTGTTGGTAACTGGCCGGATTTGTGATGCCCTCAAAACCCTGGACTTGGCAATGGACACAACGACGCCGGTGTCGATGGAGACGGTAATTTCTCGGCCATTGATGGTGCCCCTGATCACTAAGCTGCTGCTATCTTGGCATAATCCCCTGATGGATACTGTCCTGGGGGCTGGTGAAGGGTTGGTCAGCATTCGCCCCTTATTTTTATGTTTCCCTGGTTGGTGAGGTTGTTTTTTTGGCTACTTTAGGTAGCCTCACTCGACATTCACGTTTGTTAATACCAGCCAACAGTGCTTCAAATGGTGACCTTGGTTCTTCCTGGTTGAAGGAAACTGCTCGGACCCTCGGCTTGGACATGTTCATGACGGCCTCTACTTCCAAAGCCCGAAGTAGAGCTTCGTTGTTCTTCTTGATGCCACTAAGCCTTAGATTCCTTTGTACTTCCACATCTCTGATGCTGTTTATAAAACTCTGTGTGGCCAATTGATCTTGAGTTTCTTCTAGCAGGTCTGGATAGGACAGGTGTAGTAATCGTCTAATCTCTGCTTCGAACTCTTGTAGACTCTCTCCGGATTTTTGCGTTTTTCCACTAAGTTGGACTTGGTACACCTAGCTCAAGGATTGATTGTCGTATCTTTTACCTTGTTCATCAATCATCAATTGGAAGACTTTCGAGGAGCTCTAATGCCGCACCTCTTAACGAAATTACCAGAAAGGTAGATTTTTCTTGGTTATCCTATCCAATAGCTTGTAGCCACGGCTTCAAATTGCCGTTTATACATTGGCCAAGATGAACTTCCAACAAATGTGGGTGGTTTACTAAATTGACAGAGTCTGCAAAACTGTCACTGTCATTAGTGATTGTGAGAAAATAGTATACTTTTAAATTAGACTAATTTTTCAGTATTGCGTTTACAAAGGTATAAAAGTACTGACTTTAAAATTATTATACATTAATTACCTAAGATAATTTTCACACATTTTCAAATTGCATTGAAAAATTAAATAAAAAAAAGTAAAATCACAGGGTATTCCATTCATGTATATTTAAATTAACAATGCATATGTTTGATGATCATCTATAACTAGTTATTACAATTAAAATCTCACATTGTTGTTGTGTCGCATGTTAACTCAAATCTTACGAATATTACTACCTTTGTTTTAATACATTCAACCAACCTTTCACTCAAGCTTCTGTGGGTAACATCTTCATACATATGAAAGTAGGGAGTGTTTTCTAATTTCGTTATGTCACTTTTTTGTAAATGCCTGTGATATTGCTACAGTTGTATTTGTCCTGACCGTTAGGTCTCTCATCGAGGAAAGCTTTAATAAAAATCAAGAAATGGGAGCAGCGTTCATCGAACCGAGGGCCGCATATGATACCGTCTGGAAGCATGACTTAATCCATAAGATTACCCAAATATTCCCTTGTACGAAGTTCGCCGGACTCAATAACCTTAAGCTCTCAGTCATACTGTAATGATTTCAGCAAAGAAAATACGAAATACAAATCCCACAAATCTTTCGTCGACCACCGGGAAACTTGGTTTAATATTTTTTCCATCTGCACACTTGTTTGACCAATTGATCGATGAAACTGAATTTTGTTATACGTTTCTCAGGCACGAAGGTTGTCCAACCTACTTAGACGTTAAATTAGATCAACCGTTTATATATGGGTAACATTTAAAGCATGTTGCAGCAAAACTGAAAACTGGACCCAACCTGATCAACAAACACAACGTGCAGGGCTCCAGTCAATGTATTAGGAATGACAACCCTAGACCTTCTATACTCGGCCGTTGATAAACCAAATCTGGCCGGAGCGGTTCAACCTCGCAGGAAAATCATGAACAAAATTAAACCACTTTCACACCAAACAAGGCTTCTGAAAATCAACACTACATTCATGGAGGGAATAAACTCGAAGGTAACATGCAGATGCTCATTATCCGCACAGATAAAGCAGTATCGTGGCAGCAAAACCTAAGGCAAGGCGCAAATTGAGACGCGTATAGCAGTTCGTACCCAATGCGTCGGAAAATGTCATATTCATGAACGAATAACTTTGATATTGTAGTTTTGTCTTCATATAATTAGTATCTTTTGTATTGTACTACCCTTTTTGATACCCTACCGCCTCTTTAAAATCTCATCTATTTTTCAAAACACTTGAGACAATCTGTTCACATGCGTGGCACGAGAAACTATCCCAACTACAGCGCGACGCACCTGTCAGTAGAGTCTTGCCAATTTGCGCTGTGCTGTGTCATGTCACACGCGATATACGCGTCTCAATTTACGCCTAGCCTAACAGTGGACATTTGATGCATGAATTTTATAAATTTGACTTAAATATGAATTTTAACTTGATTTTAATATATTTTTTTATCTATTCTATAGGGTACTTATTTATGAAATGTTCATATTATCTGTAATGAAAGTGCTGTTTAGTACAAAACTTATAATTTGAGGATTTTCAATTTTCTTCTGTAACAAGTGCCTATCAACAATCTATAAATTTACTCTATGTTAATAACTTTACTATAGCTTTTATTGAGATCAATATGAAGAAATACACAATATATAAGAACTCATAAACAAAATAGAGTATGTTTTCCATGATTTACCCAATTACAGCTGTCAATCCCGTTATTCATGTTAAGCTAGGAGTTAGACAACACATGGTCAGATCACATCCCATAGAGTATAATACAGATATGGAGCAGGAGGCAACCAAGCTACTACGATGGTCAGCTCAAGAAACGCTGGATTTGGCTAGAGCTGAAGTAAGGCACAAAGGGAAAGCCGTCAATATTCATCTGGCTTCAATTTTTAACAACAGATCCCATGATGCTATAAAACAAAAGAGGAGAAGAAAATCATATCAAGACCTTGTTGCCACCATCAAGGCGGACATAGAGGAGGCGGGGGGTAGCCCCTCCCACGTCCCTATGCCTTCCACTCAACCCTCCTCACAGCCCAGCTCACCCCCAAATGCCAGACAAATCTCAATTGAATATCCCAACATTATTAATAATACGAACGATTCATCTACCACGGACAACATTGCTGACCTCCAATTAACAACTGAAGATCACGAAGAACTGATACCTCCCCCCGTACCTCCCGACCAACCATTAAATAACATTTACCCTACAAATCAGCCACAGTCAACTCCCACTAATGCTGGTCTCACACGTGAGGACCTAAATATCCGGACAACTGTGGATGTAACACCTACTCTGCCCAGTAGCCCTCCTCGTAATGAAATAGAGGATCCAATTATTAGTGCTTTAAATCGAGAAATAAGCACACTTAAGTTCGAGCAGGATAAACATCTCGCTAGAATTCTAAGCGATCTATCTATTACCACACAAGAAAAGATAGAACTATTAGACCACTGGACATTGAATTTCCTACGAAAGAGAGGAACTTACAAACCGGCCACTACCAAAAACGTACCTAAGAAATTACTAGGTCCCAACCAAAAATCAGCTAATCGTGCACTTTTATATAAACAATCACAAAATTTGTACAACAGAAACAAAAAAGAGTTGGCACAAAAAATTATTGAAGACCTGCCTATAGCTGAAGATTTTAAACACCCAGCAATCGATGATATCAAAAGTCACTTTTCTGATATCTTTGAAAATGAAAACAAAGTCGCCGAACATAAGATCCTCCGTAAAAATAACATAATTGGTCCTCAAATCTATGATGAAATAACTAACGAAGAAATCACAAAAGCTATCCTCGAAACAAAATCAAACTGCAAGGGTCCTGATAATATGAACTTAAATGATATAAAACGCATACCAAGAGAAAGAATCTGGCTACTTTTTAATTCGATACTGGCAATCCAACACATACCAGAACAATTTAAAGAGTCAAGAACTATTCTAATTCCAAAATCAGGTAAAGACACATCCAACATTAAGAATTGGCGCCCTTTAACCATCGGTTCCATAGTGCTAAGAATCCTGAATAAAATACTAAGTTGGAGACTAAATAAGCTCCCTCTAAACAAGAACCAGAGAGGATTCATAAAAGATGACGGCACTTTTCTTAATAACACCATATTAGCGCACTACATCAAACAGAGCAGAGCAGACATTAAACCCATCGACATTTTGGCCCTAGACCTGCAAGCCGCCTTCGATTCCATTCCACGATCAAGGATTGAGGCCGGGCTCAATAGATTAGAAGTACACCCCAAAATTATTAACTACATAATGGGCACATTAAATAACGCCAAAACATCTATTTATGCAGGCAACAACAAAATAGATATTAAGCTTAACAATGGGGTGAAACAAGGCGACCCTATGTCACCCATGCTATTCAACATCTTTCTTGACGAGCTTCTGGATCTGCTGGATGAATCAAATAACAACAAGTACATAGAAAAAAACAACTTAGCCTATGCCGATGATCTCATTATTTTGTCCGAATCAACAAAGCAAACAAACAAACTGCTGAAAATCGCGGTAGACTTTTTATCAAAAGCGGGCATAAAATTTAACACAGATAAAAGCATGGCCCTCTCACTTAGAGTTGTACCAAAGAAAAAGAAATTGTACAGCATTACGAAAAGTCTATTTTTCATTCAGGGCAAAGCGATACCACAAGCGGGAATGGATTCACTGAACTACTTATATAATATAATCCTCCATACTCACCTGACAAGAGTTCTTCTAATTTTTGTATATTTTCTTGTGTACACCATAGAATTCTCTGGTAAAAAATATGTAATTATGAACAAAAACCAATAAACATGTATGGCTAAATAGCCTCGTATTCCGTCTGAACAAAGGAATATATTGTAAAATATTAGAAAATACTCATTTTTATTTCACGTACATACATGTAGTATCAATATCACATTATGATACGATTTCATTGTCTCAATACGATACGCCATGCATATAAAGTAGTGTTCAACTGCTATAAATTCAAAACTAAAGACATTCTTGTTTTAAATTTATTGCAAATTCAATTTATTTCTATTATAG
The DNA here is from genome assembly GCA_034190945.1 of Octodonta nipae. NCBI lineage: Eukaryota > Metazoa > Arthropoda > Insecta > Coleoptera > Chrysomelidae > Octodonta > Octodonta nipae. The sequence goes on along the minus strand of CM067216.1, from coordinate 190,903,060 downwards.
AAATCAATACCTATACATCCCAAGACACACACCTCTTTTTTTACGTGCAAATGCCAGACATATTTTTTTGCTATAACAAATACTACACTTCCTTGATATTAGGTTCCATTGAAATCGTAAGTATATACTTATGTCTAATTTCTAAATTACCTAACAGTTGTTCATTCATTAATTTCAAAGTTACAGTTCAAGATCAAACGAATTATCATTGCGATTTAAACTTGTTTTTAAATGGTGCAAAATGAAGAAATAACCGAAGTAGAACGTGGGTTACTAATTATTGTAATGATTTTTGTTTCATTGCGTAAACGAAAACACCTTACGTGTATGTGTCATTATTCTAACATTTCAAATTCAAATTATAACATTTAAATACTAAATATAGTACCGTAAATAATCTTCTGAAATGAAACTATGCATATCAACAATGCATTCGTAAACGTTTCATTACAGTTGAACTTCCATTATGAATATTTTCACACTATTTATAAAAATATTAAAACTATTGCCAATGTAATTGAGATAAACGAACGAATAACTATGTGAAATAACAGTGGTAGTGTTTGAAGTTGTTACAACATCTTTATAGACATTTGTCTGATAAATTATTTCAATTAAATGAATTTAATCCAGTGTGTTACATGTTTTGTAAATAATACCTACAATAATCAAGACTATGAATAGTGTAATACTTTGTAATAACTGTAACAATTTTAGAGGCATCGTTATAAGAAGACTAGGAAATTAACTAAAATCCTGTAACGGGAATTCATCCGATATTTCGTGAAATTCAAAATGTTATTGGTCTGGCGACCCGAAGTGCCTAGCGCTATGGAAATTCACCAAATTTCATCGAATGATCGAGAAACCTTGTAGAGAATTCGGAGAGCTGGCGAAAATATTTCATTGAGTATTCGATTGCCTTATAGTAGCAGGAGTTCAAGATATATTGTAAATAGTTGTGTGAATATAAATTATAGTAGTGGAAATAAATTATAGTAAGTTCGACTGTATTTTTAAACAAATCCAAGAACCCGAAACTTGTTAAACAAATCAAAACATCCAAACTATGGATAATATTGAAAATATGGCAAAAACTAAAAGTAAATTGAGGTCCAGACCAGAACTTGTAATATGAGCCATTTTATGGCCTATTTGTAACCCTGCAATTTTTCTCTGAAACTGTTCGGAAATAATGGAAGGTATTCGAGATTTTTCCGTATCTCAAAATAACAGCCATAACAATGTATGGCTATTTGTTGGCCAAAAACTAAAAAGAATTTGATATTTCTATTTTAAAAACACTTTCAAATTTCCTCGCCAGACCGGAAGCTGAAAACTTTTATGTGAAACTTTACATGATGTATACAAACATTTCCAACAAACAACTTCTTCTAAAATAACACTTCTGACGTTCAGGAAGCTTCGTTGACGTTTCGAATGCAGAGATGTTTGTTACAGTTTAAGAAAAACAATCTTGCAAGAGTTTAGTTACTTAGCGAGTACTCCACTTCTCGAAAAAACTGCATGCGAGAAAGCCATGCCATTTCTGTACAACTTATGTCAAATTTGGCAAGAAAGATTGTTTTAGATATTTTCACAAACCATAAAAATGTTTTTCCATGTATATTTTTTTTCAATAAACTATATATATTAATATATTTTTCTTCAATAGCTGCACAAATGTGTCAAATAGTTAAAGGTCTAGATAACTCGTAGTAGCCCAGGATTCCTGAGCTACTAAATAACGTTCGAGATATCTCGCAACTGGCAGTCAACGTTTTAAATGAAACATTTGCTTAAAATCCATGTTTGCTGCGAATATTCAATTCAAAATTCCAGTGAAATCATTATTAAAGTTAAATAGATGGAATTTTCAAACAAATTCAGTGAAAAATAACAACTTATATTGCGTCAGTTTGCTAACTGAATTGTACATAATTACTTAAAGTAGTTTCTAAATGATTGAGAAGGCAAATAGTTATTTTGAATGTTCATATTTGGGATTTTCACTCCTCACAATGGTTTCTGAAAAATACCGATAAGCTAATTAATTAAAAATAAAGGTGTAATATCTAAGAGCAGATTGTACAAACTGCCCAGAACACTAGATGCCTTCTTATAGAAAAAAAAACTTTCTCGCAGGATTCACTGTGAGAAAGTAGGTCTACGGATTCGTCAACTAGTATTCCTGTATAATATGTTGGAATGTATTTTGTGTTATACTTATCTATTAGTGTGCCGTTTCGATTCCTTATGAGGAATCGGTGTCGAGTAACTTTTTTTAATGTCTCACAATATTTGTAGCTTGACTTTTTGGCAATGTCAAGCAAATATTGTGAAACACTTTTAAAAAATTGTTCGACAACCTTCCTTATCATCAATCGAAACGTCACAGATAAGTATAACAACAAAATATATCTTAACATATTAAACAGGAAAACTATTTGACAAATTCATAGACCTACTTTCTCACAGTTAATCCTGCGAGAAAGTTTTTTCTATAAGAAGGCAGCCAGTTTCCACAAACTGCTCTTAGATACCACACCTTAATTTTCAATTACTTAACTTATCTGTATATTTCAGAAACCATTGTGAGGAGTGAAAAACCCAAATCTGAACATTCAAAATAATTAGTTCATGTTAGTATATGGATATTTGTAGGTTATAAACTTTGGGAAATTATTCGACTTCCAAAATTTCATCATATCGATAGCCAAATTCTGGAGTAGCAGCATTTTTTCTATTTTTACGTATCTAGGAAATAATGAGACAATAGAATATTCGCAATAAACAACAAGAAATTCTATAATATTTGCCCAGAAAATTTGAAATTTTCGTTCCCTCAAATACGAAAAAGAAAGGAACTGAAATGATATAATGGGTTTGTTCATAGAGACCAATTGCCAATAATGTATCGGTCTGAAAAATTATCCGCCAATCGAGTATTTTCATGGCGATTTTTATTAATTACTCAGAATGGCGGTCAAGATTGGCATTGTTCTGTACCACAAAACAGGAGAGAATAAATCTTGTAAGATGTACGGGGGAATCTGACTCATCAATGTAGCCTATAAAATAATATGCATCATTCTGGAGAGATTACTAAAACTATACGCTAAAGAAATAGTAGGTGATTACCAGTGCTGTGAATTAGAAGTTGATAACAATAATTATGTTCATGTTACGACAATTACTAGAAAAAACTGGGAATATAATCGTGAAGCACACTAAATGTATATGGATTTTTGTTTGACTGAACTAGGAGAGAGATCATGGGGGCAGTTGGATTTAAAATTGCGAAATCAGAAAAAATAATGGCAGTGATACAAATATGCGAACAATATTCGCCAGTGTTAGATTAGAATAAGAGCTTTCAAAAGCTTTCAAGATCAGTTCGAGATTATTTGATCCGCCATTAGAATATACCTAAAAAAAACTCCAATCTCATCTAACTGACGGCTACGTTAAACAGAGTTCGAAAAGTGTACTGGCTGTAGAGATTCGAGAAATCAGTACAAGATGTGAGCCTCAAAGTCCACGAGGACAAAACTAAATATACCTATAGCAATATCACAAAAAACGATTACGCTTAGGTCAGAACATCACTATAAACGACCACAATTTCGAAGTGTTCAGGGAATTTAAATATTAAATACAACCGGCAAACTTGTCGGTAAAGAACCTTCCATGCACTTTCAGATCTTACCCCCACTAGTAATATACTGAAGTCAGATATGAACGCTCATCCAAGTTGGAAGCTACAAATTACTTGTGTGGACCCCGTATACGCAATATAACAAACGAATGGAGACGAAAGACCAAAAACTGGAACAATTGTACGGTCCCAAATCAGATTTGGTCATATAACCAGACGGCAGAAAAATCATAGGCCGTTTCCAGAAAAGATGGAGAGATGACATGAAAGAAGATTTAGAAAATCGAAAGGTACATCAATAGGAAATAAATGTTTTTTACAGATAGTTGTGGCATCTCTGTATTTATCTGACTTTTTGGGAATAACGTCACAATTTTCCAGCAATTGTGGTGATATTCTCCAATAGTTCAAAAATTTCAGGCTCTAAATCAAACCCCGTTTGCAATGGTAATAAAAATTAACTCAACAAGAAATTAAAAAATTAAAAAGTTCGTAATGATAAATTTAGTAATTCACAATTTGACACTATAGTTTGACAATAAAACGGATCTAACTTAGAGAATTTACTACTAATTTGATACCTTGTATATATCAAATTAGCAATACATTCTCCTAGTTACATCAATTTTATTGTCAAACATTTAATGCCAAATTTTGAATAACTAAATTTATCATTAAGAACCTTTCAATTTTTAATTTCTTCCGGCCGGATAAACATTCTTTCATATGAAATAAGGAGGAATTAGTCCATATTATGTGAGAAGTTCTGACAGCTACTGAAGCAATTTAAGTCGCCTATTTGTACCATTTTATTCTGTAGTAAGATTGTCATGACGAAACTGGAGCTTCATTTTATGACTCAGAGTAAACTTATTCTCTGAATAAATTTGATTGAGGAATTCTGACAGCTGTTGATGCAGACTTATGTGTCCCTTTGTGCCGATTTCTGTCGTAGTATGACTTTAATGATAACACTGGATGTTTGTCATCGGACTCGGAGTACACTTGTTCAGTTTGTTCTTCAAGCCAAGAATAACCACGGGAATCTTCATTATGTCCATGTTCCGGAATGATTGTATATCCAAGATCTTCATTCTGTGACCGCTGGAGCCTTCGCAATACATCCAGGAGGATAGAACTGTTCCATAATTATGAGTCCAGACACACAAGATCGTTTTTGAAGATCAAGAGTAATCCTTTTTATTACTTTCCCTCCAGATGAAGTACTCGTTTTTGCAGTAAGAAATTCACTACTGCATAAAACGATAAATCCTGAAACTAAGCATTTTTCAAACAGTTACATAAATATATGTATGTATATATATACATATACAGGAGACCTATTGCTCCAAATATTAAATTTTGTTAAATTTCTGCTCGTTTATGAGAGTTACTTTGAAGATAATAATAAATTAACATCTTGTTAAATTCCTTAAAGTTCTCTCAACCGTTCAAAAGTTTGATTAAATATTCTGAGCTAGTACTTGTAAAATCTTATCGTAATCGTTGTCACACTGATTTGTTAACTCAAATGCATCGACGCATCGACGTGACAGGAAAAACAAGAATTTGCTTTTCCTGAAACTGGTAACGACTTCATTGTTATTCTGAAGCTAATTGCAGAAGCAGAACATCGTAGTGATACAATTTAAAATGTTGCTATGCTGTTAGGCAAAGTAAAGGCTGACATTACTATTTAATAATATACTTTAATGTTTATTATTGATTCAATAGGTTGTGCAAAATGACAAGTTATCAATTAAGAAAACATCGAGAAGTTATTCTTATGTACGCATATTGAATATCTCTGTGAACTTAACCTTATTATAACGTTCAATTTAATTTTGGAATCACGGGATAACAGCAATAACTTGAAACTGCTCGAGATTTGAAACCTCTATATCATAGTTTTCATATACATAATTTAGTAAATGTTAAAAAAATATATAAAATCGGTACCACTGTTTGAAGAACAAAATGGTACAATACGCTCTATATTTTTCACAATTTTTTTTATAGCTTTACCTATACCAGTGTACTAGTTAGATCCAGACCTCGAAGTCCAATAGTAAATATCTTATGTTAATAAGATGGCAATGAAGCAGCCAAAGCTGCTGACTACGAATCCGTTGCTCTACTTTACTTATAATTTACATTAAAAAAAACGGCTTCAACGGGCTTAAAATAAAAACCGTTTAGAAACAGTGTGCAATCAATCAATATTTTCTGACATATATTCTTTTTTTATCTGATTTAAGGCACAATTCTATTTATAATTTTAGCGAATTTTTATCTCTTTCTCTCTCTTTCTAGCTCTCTCTAACTTGTATTTTTTCTGTATATTTTCCACATAATATTTAAATTTTTTGTTCGTTTTATCATTTGGACCATTTTCTATAAGTGTAACTCTAATTCACCCATATATTGCAACCACCCTGTATATGTTTGTGTGTATGGGTCACCTAATAAAAATTATTTGTCTATCATTTTCTGAAACACTCTGTACAACTATAATTCAATAAATATATCGATATGCATATTAGACTGGGACAAAATAATAATTGATGAAAAAAATGTTAACATCATTCATGGCGAATTTCGATTTTTTAGAAACAAATTGGTTTGTCAGTTACAAAATTCCAAAGTTAAAAAATCAAGTCGCAAAAATAGATCATTTTTTGTAGGGACCTTAATTGCTTTCAGAATATATTGTATTTTTCATATATATTTTTTAGAAGATTTGAGTAAACATGTGAAGTAAAAAATCGAAATTCGCGATGGTAGGGCTCTTAATATTAAAATTAAGGGCTAAAAATTTGTCGTTAATTTTTTTGTCATGCTAAATAATATTCTTGGCTCCCAATCAAAAAATAATTGTAAATTTTTTTGGCATAGTTTAATCTATATATACTTACTGTTTTTATAATTTTCAAATGCTTAGTGCAATAATATTATGAGATAGAGACTTTATTTAATAAATAGATTATAATAGATGTATTCCATTGTATAATATATGTAAATCTTAATATCCTTAAAATGAACAATTTAAAAAAACGAACATCTTACGTAAGTCGTAGACAATGTAACTCGTTCCTCGAAGTGTCCTTGGACTTCCACTTCTTGAAGTGGTTGATCTCACAACGTTTCAATAGCTGTGTATCTGCTATCGTCAGCTATTGAAACGTTGTGAGATCAACAATTTCAAGACGATGGAAGTCCAAGGAAACTTCGAGGAATCTTACGTAAGTATTAATGGGTGGGTGATGAAATGAATCTTATAGTTTCTTACATGGGGGTAGGTTGAGGACAGAAAAACGTCCAAATTCATCGTAGATAACAAATGGTCCTTTTTATTAAAAATAAAACATGAATTCGGCTGTTATTCTTTATGACGTAAACGGTTCATTCTATTGACAATAAGGAGGAATTCCTTGTTTTATACTAAGGTTCAGGTTAAGTGTATTTATTTTTTTAAAACTCTTTATTTCAAAGGGTGTAAGATATCATGCATTAATACATAAACTGAGCCAGCCTTAAGTAAAATATAAAGTCAAATAACAGGTGCTTACTATAATTTACATTACATTAATACCGGCATTAAATAATATTGTGCAGATAGTTTAGTAGGTGATAAAACTGAATAATATAAAAAATATATTATGTAACGTATCTCAAAAAGGTATGGTTTATGGGGGAAAATAATTCAAAATTAAACTAAATTAAAACAATTTACAAGTATTAGTAAGACACCACGAAATTTATCAACTAAATAGAAAATCATCCACCATTTAAGACAAAGTTTACTAACATTGTTTAAACTGGCTTTCCTTCGACAAGCGGTAAGGTCTGTGTGGCAAAAAATTAGTAATTTGTAAGTAATAAATTTATTTGTTTTAAAGATGAACGTGGATATGGGTTGGCTTAACGAATAAAGTTAGTTTCAATATTAAACTGAACAATATTCTCTGGGTGTTATGTGATGGAATTATTCACTAATCAGAAGTATTACGAGTTACTTTTAACTCTGCTCTGCCGTACGTGCCCGACAAAGATACATGACAATATCCTAGAGGAAGGATTCCAAATTCTAGAACAATTGTAGCTATTTCACAAAGAGATTTTAATACTGGCACACTACCACATAGAGAAGTTAATATGATTCTTTGTGAACATAATTTTCCGCATTTTTCTTGCTATATCTTTGTTTTACAATATATGTACTGCAAGGTTGCCAGATGTATTTAAACTTTTTAGTTCCTACTGACTAGTACTATTACGTGCCAAAATATCTGCACTGCATTAAGTTACCCCATACATATGGCGAGGCCAATGTATGCATGCAAAAAACTTTCTAATAGGTGCTTCAATTTTTCTAAGACTGCAGGTTATGCTGCATGGGGAAAGCGACATGTTTCCATGTGGTTCGTTTAAAACCACGGCTGCCACGAAGATAGAGGTACCTTTTTATTTTAAGTGTAACATCCTGTACATTTTTTGAATCCTGGTGAAGTTCTGCTTGTGAAATTGAATGATATAGAATCGAGGACCCTTTCATCGAATTTAATAGAAACTAAAAATACGAGATTTTACTAATTGTTTAGAATTCAAATTAAACGGAAATGATTTAAAAATATGAAAACACAATATGAGAATTCACTTCCAACGTGCTAGTCTGTTAACAAATTCAATGGAACTGAATATAATTGCTACAGAAAGAATTAGATGAGCCTAAAAATAAAAATGAAGGACTATATCGAATGGAACAGAAAGTATGTGGATTAAATAAATGGCAATTTCGAAAAGATTTTTGAGGAGGTCTTGAATTATTTTATCTGTTCATTGGGTTTTCTCTCCTCCAAATTTTTTCCTACAACAGATAAGTATTTAAAAAATGTATATGTAGAACAAAGTGTAGTAAGGCAATTTCGTAAAATTGCCCGGATTACTGGCTGTCTGTACAGAGATTCTTCCTCACAGTTATTCTGAGAGAAAGAGATGTCTACAAAATGATCAACCAGTATTCCTGTATATAAGTAATGTATTGTATATTGTGTAATACTTATCTGTGTATGGAGACGTTTCAACTCCGAGTCTGGAGTCGTTGTCAATGGTTTAGTGTTGTTTTCGAGGTTTTTTCTAAAAATAATTTTCACTTTGATCTTGAATTTGTTGTTTGTCAAAAAATTTTACACTGACAATTTGTCGTTTGGCGATCACTTGACGCTGAGGTTACCGTTTTTTTGTTCTGTTAGCAATAAATTCCTGCAGTCCAAATGAAGGTCGGCTGAAGGTGCTCCGATTTCAGTGTTATTTATCATCATACAGCTGGCTTCTTTAAGTTTTCTCTTTTTTAAATTTTCTTCTTTCAACAAAATCTTTGTTTTATCCCAGTCTATCCTATAGCTGCCGGTAAAAACTTAAAGAAGCCAGCTGTATGATGATAAACAACACTGAAATCGGAGCACCTTCAGCAGACCTTCATTTGGAAAATAATATATTGCATACGATATAAAGACTGTTGTTAACTATTTTTCCTTATCATTGAAATTAACATTCTAATATGCAGGATTATACTTGTACATAGGAACTGTGGCACGAATATGGAAATAAATGATTTTAGTAATAAAATAAATATTGAAACATAAACGTTATCTTCAAGGTACATTACCATTTACAATGTATGGTTTCGATAGATGGGCCTATATAAAAGACGATAGTAGTTTCCTCAGGCAAGTTAAGTTTTGCATTAGCTTAGTCCCTCTCAAAATTTGCAATGTCCATAAAGTCAGTTTGTTTTCTGATTATGTTTGTACTTACAATCGCATGTTCAAATGGAGAATTTACGGAAACTGGTACGTATAGATAATTATATTTTTCATATCCTCATATCTTGAAGACTTCAACGAAACAACTCTCTGACAACTGTGAATTATTATCAATAATAATTTGGTCAAGTGCGAGTTAGACTCGTATAATTAGGGTACCGTACCTCCTTTAAGATTTGATTCAATGTAGGTAAATCAAAGCATATGTTTTTCTAATATTCCAGTTTCAAACAAGCAGGGAATGAGTAGATTTTCTTATATTTTCCTTAATATCTTTAATATCTAAGTGTTTTTAATTTATAACAAGTATACACTTTTATTTTTCTCAACGAACCTTTTTCTTTTATCTGCGATATGATGGGCTTAATTTTTATAAAAATATTTATTTACTTTTCTAATTGGCCCCTAAAGTTAAGATTAGGATTTTCGCTTTATTTTAACAATAAACAGTTAACCCTTATATAATCTTTTGTCGGAATTTTAGGCACATTTGTTTGGAAGATAAGATGAAAATGATTCAACTTTTAAATAATAAATTATTAAATATTTTAAATAAATTATTTAAGAAATACAAATAACATATATTCAAATTTTTTGGTCATATAGTTTCTGAGATAAAGTGGGGAATAAGTCGATTTTTTATATTTTTGTTAACATCTTTTAAGAAACTAATTTTAAAAATATATATGCATTTCTCATAATGAGCCCTTTCATTTGAAATGCATGATGCGTTTGAAAAAAGTTAAAATTTTTACTTCCCGTTTAATTTTATAATTTGACCGCAAAATTAATATAAGGGCGTTCTTCTTATTTTTCGAGTTCAAATAACGCCATACACCCCTAATTTTTTTGAAATTTTAGGTCTTTTAGTTTCATAAATAAAGAAGTCGAATGAGTATATTTTTTATATATTTTTTTAATATATTTTAAACATTTTATTTTAAAAATGTGAATAAAATATATTTGTATTCCTTGCAATGAGTTCTTCGATTTGATTTTCTATTTAATTGTGTAATTTGTCCCTAAAAATTAATATTAGAGATTTTTCAATATTTTTCCTGTAAAATGCAGATGAGGCAAAATTTTAGGCCCCTTGGTTTCTGAGGTAAAGAGTGGGGGGAGGTAAAGGGGTAAATTATTGTTCATATAGTTTCAGCTAATTATTTTCAAAATTTGAAAAAATGTACTTGTGTTCCTTTCATTCAATATATTACATGATGCATTTGAAAAAAAAAATTCATTTCATTCTATAATTTGACCCCAAAAATTAATATTAGGGGGTTCTTCTATTACCAATTTTTTCAGCATTTTAGGCTCAATAGTGTCAGAGATAACGGGGATGTTCGTTTTTTGTAAATTTTCGCCCAGAAATACCCCTAAAAAAAAATTCACCATTTACGATCTGTATCTGTATCGGGTAACCAAACTATACACACTGATACCAAATTTCAACCTTTTCCATCCAGCAGTTTCTGAGAAAATTGCTTTAATGTGAAAGTCGGGAGAAATCATGAGGGATTGTATAAGAATTTTCGTTCCGTATATTGGATATATTGAAATTCTAGATACATCTAGTAATCAACAATTGTCAGCAAAAAAATAATGATAGAAGTTTCAGGTTTGTGAACAAGACTTTGTAGTAATGAATTTTTTAACATTCATTTGAAAAAAATAGTCACTCATTAGGTGAGTTTCTCGACATTTTGGTATTTTTTTAACATCCCCTCCTTCTCTGCTTCAGGTCTTAGACATGTTACGGTATCAATCGTTGCCATTTGTTTCAGCTTTCCTACCATTTACATCTATGTTTCTAGATATTTTGTTCAAATATATATTTTCTGTTCTTTTCTAATATTTTCATTTCCTATGTAGCCTCCTTAAAAACTTAATTTCTTTCGTTTTTGTTAGTCGTCTTTTTTGGTGTTACCTATCTTCTGTTAGTGTGTTAATTTCCTGAATATTATATTTATGTTTAGTTCACATAATAAACACTGTTGTGTTTTAAAGATCTGACTATCCATATTGGCATTCTACAATACCAAGTTTTGTCATCTTAAGAAGTATAATTTTCTTAATAAGTAAGGTTGAAGCAGACAGCAGCTTCCCCTTAATCATTTGTTAATAATAACTTTTTTTGTTGTCCGGCTTTTCATACATAATTTAATGTTAGTGTCCTTATATAAGCTTTGATATGTTTTTATTAAGAATTTCGAATACCCTTTTTTGATTAATATATCCCATAACAGATTCTCGATTATATTCTGTTATGTATTTAGATATATTATTGAGTATTTAGCATATAGTGTGTATGCTGAATTGAATCATATTTTTCCTTTATAGTTACTATATTTACTGTGATTGTAACTGAAAAATATAAGCCAGAATCCGAAAACATTCGCTTTCTCTCAACGTTTGCTGTAAACAGATGGATAAAATACTTTGATGTGATTTTAGGACACGTAATTTCCACGGATCTGCTATTATCCGATCCATACTGGATGTTTCCCTATTTCTTGTAGATCTGAGTGCTTTCGTCAATTCTCGTAAATCAAAGTCATCTATAGGCTCTATGCCGTTTTCATTAAACATTTTATCTTCTACTGCTTTCTTTCGTCGTCCCGCTTGTTCTACAGGATTAATGACTTTCACATCATACTCGAATTTGGTTAGGGTTTTAATTAGCAAATGATTGCTTACTGTGGATGTTTGCCTCTATGTTGGCTATAAATCGATCTCGATCTATTTATATGATGCTTAAATTAGAGTCGCAAACTCTCATTTGTTCTTTTGACTAGGCTCGTTAATACGAATTCTTTATCTGCAACTTCATTTTGATATCATTTTGTATCCTACCAATGCCAGAGCTTGTTACTAACAGCTCAACCCCTTTATACAGAAAAACAGGGATTTTGATTTGGGAGCTTATTTCCTTAATCAGGATATCCAGTTTTTATAGGTTCAATACTCGCCATCGGCTCTCTCAACAACATTATGACTTTAATAGACATATCTTGGATATTTTTCAAAATGCCTTCTAACAAATAGTTAGCATTTTCCTAAAAAAAATGAAAAATGTACATTTTCAGGCTCTTCTCGCATCTTATTTGTTTCAGCACTTTATACTTTTCATCATCATGCGAAGATTGTCCGCAATTAATTAATATATAGTAACTATTTCCACAGTATTATAATATGTCGGGGAAATCTGATTCAGTTTTCTTATCCTTAGTCATTCTTCGGATTTCCTACACACGATGAACGGAGACCCTTATAGAATTACTGTTATGCCTGTCACAGAATATTCTCTCCGAAAATGCTGGTACAAAATAGTTGTAATGTTACTACATTATGTAGGTACTTATACTTCATTACCTACATAACTAATTAATTAATTTTCTGCGAACAATAGGGAAAATCTTATTTTAATTTTACGTCAAATTATAAAATTAAGTTAAAAAATAAAACTTCTTTAATCGCATCTTATAATATACTAAATTAAATGAAATTTGGTCGTCATGAGAAATGAATAAAGTTTCATTAAGTGTAATTAAACACCATAGTAATTCGTAACAATATATATTATGATTTGTGTCTATTATAAGTTGTCTCAAAAATAGTTGCAACCCCCATTCCAACTCGCATTTCACCAAATTATTTTGTAGTATACAACTCACTGGTCTTCTCGAATAGACTTCCGCAATTGTTGTTTAGTGGGTAAATTCGAATATCTTATAACCATGGTATTACTCGGTCTAGTTTTATATTGGAAAATATATAAGCGAAATACAACAAATTCGGAACACCTAAGGAACTTTGAAGGAAAGGGAAACATATCTTGGGAATTTTACAGCCAGAAATTATTGTCAAATAATTCGCGACAATAAGTGAGAATAATATTGGGTAATCAACTATCTTTGACTAATCCCTGACAATTTCTTAACATGACGCCGAATTTAAAGGATGTTAACTTATTCCGAATACAGTTTCACCCTGAATCTTCAAATCGAAAAACAGTGTAACTGCAGTTGCAGCAGCCAGTTTTGTATTAAATATAGGAGTGTTGTTCTCTATATTTATTAAATTCTATTATATTTTTAGGTAATATCATTTGAAAACCCTACAATGTATGTACTACTTTACAGATTGTAGCCAAGGGCACACGCTTCCTGGAGCCGAATGCCATGCTAGACTTTCAAGATATCACTGGAATGATGAGGTGGGAGCCTGTGTAGAAGTCGAATTTGGAGGATGCAGAGAAACAAATAATAATTTTTTGACATTACAAGACTGCCTTGAGATTGCCCGACCTATCTGTACAGTTGACGGTTAACTAACAATTTGTATTTAGTATAATGATCTATGACAATTAATTTTTCTGTCGATTAAACGATGTGTTAAATTTCTGTCTGATTTGATCCTTTTCTCTCCAAAACAATTACATTCATATTTTCGAATAAATAGTAGTTCCCTTCAAAGTCTGAAGGCTATTACACCGTCATCAACTTCCTTTCTTCATCTGCAGTTAATTAAAGAAGCTCTTAAATCAGATCCTATCTACATCTGAATACGTCAGATTAATTGGTGGCGCAGGCAAAAAGAATTTGTGAACTTGAAAACATTTTCCCATCAACTAATATTAAATGATGACAAAATATTTAAAAAATAATCAAAACGAGCAGAAAAAAATTCAAATGCCAGGTGATTGGTGACAAAAAGGTGAAATCCTATATATCGCTGATTTAATGAAATACAACAAAACTGAAGGACAAAAAGTTTCACTCGAATTTATGAGCAAAACTTGTAAATAACAGTGGAATTCTTTAATAACATCTATAATATTGGAAATCTCCCTGAAAACCGACTTCGCTATATATTTATCAGGCTAACTAAGAGAAATAACGCCATCTCTTATAGAGAATATCGTGTTATGAGGTACTACCAAAATATGGAGAAATAAATGAGCCCTACCTTTCAACTTGTGTTTAAGGACGATTTGAGAACCATAGAACCCATATTAAGTCTCAAAATACGAACCAGTTACCAAGGACAGACAAATAATGTTTTCAAGTGATTCGTAGATTATGACAAGGTATTTCATAAGGTCAAGCTTAATAGGTTGATGTCAAGGTTGTTGGAAAAGATGGTATAGAAACCAAAAGGGTTGTGAACATATGTTGACGACATTTTTGCTATGTTATGAAATATGGTGTTGAAGAACGGCACTTATTTCTGGATTTCATAACTAGTGAAAAACAAACAATAAAATTTACAATAGAGTTTACATTTATATTAACTTGTTTACTTTTATGTACTTATAGGGAGATTCAAATCTTTCATAAAATATCTGATAAAACACTTTTGTCAAGGATATTTGTTAGTGTAATACCTAATATTTTATAAAACATTTATTTGACATAAATCGTCTATCATATTTATACGAGTCGTCCTACATTTTTTGACATTAATTAATAAAAATTGCAGCTCGGAAGTTTGTCATATTGGTGTCTCATGTTCCTCGTCTGTTTGTCTCGAGACAATAACCAAAGCTTATTTATCGTATGTCAAGGGGACCACGGACAGTATTGCAAGAATTCTACGGAGACACAATATCGATACTATTTTCAATACAGACAGAAAAATAAGTACGGTGTTGAGGACTCCGAAGACGAGGATCCCTTTAGAACAACAGGTAGTGTATGAGATTCCATGTGCAGACGGTCATAAAACCTATGTGGGGCAAACTAATAGAAAATTCAAGCTAGACGTGATGAACACCAGAACGCTGTAGAAAGCAGGAAAAAACAACATCCATTGCGGAACACGCCACCACGATGTCACACCGAATAGACTTTGAGAACACCAGATTACTGGCAAATATAGAACACCCGAAATCAATACTCGTAAGAGAGGCAATTAAAATAGCGAAGAGGCCTCACAGTCTAAACGCACGCAATGAAATTGAGAACTTATCGAATTGTTGGAAAATTCTATTAAACACCGTACCGACCCGGACCCCTCCAATAACAACTCAACTGGAAATAACAAATCAGCAAGCGGGAGGCGTGCCCACTGAGCGCCCAGGGCCAATCACACGCAGCCGTTCACGATGCCAACCAATAGGCGCCGAGCCGCGACTATATAACAGCGCGAGCGCTTCTGAAAATCTTAGTATTCGAGTAACTAGAAGCGAAAGCAGAAGGCTACAAGAGTGAAAATGCCAGAACAGATTTTGTTCATTTACCAAACAGCACTCAAAAGTTCAAGCTGAAACTAATATTTTCAGATTACACTGAAAGGGAAACTGTTAGGATTCTAACGGTACAACATCTTGTGAGACCATGATGATGATACACCTTGAAATTCAGCAGAACTTTCAAACAATCAATCTAAACTTCGAATTCCAGAAAAATATACATTCTTTTAATTAGTTCCCAATTCTACTGCTTGATGACACACTCACCCACATTTTGTTTGATGCTCACAATGTTTTGGTTGGTGCAAATAATCAGCGTTTTGTGACGTCAAGCCCCTCGCCGCCATGTGGTAGTCACCACCGATCTCTATGCCGTGACGTCACACCGACATCCCATCAACCACTATATATGGTTAATATCAATATACTGCTATCGCCCATAAGTGGATGAGTCACCACCGACTAAGAAGTACAGCACATTATACCGTTTTACGGTACTTGACCCATGGTGTTAAAGCTTTGCGACTCAGTTCAGAGAATGTAAATTTGATAGGAAACACCTAACCACATAGACAACATAACATCAATGACAGAAATGAAAAATGACGAACGTGCGCCTAAGACACTAAAACGATATAGACAATAATAGACATATATATACCTGCACCGCTGGTAGCGATTCTAGTGAGAGAAACTTACTGTTTATCTCAGAATAGGTTTTTGCTTAACTAATTCCCTGTATGAACCAACTTTTTAGTTTTATTTATTTGTAAAGATAAACAATGTTGATCCGTTTTTCCCCTGCCTTAGGATGCATCTACCACCGTATTATGAACATTACAGAATTACAGTCCGATGTCAAAAATTATTGGAGCAGTGAATGAGACACAAACTCGTTAAATAATAGTTAAACAAAACTGTTTTCTTTAACTTCGTGTAACATGTTTTTCCAATATTAAAAAATTAGATGATAGCTGTGATATTTCAGAACCGTCAATAACTTTTTAGATAATAATTGTGGTGCCAATTTGAAATTGAGAGGTGCTAGAGCCCTTTTGTGTTGGTTCTTCCATTACATCCAAAATTTCAGCTGTCATCCAGAGCCTGATTCCGAATCATTTGTTGGTCAAAAAACAGACAGCCTGCCAATCATTATGGACATTTTCTATAATGTCATCTGGTTCACTTTTGCATTTTGGATATTTTTCGCTATACATTCCGTCTAGTTCTGACTTGATTTTATATTTTGTTTGTGATAATTTTGTGGTTAAGTTAGAAGTTGGTCATTATGAATTTATTTTCCGATCCAATGCCTGGTCCTGTATAAGAAGCCACTTTTGTTACACTAATCTGCTAGGTATTGTTAAAAATATTCACTACCACTTTCTTGAACTTTTATTTACATCAAATATACACAACGGCTGATTCGAATATCACAAATATAATTCAACATAAGCTCTTCGCTGCACTAACTAACTACTGCGATGATGGGCTTCTCCTTTTAAAAGCGGCATCGAAAACTCTCGTACAATCCATTATCAATTCTACAGTTGGCCAGCTATTTCGAAATTAATTTTTTTGTCCTTCCAGTGATCGATGTCGTATTGAAATGAAAACAGGGCCGGCTTAGGTAAATTTCACAACACTGCCCCCCTTTAATTCTGATCGTCCCGGTCAGAAACATCCTCTCCATTCTAGGGAACGAGTCGATCTAAATGGACCACCTTCAACTTAGCCCTGGGGTTTCGACGGATCCGGTAGACGACGTCATTAAGCCTCTTGACCACCTCGTATGGACCATCCCTGGCGGGTGTAAGCTTTGCGGATTTACTCTTGCGCCGTTCGGGGTTGTACAGCCAGACTTAGTCCCTCTCTTGGAACCCGACTGAATTTGGTCTTGAGGACGTATCACTGGTGGCCAACATCTGCGTTCGGGCTAATTCATGTATTGCCAGCATGTTATGTCGGAGCTGGTAGGCATAATCGTTGATGTCTTGGGCAGGTTCTTCGAGGGAGCCAAAAGTCAAATTGAAGGGTAATCGCAGCTCTTTTCCGAATACGACCCTGGCTAGAGTCAGGCCTGTACTATTATGTACGGCTGAGCAATATGGCAACAGGAATAGGGGAATATGCTCATCCCAATCACGCTGGTTATTGCTGACCACTTTGGATAGGTGTTGTTCCAAGGTCCTGTTGAATCTTTCCACCATTCCGTCTGACTGTGGGTGCAATGGTGTTGTTGTCATTTTCCTGATCGCCAACATCGTGCCGACCTTCTGGAATACATTCGATTTGAAGTTACGCCCTTGGTCTAAATGTAGTTCCATCGGGACGCTAAACCTACTGAAGAGCTGTTCTACTAGCACCGTCGCTAAAGTGGCTGCCTCTTGTTTGGGAATCGCTTATGCCTCAGTCCATTTACTGAAGTAATCCATTGCGACCAAAATGTACTTGTTCCCCCGCTCAGACTCGGGAAACGGACCGGCGACATCGATGGCAATTCTCTCAAATGTGACGCCCACATTGTACTGCTGCAATCTGCCCTTGGTCCGGGTCTTCATTCCCTTACTGACTGGACAGGTGTCACATTTGCGGCACCAAGGTCTGACGTCTTCGAAGGAATTCACCCAGTAGTACCGCTGGCGAACTTTGTCTAGGATTTTATTCATGCCCAGATGGCCTCCGATAATCCCATCGTGTACTTCGGTCAGGATGGCTGGTACCTTTTTCTTAGTAACTACCAGTTGGGACTTGGTTTCTCGGCCATCAGTGCTTTCCCAAACTAGCTTGAGCATTCCATTCTCTACTCTTAGAGAGTCCCATTAGGCCCATAACGAATTCAGCACGCCCGAGTATCTAGCTACCTCGTCCCATCGTGGCCTGGGTGCCCCTCTCGTTTTGAGTGACAAGATTGGTTCGATGTCTGGATCAGCCATTTGGTCCTGGATGCACTGTTCCGTTGTCCAGCCTTCCTTGTCCTGCACTCGGATCTCTCGGATGCAGATACTCTCTCGCTGTTCAGTCTTCAGACAATGGCCGCATTCTGGTCTACAGGGTCTTCTGAATAGGGCATCGGCATTATTGTGCAAACAACCGGCACGGTGTTCCACGTTGAAATCGTATTGCTGTAATTTCTCCATCAACCTGGCCATTTGTCCTTCCGGTGTTTTCATGTCCAGCAGCCATTTGAGCATGATCAGTTCGGATTAAGAAATGACGACCATAGAGGTATTTGCTGATGGATGGCTCAATAACTCCATTTTGTAACATGGACTCGATGTTTTCCTCGACTGCCTGTTGTTGCCCCAATGGTAGTCGCCTAGCTGGTATTCTCATGGATTGAGCCTTCCCGGTATCTATTCGGTGCTGGATGTTATTGGTGCGACCTGTGGTTCCATCTTGACTGTTAAAAATTTGCTAGTGCTTTGTGATAAATTGCTTGGCTTTCTTCTGTTCCTCTGGTGTCAGCTGTGTGAAATGGTTAGCAAACTGTTGTAGGAACTCTTTACTGGTCTCCTTCACCAATGTCTGGTACTCTTCTTCGCAATTGATAATTGTCTCCTCTGGCTCGAAACAAGCTATTTCTTGACTATTGGCAATTCTGATGTCGTTGTTGGACAAATTAAGGACTCTAATTGGTATTTCTCTTCCGGTTTTAGCTATAGCCCGTCCAACTAAGTAGTCATGAGCTGAATGTACGGGCTCCATCATTCCAACGCAGTTCCCAAGATTGCTCTATAGCTGCCATGAATAATCTGTTCCGTTCGACCGGGAATTCTAGCTGAAGACTTTGCCACAATTTTTATGGAGGTGACTGAATTGTTGACGGACCGTGTCGATACAAATTCCTCATTTAGGAACCGAAGAACATCATATCTCGGGTCAAACATAAATCCATGCTGGCTGATTAGGTTCATACCCAGTATGCAATCGTCCTCAATATCCGCTACCAGGACCCTATGCCGGATTCGGTTATCCCCTATCTGCAGTACTATATCTGCTTCAGCCTGTATTGACATGGACTCGCCGGTGACTGTTCGGAGCTGGATGTTGTTGGTAACTGGCCGAATTTCTTATGCTCCCAAAACCCTGGACTTGCCGGTGTCCATGGTGACGGTAATTGCTCGGCCATTGATGGTGCCCCTGATGACTAACCTGCTGCTATCTCGGCAAAATTCCCAGATGGATACATTCCTGGGGGCTGGTGGAGGGTTAGTCACCATTCGCCCCCTTATGCTGACTAGCTGACGATCCCTGGGCAAGTGGCTGTTCCATTGGTTACCCCTGATCGGTGATCGTTCAGGTGGCCTCACTCGACGATCACGTTGAAAGTGTCCTGTTCGTCCACACCGGTAGCATATTCCTCTGTGGTCAGTTCTTTGTGATCGTTCTAGAAGTTTATGGATTCCGGACAACACTGTCTGGAGGGATGGTTCTGAGTCGTCCTGACTGAAGGAAACTGCTCGCACTCTTGGTTTGGACATGTTCATGACTGCCTCTACTTCCAAGGCCCCAAGTAAAGCTTCATTACTTTTCTTGATGCCACTAAGTCTTAGATTTCTTTGTACTTCCACATTCCTGATACTGTTTATGAAACTGTGTGGCCAATTGGTCTTTCGTTTCCTCGGGCAAATCTGGGTAGGACAAGTGTTCTAACCGTCTGACCTCTGCTTCGAATTCTTGAAGGCTCTCTCCGGATTTTTGCAGGGATTGATTGTCGTATCTGTTGGCCAGGATGATCTTGTCAAAATTGCCTTGTTCATCGACTGGAATCCTTTGGAGGAGTTCTAAGACCGGACCCTTAAGGAAATTACAAGAGACGTAGATTTTTCTTGGTTATCCCATCCATTAGCTATAGCCACGGCTTCAAATTGCCGTTTATACATTGGTCAAGATGAGCTGCCATCAAATGTGGATGGTTTGCTAAGGGAACCTTTGGTACTCATGGTGTTATGGTATTTTCCTCGCTGTAAGTCATGTTGCATATTTTTGATTTCTGTTTCTACCTTGTTTTGGATGGCACTGATTTTATCTTGTACTTCACTGACTTCACTTTGTACCGTGTTTTTAACTGATTTCAAATTTCACCTGGCTCTGGATGGAATCGATGTCATCTACTTAGATTTCAAGAGTCTCCACATTACTTTTTAGGGTCTTTATGTCGTCGTTTATTTCTTTTATGTCGGATTCAACTATTTGCATTCTTTCATTAACTTGCGATACTATTTGCATTCGTTGTTCAAGTTGCAGTTGTCTTTTTTCTTCAGTTACTTTAAGTTCATTTCGTCTCTGTTCATCTAATAATTAAAATTCATAGTCTCTGTTCTTCTACTATTTTAAATTCATTTTGTCTTGTTAATTCAAATTTCGAGAATAATCCCTCAATTAAATTTTGTTGTTTTTCTTCCATCGTGGCAATAAGATTTGTTGTTTTTTCATCAAAAGTTTTTACTAACCTTTGCTGGATTTCTTCTTGATGTTGTTTCTCCTTCTTTTCAAGTTTTTCCAGAATCTGAGTAATTTTTTCATCTAGTCTCTTCGTAACCTGTTTAACAATTTTTTTGATAATTTCATCGGTTTTTTCCATACTTCGGGTTTCCATAAATCAAATTATGATTTTAATCTCAGTTAATCCTGCACTTCTGATCACCAAATTTATTATATACTACGTTCAATTAATTAATATTTAAAAACTAATATTCACTACCACTTTCTAGAACTTTTATTTACATCAAATATACACAACAGCTGTTTCGAATATCACAAATATAATTCAACATAAGCTCTTCGCTGCACTAACTAACTGCTGCGATGATGGGCTGCTCCATTTAAAATCAGCATCGAAAACTCTCGTACAATCCATTATCAATTCTACAGTCAAGAGCTATTTCGAGATTTTTTTTGTCCTTCCAGCGATCGATGTTGTATTGAAATGAAAACAGAGCCGGCTTAGGAAAATTTCGCAACAGTATGTTTAAGAAGAAAGAAATGAATCTGATTTCTCACTACATTATTAGGACTATCTAGAGACCTACACATGTATAAACTTCTGTTAAGTAATTTGTAATATGTGTTTTAAACCACAAGATTTACTTGTCAACACAAAAAAACTTGATAATGGTTCAGCAACTAAATAAAGGTGATCTCGATCACAAATTAGAATTTTGCCAAGCAGTGATAAACAAACGTAACATTAAAGTGTTAGAAGAATTTGAGGTTCGACCCATTCTCAGGATGTTAATGATCAACAATTTGAACAATTAATTTAGTTTTTTTTTCATGGGGTTCCTACAGCCTAGGCCGCTTCGCGCACTTCATATGCTGCACCTTTCATTCGTATTCTTCTAATTTCCGGCGACTTATTGCTTTATCAACCTTTTGTTTCCATGTAGTCCCTGGTCTCCCTTTTTTCTTTTAATTCCTTTGCACTGCTTGTTCTGGACCCTGTTGTTTGTCCATCCGCAGAACATGTCCATACCAAATTAGCTTAAGTGTTTCGATTAGTCTTGCTATTCTACATGAGCATCGTAAGTTATCCGTTTCAATAGTTTCAACTTTTGTTCCATTTTTGTTGTTGATTTACCAGCACTCTGACCCGTATTTCATTATAAGTTCGACAATTGCGAGAGAAATTCTTGTTTTTGTTCTTAATGTCAATCTCGGTGACCGTAGAAGGAGGTAAACATTTGTACACATCGTCTTCCCTATGTTAATCTATTCTGTACCTCCTTATATGTGTTGCCTTTTTCTGATATTATATTTTCTAGGTACTTATATTCATGACAAACTTTTATTTTTCCCTATGCTAACTCAAACTCTCATATAATCATAGCACTAGAAATACTTTCAGACCAATCACTGATGAAGGTCTTTCTTCTCTGTATAATCAAGTACAACTATATAACTGTAAATCAATCACGGAAGGTACCAAAAGTGTGGAGGATCATTTCTGCAGTTTTTTTAAAGTCTTAACTAACGCTTTGGATAAAAGTCTGCCACAAAAGACGAAAATGGTTCGGAAAGTCAAACAAGGCCCTAAAATTAACTGGTTTAATGACAACCTTAGAGACATGAGGGGGAGACTTCAAACTCTCAGTCTCCTTCATAAGCAAAATCCAATTTTGTTACCCATAAACTTGGTCGGTTATTACAAAAAACTGTATCGGACAGAGATAGCTAATTCTAAAAAAGCTACCCATGACAATTTCATTGCTAATGCATCAAGCAAGGTGTCAGCCATGTGGAGTATAATAAAATCTCATAGGAACTCCGCTCCAGCAGCGAAAGTCAGTCACCTCAATGCCCAGGTTTTCAATGATTTCTTTGTGTCAATTGCAGACGAGCTGATTAAAAATCTTTCTTCTTCTAATAGCTCCTTCAATGAGTATTTATCAAATCAATACATTGGAGATACCTTTAAATTTTACTCAGTAACAGACTGTTATGACATCAACTCTAGAATCCTTAAATATCTCACAGATATAGTTAGCAAACCCCTAACTCACTTGTTTAATCTCTGCATCCGAGAAAGCATATTTTCTTCTGTTCTCAAACTGGCAAAAGTTATACCTGTTTTTAAAAATAAAGGAGATCCTGAAGCTGTAACTAATTACAGGCCTATATCTCTATTGCCACTTATCTCAAAAATTCTTGAATCTTTATTGAAAGTCCAAATGATTAACTACTTAAGTAAATCATATCGTTACACCAAATAAATTTGGTTTTCGTAACAACAAGAGCACAACTCTGGCTATTAATCGACTAAGTGAGTTTGTGGCAGAGGGCTTTTAAAATAAGCATAATACATATGGTACATTCCTGGAATTAACGAAGGCATTCGATTGTATAAGTTTTGAAATCCTTTACAAAAAGCTATCTCACTACAACTTTGATTCGAGCAGCATTACCCTTATACAGTCCTATTTAGAAGCAAGAGAACAGTATGTTCCTTTTGACACTCGGCAGTCTGCGAATCGCAGGATTCAGCATGGCGTACCTCAGGGCTCTGTGTTGGGTCCTCCGTTATTTCTCACATACATAAATGACTTGCCAGACTTTAACAATCAATTCAATCACCTGATAATCCTGTTTGCTGATGATACCACAACATTGCTGCGCTATCAACCTTCAAACCCAATATTGCAGTGGACTCAAATCAAACAGCGTGAAAGAGAGAATTGGTTTTTAGCCAATAGGTTTAGTCTCAACATTGTAAGACCCAGAACATCAATTTTACATTACAATCTTCACCATCGACTCTAGATAGTGATGGACCAGTGAAGTTCTTAGGGGTCTACCTAGATCCTGGGTTGACCTGGGAAGCCCATGTTAATTTTCTAAGCTCCAAGTTATGTAAAATAACTTTCCTTATAAGGAGCCTGTCAAAAAATGTATCTAGGGGCACATTACTGACAGCGTATCATGGATACTATAGCTCCAATATGTCCTACGCGATTTTAAATTGGGGACATTCGACGAGCTCTGCTCAAATTTTTAAGTTACAACGCCGTTGTGTTAGAATTATTGCAGGCTTAAAATACTGCGAGTGTTGTAGAGATAGCTTTGTGGGGCTAAAACTACTTACCCTACCTTGCACTTTTATCCTTCAGTGTCTTGTCTATATGAAACAGAACCAAAACAGCTACAGAACACACAACGATATTCACTCCCAGTCAACAAGGAAAGGAGGAGAATTAGTTCTCAGCTACCACAGATTGCAACGAACGAGAATGGGTACTGACTATTATGGCATTAAATTTTTCAATGCACTGCCAGCAAAAATAAAAAATTTAAACGTACATCATTTTAAAACAAGAGTAAAAAATTATCTTTTAAAACACGCCTTTTATTCTTTTAAGGAGTACTTAGGAAGTGATTTCAATGTATACATTTTTAATGTGTTTGCCTCTATAATGTACATTGTTGTCTATATATTAGTAAATAGGACATTTTATTTTCTTACCATTTTAATAACATTTTATATAGTCTTTTGTATACATATTTAATATATTTCATGCTTGTGTACCTTTGACTTGTAAAAACACACTTGTAATACTTTACCAATAAATAAACTAAACTAAACTATATTTCTCTATTGCCCTGTATGCATAAATTTAGAATCACGAAAAACACCGCTGCCAAAAATAAAAATCATCGTGTCCGAACGTTTTTCAAAGAAATAAATCCCGAATTTTAAAAGATTTTTTCCAAAACACGCTTCCCCACTCTATATAAATGTATGCAATATTTGGATTTGAGTCTTTTAAAGAACGGCGGTTTTTAAATCCCACTACTATTGTTAATGTAAATTTTTGTTGGGCACTCCCTAGAGAGGTTGAGTTTCATGAAAGGCACTTTGGATTATGTCAAAGTGCAAGCACGACGCTTGCACATAATAATTATATTATTTTTAAAGTATCACTGTCGACATTCAATAGATGGTATCGAATAACTAAGTAAAAGTAACTTTTTTAAATCTTCCAACTGAGACATATTTTTTTAGCTACGTTCTCAATTCACTATTGAAATAGTCTAACTCTGTAAATAATCTCGAAATGTGATATTTTAGGTTTGTATTGTATTGTATGTTTAACCGGAGACAATACTGAAAGGAATATATAAAAAAACTTTTGCAATCTAGTTAGCCCTGATGAAATTATACAACCTAAAACGGTAAATAAGCAAACAAAACGTACATAATTGTTTATCTGAATTAGGTTATGGATTAAAAAACATTCTCAATCATGCTGACTTTTTAAATATCAAAAAAATTGTGTTGTGTAACTGTAAATATGTGAAAAGCTAGCCCTGCACCTTTGGTTGATATATATTTTATATAAAACTATGTCTTTCGGAAATGTGTAGGTATGGTTACAATCAGAAACAACACTCTATATATTGTTTTCCCTTGTATATTAAAATCTCAAACTGCCCTGTATTGAGTTTCCTTCTGGTTCATGCCTAGTCCCCAGTTGCTAATGATTTTCCCGTAAGGTGTTTTATGAAGAAAATAGTATCTATACAAGACCTTACAGTCAACCTGTAGAAGTTATCACAATCATTTGTCGATAGGTACAACATAATTTCTGTTGCCCATCTTGTAGATGGAACTTATATGTTCCACTTTCCTCAAAGTTTCCTTGGACTTCCATCGTCTTGAAAAGTTGATCTCACAACGTTTCAATAGCTTTGTATCTGATATCGTCATCAGGTGAATGATGACGATAGCAGATACAAAGCTATTTTTTTCAAGACGATGGAAGTCCAAGGAAAATTCGAGGAACGAAGGAAATTGCCTACCAGATTCAGACTAACATTATATGTTCCACTTCCCATTCTTCAGATTTCTTCGTTGTTTAAACAATTATTAAATACTTCTGAAATTTTTTCAACTACTACTTAACAAGTAAATATGTTTTAATCCGTGAGGTCTTAGGAAAATAATAAACATCAGAACAGTGGACTCCTCTGGGAATAGGAATAGAATAATTGGTAATTGTATCTCATCATCTTACAAACGCAAGCTCAAAAATGATAGGCTGTAACGCTCAATATCACTGATATAATTTTAAAAATGTCATTTCAAGATTTTAGCTTAACCATAAAACTTTTCAACAACCAACAATAGTATAGCATCAGTAAAACAAGAAGTTATTTCAAAATACATACGCAGGTGCATTAAAATGATAATCAGACAATTACACAATAAATACATCCCTTCTAATGTGTTATTTTCATCAAGTAATTGAAATAACTATTGTAATCAGGACGGATTTCCCTAGGAAATCAATTAATCTACAAGTGTAAGATAAAACTAATTATTATGCGCATATATCTGACACAAGTGAGATAAATTGTGATAATTAAAATGATCGGTCTAACTTTATTTCATTGCTTTATAAAACAGTTTAAACAGAATAGATTGCAGAATTCATTTTTAAAGCAGCTAAGCAACAACAAAAAATTGTAATATTTATAGTGCATGACAAATTTAGTTGTTTTTAATAAATTGTAAGCATCATAGTGGCCCCAATTGTCAGTTCAGCAGTATCCTATGAAAAACTAGGAATATCTGACGTTTTACGTTTTTGTTTTATAGGTTTTCAGCTGTACCTCTTTCTATTAAAATTATTTTTAGTATTCCTGGAAATCCAGTTTAACCAGAATTAGTCAACAATGTCGTTATTTGAAATAGAACACCTGTATAATATTGCATTTTAGGTTTCCTAGTTGAATTCTAAGCTATCTTTAATCAACGACTTGTGGACAGGCCGTTTTTAGTGTTGTGTTACGTTTTACAAAAAAATACTTGAGGATATTAATAATACCTTCAAGATTAAATATAATAGTTTAATGGGGTTTTGATTTCAGTGAAGTCTGCATTTTCAGGTCTAAAGATTATCAATTTTGTTTTTCATCAAGGATACAATGTGGCACTCTCAATTTCGAAAACACAGCCCAGCGGTTCACTGGCGAATCAGGGATTTCGTTTGGCTTATCCGGTTTGGGGGGGAGGGGGGGACTTGACCCCACTGAGGATAGGTGCGAGCACAAAAATTGCATAAAAAACGACAATTTGAAAAATCCAAAATTTGTGAACATGCTTGGGACCTTGGTCATAAAATACAGTTTCAAAATTCAGTTATATTACACAAAGAAGAACACAACACCAAAAGAAAACTAAAAGTCTGCTTTAATTTTGTTAAATGAAAACGATTGTATCGCTACTACCTCCGTAGTATTCAGTCGTTCCTGGTTGCCAATGATTAAGGAAGAAATTGCTAATGATCATGTCTTTGTGAACAACCCAATATCGGGATAGTTCATAAGGTTTTTCCTAGGTTTTCCCCTTATGATTTTAATGGGATCACTGAATCAACAAAGTTCTTTGGTCGCATTTTTGGCGAATGCACTATCTTATAACAAAGTCGCACCTAGGAGCGCCACATAAAATTCTGAATATCACCCTTTCAAATTCTTCCAATTTGAAAGGAACTTTATGATTATATGATCTTTAGAAATGTCTGTGCTACCCTGTATATTACAAATAAAATTCTTTTAGTTATGTCAAAAATCAAATAATACACATTGTCAAATATTTTAATTTACATCTTAGATTTGTGCCTTTTTAATCCGTAGTTTCTTAACTATTGACAACGGGGTCTGATCTAGACCCCGAAACGTTTGGAATATACAGCAATTTTCTTTAAACTGTGGTGTTATTTCCCAAGAAGCACTTAGACATTGAAAAATATGCCACAAGTATCATTCAGTAAACATATTTTTGTTTACGAGTCAAGTTGAATTTGTTCGTATAACAGTTACCTGTAAATTTAAATGACAATTTATCTTTCTAAGACTAAGGGGCTTTCAGTATTACCTGCAGGCGAACAATTATTTCTATAAATCCAAATTAAAAAATAAAGAGTTTAAATTACCGGAATTCAAAATACAACTAAAAAGCCGAATCGAAAATATTTTGAAAAAAACAGACATCAAAAATATACTAGGTAGGTTGATAATTAATTTGTAAAGAATGAGCATAGTGCATTGTTTACTTTTTTTTGTGAGTAGGTACCTAACAAGAGCGAAAGTGGTATTTATTGAAGAGTTTTATGTTTTGTCATTTTCAAGTTTTTAGTTCCACTTTGAAGTCGACTAAGATTTCTAAAAAAGTTTTACTTTAAATTCTTTAGTTCTTTTTTTAAGTCCGTTAATTTATTTACACGTACTTTTACAACAACAAAATTACCCACTGTCAAGCAGTCTGTTGAAGTCAAATGTGTCACAATTAACACCAAAAACATAAAAATTCATATTTTTTTTTATTTTCTCAAAACGTACAATAAATAAATACCATCGACTTTATATCGGTTGAAACGTTATTTGGATGTTCATTTAACGGCATGTAAATCTATATATAATTTTTAAAACTTTAGAGTTAAAGCTGACACTGGCAAATTAACTAATTATAATTTAAATTCTAAATAGTATTTGAGACATTTTATTTAAAATAATTAAGTTGATGCTTACTGAAATATTTTTAAAAAGTTCATAGTCTAAAACCTATAAATCCAAATTTGAATTGGTTTAGTTTGAGTAATTAAAAATTAAGTGTACTTCTATAGTTTCTTTGTTTGTATTGAAGCTTAGTTACAGAATTAAAACCATTTAAGCATACAAAGAATGTCTTTTTGCGGTTTCTAAATTTGATTAGTTTAAAAATGATTTTTTTGTCTAACCAGTTTAATTTTTCTACATTTCAATTAAATAACTGTAATGTCATACGATTACAATATAGAAAGTAACAATATTTGTGGAAATGTAATTCCTGTTATGCGAATTATACGCTTGTCGGAAGTTCATCAAAACGTTCATGAATTGTATAAAAGTAATGGTACACAGGACTGTACTTATACCAGACTTATAGTATTACATACATCCTATAATCCTAAAAGAATTAGCATTTCAAATAATACTTATGAGCAAGTAAGATTCGTGAATAAAACATGCACACACCAATAAAATAGTTTCATAAGATAATACATATACGGGGTGCAATATTAATGAGTCGAAGTTCTATAATCCCTGAATATGTCAAATATTGTTATTTACCAAAACTCAAAATCTCTGTTAATTACACTTTTCGAATGGTATATTATTTAGCATCTTTCAGCTGACATAGTAAGTGACACATTTTGCTTATTGATTCCCGGACCTAACGCGTTGTGATTTTTTCTGTAAAGCAATATAAACACAAAAGTTTTGTACCCTAACTCCATACCTTTATGTTTTCACTCAACGCCGTTTCAACAGCAAAGCTGTTATCATCATGGAGTAAATCAAAACTCACCAACTGCAGAATTATCAAACTTACGAAACCCTGAAGGAGAGGTCGCAACTGTCAAGAAATTCAATCAAGGACTTATTATAGAACGGGTTCTACATGCAAGAAGATGGATTACCTGTGAGCTCCCCGTTATCTTCAATTATCGCCAACATCTTTTTGGAATGGCTCGAAGAACATACACTGAAGGGGTAAGATAAGCAACCAAATCTCTGGTTAAGATAACTCGACGACACCTTCATGACTTGGCAACAAGGAGAGAGAGAGAACCACAAAAATTTCTAGAGCATCTAAACCGATCGCAACTATTTATTAGTTTCACCATGGAGAGGAAAGAGAATGCGTACCTACTATTCCTTGATGTGAAAGGACTAAGACCAGAATCGATACAACAATCTAGCCAAAAATATCTGCAGCACACCAGGGGCCCTTAAAATTAAGACCTTTTGACGAATGGATATCCAGAACCTATCATTAAAAAGGCGTTTGAAGAACTGGATAAACGACCTAGACAGGAAGAGAACACTATCAAACACTAAAGACTGTCGGAAAAACTTAGACGGATATTGAATCAAAATGATATGAAAGAGCAATAACACCTTGAGGAGCATGATCACAAAAACAAAGTCGGATACTCCTGCAGTACCAAACAATTAATATAGACCATACCCTATGATTGTGGCAGTCTCTACATTAGGGAGCCAAAGCCAAAGTTAGCTTATTATGTTACACATAATATATAGAAAGAGAAACGAAGGAGCAGTTACAGAAAAAATAAATGTTGCATTTGAAGCAAATATTGATAAATTATTTAAAAGACATTAGAGAAATATATATTCAAACTACATAGCTATTGGCGTCAGGTAACTCAAAAATTATAGAAACTAGTTTTAGACTTACATATGCGCATTTTTTCTAAAAAATAAACTTTTGTTGCCTTTTCAGAATGTTTATGTAAAGAAGAGGTCTCGTTGAATTTTTCAACAATATTATAGACGCGGTAGACCAAAAGCTGTGTTTGTTTGGCCTCTTTGTGGATTTTTAGCGTGCTTTTAATTATGTCAGCTATGAAATTCTACTCATCAAATTAGAACGTTATGAGATATGTGGTTTTCCGCTTAGTTTCATTTCTGACTATCTAAAAATGGTATGTGTTAATAATTCATGAAGCAAAAAATTAGAGGTTACCTCTGGTGCTCCTGAAAATTCTATTCTTGGACCATTTTTGTATGTAATCTTTGCCTATGACCTGCCCGCGTTCATTCTTAAGGAATATTATACAAATGTAATTTGTTACGCAGATGATACAAATTTCTTAATTGAATAGCAGTCAGCTCAGCATACTGCAGTACAAGTTTATGAAGATGTAAATAATTGATCTCAAAATAATGCGTTTGTTTTAAACACAGATAAAACTATAGATAACACATTAAAAAAAAAGAATAATATAAATGATTTTGCCAATGTCAACCTAATTTCGGAAATAGTTAAGTTACTGGGACTCATTATTGATGAAAATCTGATTTGTCAACACACATTGATAAACTTTGGAACAAATTAAAATCTTTTAGACAATTAAAAATTCTCACGCACACAAAATCCATATTTCCAGAAAATCAAGGGATTCATCTTTATTTTGCTAGGTTTAGGGGTCTTCTGAAGCGTTGAAACCAGCACCCAACATCATTGTCTACAGTGTTGCAAAATATCTCTTACAAAGTGATATTAAAGATACCAACAATATGTTTATTTGTTTAAAAAATATTAAATATTAAAAACATTTCTTTTCGAAAAAAAATATTTGTTTTACGGAATGTTTTGTTCATAACCGATATTTTTGTTGTTTTTATATGCTCTGTTATTCAAATTTTCTGTTATATCTTTTACACTGTATGTGACGTGCAACTCTTCATTCAGCAATGGATATATTTTTATAATTTTAATGTTATCTATCGTTTGTATACGTTTTCGTTAATTTAACTAAATAAATCATTGAAATCATCGTATTATATTCTCTTGTGGTATTGTTGTAGTAAGAATTCCAAGAATCGAAATAATTTTAGCGATTTCTATTTAAATCTATACACAAAAACAAATATTAGTTTAAATTTTGGATTCCAGATAAGTTAGCATGTATGTTGAATAACTAAATATAAATGTAGCCACTTAAATTTCCAGTTTCAGTGGGTTCAGATTATCTAAAACAACTTAATTGTACAAGTTATTTACATCACACACTATGTTATTATTAATCTACAACACTCAACAATAAAGTATTTGCTGAGTGTATCTGCTAATACGTTCTCGCAACAGTGATTATCACGTTTGTCTAACTTTTCAACTGTCAGCTACCTGAATCTGATATTGTTTCCTGTTAACATTTATAATGAAAACATAATTTACTTTCAAACACAACATGCTAATTTTTCCGTCCAGTCAACTTTAAAATTCGCTTCAACAATATGCATATGTGCATAAGACAAAGTAATAAATAATTGCAAATTTCAGATCATCAAGTATAGAATGTCGCAATTAGACACACCTTCAAGTGAACCTACGGCTTGTAAACTGATGCTACTAGTATGAAGAAAGTGGACTAAAATATGTATCATAAAAATGTGTGTTATTTAAATCGTGGTGATATATCATACGACCAGTTTACTTTCTATTTTTTCTTATAAATTTGTTGAAGAGTGAAATTTCTATTATTCTAAACTGTCCACATCACAATGCACTGACGTGTGCTTTGCTTATGTAATGTAAGTTGTCCATGAGTATATGAATTGTTTTAATTGTTTCGCTATATTTTGTAGAGATCATTTAAAAAATGTATATGTTAAGAAATAATTTATAGTGCGTGGACGACAGAGAGTCGCTCGTGAATTCTAAATTTTGAGCAAATTTCCTATTTAAACACATTTTTCCTGAGATGATTACTTTTTAAAGTGCCCTATCACTCACCTGACAAAAAATAATTTAATTCGCATGAATCATTTTAATTATGTTAATAAGTTTTTAAATTTACAAGGCATACACAAACCTGGTTTCCCAAAAAGATGGTAAATCAAACCAAAAATTTTTATATAAAATTATTGATGTTTAAAAGTATGTTATTCTAAACACATTTGGCATTTCCACAACCAAAGTTTTCTACATCCCACTAAAAGTGCATTATGTTACTGAAGTCACTTATATGTTTTCCATAAAGGATTTTCGATTTTTACTGTGAAGTTTGGTCATCAACAGTCGTCTTATTCTTTTGAAAAACTGTGTTGTTAGGACCTTTTTTATAATGGGGTGATCAATTCGTTGAGCCTGCTTTATTCCAAGGTCTTCCTTCATGGATTCAACTGACGACCCCTGCTGTATTTTGCGTTTAACTACATTAGAAATTCAGATAACAGAATCAATTCACTCACTCAAAAAATTATGTCATAAATATAATGATTTTGATGCTCTGAATCTGTTCCCGATAGCCGATTTTTTCATCATATATTTAGGTTTTTTTAATTCGTTTTATGCGTTAACATTATAAATAATATATATATATATATATATATATATATATATATATATATATATATATGCATACGAAATAGCTTTTTGCTAGTCGTAAGAGAAAGAAGGAAAGTGCCGAAAGTGATTTCTATGGTAGCCTGCGCAGTATTCACTGTGACTTTACAACAGTTAGTTGAAAACTTGTCTTTTAGTTGTTGACGTTATATATCAAAATACTTTAGAAATTTTTGCACGAAATGCATATTAAATATATTTATATAGAATTTTGTGTGTAGTTTATCTATTTTGTTATGAACAGAGGTAATAAATATAAAATATAAATTTAAAAACGTTTTTTAAATTAATTTCTTTTAATTTTAGGTTATAAAATGCCTCGCACTTGTAAGAATTCTGCAGAATATTTTTGCTACATTTATGTTGAGTATACTCTAAACACACAGCGAAATGCCATAACAGATATTGTTAAAAAAGCTTATCAGCTTTATTTTGGATTTTCTATAAAAAAATTTGCTGTAACAGTTGTTCAAGAACGTTGAGAGGTTAGCTTGAAGGAAGTCATAAACCTCAGAATCAAGAAAATGACTGTTATTTCTGCATGACATCAAGACGAGGATTCTCGAAAAAAAAATACAAACAAGATTATATATCCGAACATCTCATCTGCAAAGAGACCACTTCCATATGGTGAAGGCAGTTTACCTCCAGTACCTCCAAAAATAGCGAGAAGATAGAACATAAAAATACTTCTATAGCGTCAATCGAGTGTCATTTTTGCCTGCATTTCTTCATCATAATATACTTTATCTTCAAGTCCATCAAAAATACCTTATTTTGTTAAACAACCTGATTTGAATTATCTCAAAATCTAAGGCTCAATTACTCGGATCAAGATTGAAACAGTGGAATTTGTTGGATAAAGGTACGAGAGTCATATTTTCGCACAATACAAGAAGAATTTATGAGTTACTTTTCCAAAGAAAATGATTTAGTATATTGTAATGATGCTGCAGGGCTTCTTGTAGAACTGAGTTTTCCAGAAAATTCTGATGAATGGAGACCCCTCATTGATGCGTCGAAGATTAGTTTGAAAGCTGTTTTACTTCACAATGGAAATAAATACCCATCAGTGCCTCTAGCACATGCAACAAACATGAAAGAAAATTATGCAAATCTGGAGGTATTAGGTACTTAAAAAAATAAAATATTCTCAATACTTATGGAATATTTGTGCTGACTTAAAAGTTATCACTATACTAACTGGATTGCAAGGAGGATACAGCAAGTTTTGCATTTTTTATGTGAGTGGGATAGATAGATCTATCGATAGAACAACACAGTTTTTCATCTAGATCTAGATAGGATTTCCTAGAATCAGTGTCGTGAAATTAACCAGAAGGGATTTTTGTAGGTTAGCAAATACAAGAGCTTATGATGAATGAACTTTTCAATTCGAAATTAAACAATACTGAAAAAAAAGCTTGGGTGGCTTTTGTAAAAGTGTGGCATAATTTTCTTGGTTATAGAAAAGCTGACAACTACCGACAGATCATTAAAGAGCGTCTTTCTGCTTATAAAGTGAAAGGCTTCAACAGGATATTATGCATATTGAAAGACGCTACAAGGGTAAATGGTTAGAAGCAATGCTTGCTGATTTTTGTTGGTCGATTCAACGAGAAACTTCGATGGAAACGATGAAAAGAATAAAAAACTACATAATAACTTGAATTATATTACCATAATAAGATAAAGATACTGACATTTATATCACTTTTTTCGCTGTAAAACTTAGACCGTAGTCTTTTCTCACTTTTTGGTAATTGCTGTTACTTTGATAATATCGTTTTTTAATTAAATGGACATTATATTTAAAATCTATGTGCTGTATTTATTTGCATGTTACATTCCGTGTTTAGAACACCAAATATGATGTTATCATGCATGAAAAAAATGAGGAGAAACAAATATATGTTTTGCAGACCAGTGATTATTAGTTATTCTTTGTATTCCTTCTAATTTTTCACGCATCCATTTTCAGCTCACCTTGTCTGAAATTGCGATGGTTAATGATCGTGTTTATGAGCTTGTATAAAATTGGGAGAGAGTTGGTACTTGCTGGGTCCTGTCTACATCCAGCGTAACGCCTTTGGAAAGAGGAGTTGTAGCACCCTACGTGAGGTATCTTGTTTAGATGGAGAATTAAGTCATTTATAAGGGTTGTTGCTGTTTCGTTTGTGGCTCATGGCTTCTTTGTCCAGTAATTTGGCATATCGTGTGACGCTGGTGCTTTCCAATTATGGAGGTCCTTAATATATTGGATGTTTATTCTATTGTAAAAGCAAAGGACTTCAATATTATTTATGTTGTTATTAAGTTTTCTATAAAATAATTTTTTGATCGCCGGAATAGTGTCTTGCCTAGTTTACTAGTTTTGTACCTCCTAAACTGACTTGACTCGTTGACTGTTAAAAAATTGCTGAAATATAATGTTGTTCCCATCCCATTGAGAGTGAGTTCTGTTATTTTCCAAGATGTTCTTGACAAGTTATCTCTATTCTATTGTTCCTAACCCATCATTGGTACTCGGTCAGTCTTCTAAAGTCCTTTCGAAGAGAAGTGATTTCCCTTCAATCCTGTTTTGCCAAGATTGTATTCGAGGAGTTTGTCTGATTTAGGGTGAGTCTTGCTTTGTTCTTATCCTTCCATTTTTGATTAGATCGTCTCAAGCGGTCAGCAATGTTTGGCTGTTCTTATTGAAACTCTTGAGTTTTGCTCACTCCTTCTGCCAAATGTTCTGCGCTTAATTGCGTTCAGTCGTTCCGTCGAAATAAGGCAATTTTTTGGCAACTGGAAGCTTTGGGTACTCACGAGAGAACTCTTGGTGAAATATTCGCCGATATGCAGTGTGGCTTGCTAAGGTTCATCACTTTCTAAAACGTGCGTATAAGAAATTCTTTAATGGCGCTACTCCATTTCATGCTCTTTTTCAATTTCTTGACTACTCTTGAGTGAGCGCTAACTGTTGACCCTGCGGCTTGAGTTCTCGTTCTTGTTTGACTTCCTTGGTGATAGTCACGTTGTCGCTGTGACTATATTTGTATGTGTTGTGATTATTATATTATTTGTATAATCAGAATGGCCTTATTTTCTTAACAATGTAATAGCTAAAGGAATCTCTCAATCGTTCGTAAACGATTTTGTCGAGTGTTTCCTTATATTACACATAGTTTTATGCTAATCTGCTGGTGCAGCGGTTTTAAGCTTTTTTAGAAATGAGTGACTCATAATTCACTGAAGTTTCGATTAGCATTCTCGACAGGACCTTCGATAGGATCTTCGATAGGTTGGCATTACTCCAGTTTTTTTACTTTATTCAATATCTTTGATGAATGTTTTATATAGTTAAGAAAGAAGCTTTATAGGTCTTATTGTTACAAGGTTCTATTGATCTCCCTTATTGTGTAATAATATTATATTCAATGTCTTTGAGAATTTCCCCAAAATTTCTTCGTGTCCTTCTTTTATCACTTCTATCACTGTTCCGTCGTCGCCTCGTGCTTAACCATTCTTCGTTTCCTCATTTGTTCGAATGCAGTTTTTTGTTCTAAGGAAGTTATATCTGCCTTTTGTTCTGACCCTACGTTGATATTTTTCTTTCCTTGAAGTTTAGATTTTTCCATATAATAATGCATCCTGTTTCAGTGTCTCTCAGTCAGTTTTGTTAATTTTCTTTTTCATCGGCTATATTAAAATTAATACGTTTAAATTTGTTACATCTTGTATTATTTGTGTTTGCTAAACATGACATACACTAGTATTTATTGGTTTCAATAAATAAATAAATGACTAAAGATGATTGGTGTAGAAATTTACTATTATTTATGATAAAAAATAAATCATACATTACTTAATATGTACTTTCCATCTTTACTTTTTTTCTTTGACTATCCTTCCTCCTTAATTTGTCTTTTTTATATAATATTTCACTTCAAACTTACCTTTGCCTTTTTCTAATTTTTTTTGTAGGCTTTAAGAACCACTTATTTGTTTTTTCATATTACTAACAAATCATTTTTTATACTCATTGATGAATGAAATATTCAATAGTTTTCTGCACTTGTTTAATATTATAATAACTTAAACTATTTGACGTCAGTTTAATGATGAATACCAATAATATGTATCCCAACAAAGCTTATCCAAATACACACCGTTGACAGCAGAAAATAGCACTTCAGCTATTATTAATACGTGTATTAGTTATTATTATCCGGAATCCCCTGATGATGTGTTCATACAAAGGGGAGCATTAACTGGTACTTATGAGTTAAACTCGTATCCGCTTCCGTCGATGACCTGTATGGATTTTTTCCACGGTAATTATTATTAAGATTAGTGTGTGTTCGAACTTGAGAGTTACAGAAATAAAATAATTATTTAATAAAATATCAAAGACATATTATTCACGTAATTATATCGACAATTATCGATATATAGTGCTTTTTAATGAACAAATATGTAGAAAACAAATGTTAAAAGCTGTTTTTTGGTGTGTCTCGACTTTAGTTCAGGGACCTATGTTTACTAGATGTAAAGCACACCAATGTTACTATTTGACTATACTAATTTTTTGAAGTAATGATTCATTTTTAATTTAATCTTACTCATAGTTCTAGGATTAAGGTAGAAACCCATTAGCAACACACCACGCCACACAACGGCATCCCGTGCCAAACAACTAATATGTATGCTTATATTCTTCTATTTATTTACATGTGCTGCGTATACACTTGACCGATGCTATAA
Source organism: Octodonta nipae (assembly GCA_034190945.1). Classification (NCBI taxonomy): domain Eukaryota; kingdom Metazoa; phylum Arthropoda; class Insecta; order Coleoptera; family Chrysomelidae; genus Octodonta; species Octodonta nipae. Next base: position 190,865,216 of record CM067216.1, on the reverse strand, counting down.
TACAACACGCCAAACCACGTCGTCCCACGTGAGACGATTTAAAATGTTTAGATGCTGCCGACGTGTGTTGATGTTCCCCGCCGTCCTCTTTAAACCCACAAAAGTCAATTTATCATTTATTTGTTTAGTATTTTGTCGAGTATTATACGGCAACAATGAAAAAAGAAAAAGAATAGTTGGTAGAAAAGATACGGCAATACGAATTCGTCTATAATGTACATTCTGTAAATTATAGAGACCAAAATATATGTCATGAAGTATGGGAAGAGATATAGTAGAGATTTCAAAATTATTATTATTTTATTAGAAATTGTTACATTTATAAAACCCAAAATAGTATCTAGTTTTGCCCTCTTCGAACCATTTCTCGCTGCCAAGGTATACCTCCCTTAAGGTGAAATAATATATTCTCTGTATGATTCCCTTATAATGAGTGTGATAAATTGTGTTACAAATGTGCACACTACATAGCCCACGTGAGACCATGTTTTATGACGTGGGATGCCATGGTGTGGCGTGGCGTGTTGCTAATGGGTTTCTACCCTTATTGTTGCGTAGACACATGTGTCGAAGACGTAGTCATTAATTGTCGTTACTTTTTAGTTATTATCTGTAATAGAAAAATCATTTTCGGGCCTCTAAAGGTGTCCAGATTAACAAAAAAATATTGAAAAAAGTATTGAGATCAAATTAGTTACTGAAACAATTAATTATTTTTGTTTAAGCAAAAGTGCAATCCAAATTTGTAAAGTTTAAATATAGGTCTGGCAGAACTCGGATACTATTTTTCGCAGCTGACACCTCAAAAATCAATTAAGTATAACAAATAACTTCCTTCCTCGATCTGCAAAAGGAATTTCTCCAACAAATAATCATATCGAGGAACTAAAAAGATCCATCACCCTAGTTTTCGGAAATTCGATTCATCAATCTGAAATAGTACGGTAAAAAAATCCGAAATTTTTAGTATTGTTTTTCATTGTCAACACGGTTGGAATTTTTCTTATTTCGGTTAAACCACAATTAAACCACACAGTTTATTCAGTGTCAATTTCTATTTCTATAACTTTGATACCTCCATTTGTAATCCCTGAAAAAATGAAAGGCAGTTTTAGAACTTGGAATAAATTTCCTAAGGAAAGCTGAAAAAAAATTTGGACAAGTTTTTTCATCCGCAATTTCAATTTGAAAAATGTCAAACAGTGATTTTTTCATTTCCGTTGGATGATAGATCGCATCTTACCTAATACTGATGGGAAGACTAAGAAGATTTTTCGGAATTTTTATATCTCAATGTTCCCCCAACACCACTATAAATTTGCAGACTCATACCTACAGCCACATTTCCAGGTCGTTTATTGAAAGTTTTGAAAGAATTAAAGAAACAAGTTCATAATAATGGCATAATCTTTTTTTTTCAAGTTATTCATAATTCTGCATCAATTACTTTGTAATATTTAAAAAAAATCAAAAATTTTCCAAAAGAATTTATTGAGATTTTTAAGGTAATGAAATACTGATTGTGAATTTCATATCAACCGCCGGCATTTGTATTACACAAATCGTACCACGTTTACACGGTCGGATATATATGTGTTAATACATCGTGTTGCCGCGTCTACTTTTAATCACTACTCTATCTTTCAGGTATATGAGATATAAAATCCTGAATCTACCACTGCGAAATCCGTGACCAAATTTCATGTAACGCTCCCTCTAATGCATCTGTTCCTCAAGTGAGGGTAACTTTGACCCCAGACGTGTTCGATGGGGTTGAGGTTGGAACACGCTGTTATTGAGGCATCCACCAGTGATATTAATACACAATATTCAAGTTAAAATAAACTGCAATTATCTGGTAAACTCTAACAATCTTCATCATTTCAATGTTGTAATAGTCTAAAAAGTAAAAAAAGTGAAAATGTTTTTAACTTGCAATTCAAACTTTTATATGGGTGTCATCGTCCCTCTGAAACTGCAAAAAGAGCCGTGTAATTACACGAACACGCAAGTTCGATCACTGTCACAAATGATTTAAAACATCTCCTCGATCAGTATTGCAACTGTCAAGAAACGTCAAAGCCGCAGCCATACTGTAAATTTTACGGTTGTTAATCAACATCTTTGAGACCCAACAAGCACAATGTGTTCTGTAATGAATCTCATCAGTACCTATTCGTATAGGGTACAGAGAACAGTGCGAAACTTCTGGAGATCAAGGAGGACTACAATTTTCCTTTACTACTTTGTCAACTCGTTGAACAAGTTCGTCTGTGGAGACAGACTTGCGTCCTTGACCACCTTCATCAGGCACATCAGTTCGGCGATCTGTAATCTATCGACACCATTCACAAACAACGCCATCGCTCACAAAATTATCTCCATATACTGGACTTAATCTTCGATTGATTTCTGCTGCTCTATATCCTTCTGTCAATAAGAAACGAATAACACTTCGCAATTCATACATGACGGGAGAACCAATGAAGATAGTCGTTTACATGACTGCAGCTCAACAAGAAATGACGATATCACTGCCGAGTACAATTAGAGACGCGATGTCGAATAGAATGTATCGATACTGTACTCATGAGTAGTATCGCAAAAAAAGTATCGTACCCGTAAAAGTTTCGAAACAAAAGTATCGATACTTCATAGTATCGAGTACTTTTTTTAGAGACCAATGCCCACCCCTCTAGACATCATGATTCAATGTCAGTCAATAACGTTAGTTCAGCTTTAGTAGAAATCTAGGTAGGAGTTTTTCTCCCAATAGCAAAATTATTCCGATTCGTTTTTTTGCTGATTCTTTTGCAAAAAGGTCTCGTAATAACAGATCCAAAGGTTGCCGAGCGGTAATCTGGTCGAGAAATTATTTAAACAATTTTTTGGTTTATTCTGAACAACAAAGGGCTCTTGTGATTTTTTTTGAGTTATAAGAGATTTAATTAGTTGAAAAAAAAACAATGACATTTTCAAAGCTCTAGAACCCGGGTAACAATTATCATTTTTGAACCCACAAAAAGTCAAATGGCAGTTTTAACATTTCTCTACAGCATCATGGGATAATTTCATTGCAAGGCCTTTGTTTTTAAATATTTATAACACACGTACTCGCGCTATCGATACTTACCAGTGACGTTGCGTCTCTCTCTCTCTCTCAATTGAAATTAAAATATTTAACAATAAATCTATTGAGTACCACAGTATAGAATCATTTTATTGACAAATATCAACGTGTCTTCAATTTCGATGGATTGCAGAGCAGAATAGAAAATGTGGCCAGTGAAATAGCCTCCTGCCCTCTCTTTTTAGTCTTTTCACGGTATTTATGCATTACAGGCTATCTCTAGGAAGTAGATCCTCTAAGGCGTAAATATGAGCCATAAAGTCAAGTTTATGAGACTCAATTTTTAAGATTTGAGAAAAAATATCGAATACAAAGTATCGAGTACAAAAGTATCGGCATTGAAAAAAAATACCACAAAGTATCGATAATTCTTTCGTTTCCCTAAGAGCAACATGAAGTATGTTCGTGCTGACGATCCCGGATACAGACTTTGGAATCAGTTAATACGCAACTGCCGTTACGAATTCGCTTAGGATTTTAGTCGTTATGAAAGTTTTTCGAACTATCCACTCATAAAGCTCAAAAATTTTATATTCTATTTGAAAAAGCTTAAATTTCATCATGAAGCGACACCTCCGTGTCAAACATCAAAATACCTATGATCGAAATACTAGTTCTTCTTCATATCAGCATATTCATATCACCGCCCCGGGTAAATGTCCAGTATTCCAAGTTCTGTAACCCTTGCATATGTGTGCCCGGGATTCTATTCGGTAATCATCCTGGACCGCCAGCGCGAACATACTTATAGAGCGTGTTGAATGAGAGATGCGCAGTCGCCTACAAAACACATCTAATCATAGAGGTATTATACCGTAGAGCACGTGAAGTAACGAAATTCATGTAATAGCAATAGAAAGAGAGAGATAATAAGCGGCTAGTTCCTGATTGGTCAGTGTCAGTGGTGCCGCCTCCTATTGGTAGAGTAGAGACATAGCAAGGGACCCTGATATTGTCTTTCTCTTTCTATTGTTATTACACTGCCACTTACAGTAACGCCCATATCTAATTCACTCTACGTATAATACCTCTAATGCATTCCTGGCCACTGTGCAATGTAATTACTGAGTTCAACAAGTCAAACTTTATAATGTAATAATAAAAAGATGAAAATTAAATATATAAATTCATACCTTGATATTGAATATTCCGACATCGAGATAGAGTTTAGAGAAAAAACACAAACTTATCTCAATGATAATTTTATTTAAAATTTTAATTATGACATAAACTGCATAAACACAGATAGCTAAAAAAACAAACAATTTTATTTATTGTTTAAATACCTATTGGAATGTCTTCGATGACACATTACATATAATATCCAAAAAATGTATGAATTAGATGTTGCGGTTTTAGTTCAATGCTGGTTCAATGTAAGTATATAATTGACAAAGGACCTTTAGCGGAACAATCAATAAAACATGTGCCGTCGCGTAAATTAATTCACCAAATAAAGTTAATCACTAACCATTTACGTCGAAGCTCTGCAGGTGGTGTTTTCTTGGTTCTTCTTTCTTCAGAGGCTAGCCCCGCAACAGCAGGAACTGATTTTAGAGCTTCGTCTGGACAACACGTTACACAACAAATAGCGACGTAATGTTCATTGATTGAGCAAACAAAAATGCAGGTTCAACAACAAATGATGCGCTTTTGTAAATAGAAAAGAAACCAAATGAAAGCGGTTTAGCGGTTGTTACGACCGGAACTAATAACTCGCGGAATCGTAACACAATAACAACAAAAAGCGGGCGTCTTAAGACGGTATCAAAAGCGTCCAAATAGCTTGAAAGTCAATACACAAATCGCGAATACTGTCTATATTTTACACGCAAAAAACACTTAAAGTTAGCATTAGCACGACGGAAGGTTTTGGAAAAGGTGCAGAAGTTTAAAAATCAATGAAGTAATTCAATCTAATTTAAAACAATAAACTAAACAAATTGCGGAAACGTACCACCTATCATCATCATATATTAACTATATACATGAATATCAAATAATTAGTAAAATCCTATTAGAAAGAATTAATAGTGCTGATGAATTCTGGTTGGTATGCTTATTTAAGGATCTATTTGAGTAGTATCTTATATAACTCTCGTTACTTCGAGAAAATTAATTTTGTTTTACGTTTCGAAGATTGTGTTCACAAAGCCTGTTAATAAAATATCTGAAAGTTTCACGATCGTAGATTTTATCGTACGTATCCCAAGTACTCCTATAATTTCCAGATTAAAAAATTGTTGTTAAACAAATAAATTAATCTAAACCACGAAGTCAATTTCGCAGTTCATCATATCATGAATTTTTAATCAAGAATTTTCATTCAGTAATTAAATTTTATACTTTTTCACATATCTAGAAAATAATCTACATTTTTGAATTCTTTTAAAAAATATGTATTATAAATGCTTTTCTAAAATAAAAATGTGCCTTTCTAATTATGGTAGTGCTTCAGATTGTCATCATTCTTATGAAATTGCGAAAACTCCCTTCAGAAAAAGAAGTAAAATTGAATAAAACTCAAACCATTAAATATAAAGCAGTAAAATTATTGCTATCATAAAATTTCAGTGGTTTGGCTATAGAGCAAGTGATGATATGTTTCAAATAGAAATGATAAATATATCATCCGTTCATTTTACAACATGATTCTTTGGCAATGTACAGCTATCGTTCAAACTTATCTCCGTAATTTGTAAATTTAATCCACAGAAATGTTACATTTTTTGGAGGTGCATGTCACAGCATGGGATTTAATTTTTCGGATGTCAAGAGGGGGTTCGTGTAAAGTTAAATCCAAGTTTGGGGGTCGCACCCCTTGTCCCGTGGACGCCATGTTGTAAAAAGTATTCCAAACATGCAAATTACCTACTGGTCGCACATACAATTTGTAAAAGTATGTTTTGTGACAAAAACTTTTGTTCTATAACTTTTCGTCGTATTACCAAAAAATAACAAAGTTATTGATGAAAATGGAAAAAATGGAGAACAAATTTTCCTTAGGTAAATTTCGTTATTGACTTTTTTTTGTTCTACGTTAAGTGTTAAAACAGGGTTGTAGAAAATTTAATTTACAACAAAACATGTTTTTACTAATTTCCTGTGCGAAAAATGGTTGCCCGATGTAAAACCACTCACATCCCCTTTTACAAAATGGCGGCAGAGGGAAAAGTGTTGCGACCCCGGAAATTTGGATTTAACTTTAGTCTAACCCCATCTTGACATTCAAAAAATATATATAGTCCAAATAATAGAATAAAATTTGTTTACAAATTGTTATCAAAAAATATATAAAGACGCATTAAACAGTAAATTCGCTTCTGCGACGTAAATTTCAATTGCGAACTGTATCCGAAAAATGGTAAAATTTTTAAAAAATGATTCATATAATCTATGGAGATTTTTTGAAAACAAGACGTTTTCGAAAGTTAGTTGCTTTGTCCGAAAGATGATTTCAGAAGAGCGTTCCATTGAATAAAATCTTTATTTTATTATTTTTCATATTAAAAAACACACTCAACAAAGTCATGTCGTTGTCAAAAAGTATTTGCAAATAATTTTATTTTAAAGGAGTTTAATCACAATTTCGTTATAAACGAATAAAATAACCTTTTATTCCTCTTGAAGTACCCATCCTTGGTCAAGATTAGCAATCGAAAAAAATAGTCATAACTGGGGAAAATATTATGTTTCTGGGAAAAGCATATTTTTGGCTAGTTGTGGGTTTTTGTATCAAGGATCTTCATTCAAATTTAGAATTTAGAAATCAAAAACAAGAAAACACCATTTGTCTCGAAAACACTTATTAGGTAGATATTTTTAAAGGCAACAGCTTTCTCATTTTACCTTTACCGATTGGAGATTTTTAAGTTTTTATTTTATCGGTTAGATTCGTCGTCGAAATTTCAGGTAAAAAAAAATCACTACGTTTTCCAAAGAGTTTTATTTTGCTGACACCAATTTGTGACAAATTAATGTAAAGGCTTTGACTGATTAATTTTTGCGTGATATGCCCTCCGATCCAGCTGACTGATATAACTGCCAATCCACATCACATTCGCCCCAATGAATAGACTCATTTGATGTTAAGGCTATACTATAGATTGCAAGTGAACAAAGATGAGACTTAACCATCCACATAGAACCAACGAACCTCAGACAAACCCAGTTATTTGTGTATCCAGCATAAGACGCATATTGATCCTCACCCAGAAAAATAGCAGCACTGCTTGAAGACCAGTTATTGATCGCTCTCAAATGACATCAAAAAAAGGGAGGGAATTTGAAGGTATCTATTTTCACTCCAAAGTAGTAATGACGATACCATCTAATCACTCATTTTTTGGAAACATACAGGTGATTAATTTTGACAAGTACCATTAAAATGAGCCTACATTCCTCTAATAAAAAGAGAACTGCCATACCCTTAGGAGTACTGAGAAATCTGTCCCTTTATAGACCTGCCCAATGGTACAACGTTCTTTTTTCCGATAACTCACGATTCGACCTATAGGATTTTATATAGTTGGAAGTAAAAATTAGTCCAGGCAGAAAGGAAAGGTTCACTTTCACAAAGAAATACCTATCAAGGCGCATCAGTGATTTAGTGCAATCAAAAAGAATGGTATCATACATATTTGAGAGCATTATTGAGGTAGTCATTCAACTTTGCATAACAAATTTAGAGAATATTAGACAAGAAAATCGATGAGTAGAAAACCTAGTGCAGAATTGAAACATCCCTAGAAACAAACTTACCATACATGAATCTCATATTCTAATATTGTTATCAATGATGACCTCATTCGGGGATGATAAGCCGGTAAATAATTGCAAGAAGCGACAATCATTTAGTCTATTAAATTATATTTTTTATACCCAGTACTCATTTGTTTAATTTCGTATTAAGTGAAAACCATATTGAAAAGGTTGAATATGACATATTTTGGTCTTAAAACAAAAGAATTAGAAATAAAAATGACTTTTAGAGGTTTGGGTATCTTCTTTAGTATTGAGTAGCTGCAATAACCTTATTCTTAATCTGTTATTATAATTGTGCAATTTAAAATATAATATATTGGTCGTATTGCTGCTTTGCTCGTATTTCCGGTGGTAATAGTACATAACAAGTAGCCTGAGATATGTGCAAATTAGCATAAATTAAAAAATTAAACATAATTTTATATATGGTTGCTCTATTGTTAAAGAACCATATTTTATTCAACATCAACAAGGTAATAACAGTATTCTTTTATTTTATTATTTCAATATATAGGTAATATAGAAACAATTAGTAAGGCCATAAAAATTCCATTAATCATAAAGTACAGGGACTAATTTTTAAATCTATTATATTAATTGCTAAGAAGGTTCCAATTTTTAACAAAATTACATAAAAACCAGATATATCGGATAAAAATATATCGTGTTAGAGAAACACTATATGCATATATACAAGGTGTCTGACGTAATATGAAGGGATAACATTGCTATCTAAGAAACGGTACAAACAAGATTAAATTGAGAAAGAGTTGCCTATTTTAGAGTCCATTCGAGCACTTAATAAAACGTACGTTCTCTTACCGTTCTTAAGTTATAAAAACTACAGAAAAAAGTTGTTTTTGTTTTTTGCATCTATCCCTTTTATTTGAAAAAAATATCAAAAAAATGCAAATGAAAAAGTTTTTTGACACATACTTTTCCAGAATAAGAAGTCATTAAATTTTCACTGTTTCGTTTCTTCTTGTCAATCATCAACTATTATTTTTTTAATATTTAACTCTATTTTTTTCATATTTTCTATTTTTCCATTCATATCGCTTTACCGTGCAAGAAAAGCAAGTCAACTAATTTATATGCTGTCTAGTAAAAATGATTTAGCTGGATTATATAGGCAGGCCCGTACTCAAATTATTTACTCTGTTGTAAATTTAAAATCCAAAATGTTGCATAAAAGCAACATATATGATCAATGTATTGGTCCATTAACCCTTTAACAACGCCTTTTTAACAAAAAATCCCCTAAAATACCATTTTGCCCTAAATTTCCTTGAAAACTTTTTGACATTAACAAACAGTTTTAAATTAATTGATTTGGAAAAAAATACAAATAATGGAACATAGTATTTGTACTAATATGTGGATCTTTCAAATTTGTATTATATTCATGGAATGGGCAGCAATGTTTATTGCAGATGGTCAAAAGCATAGAACTTATCCACAACCACTGGAAATGACAAAGTGTTCAAACATAAGTAGATAAGACGCTTAAAACCATGGTACTGGTTTCCTTAGCCCCCAAATCGCACTCCCCTAAATTCTTATTACTGGGGATCTATGGAAATATGAAGGCAATGATTGCTACAGCAACTCCCAACGGGATATTTCCACCCCTTTTCAGGTGATTTAACCTTACCGGCCCCCCAAACAACTCTACCCTAAATTATTTATATGTATATCTTTAAATATATATATATATATATATATATATATATATATATATATATATCTTACCCTAAAAATAGTTATTATATAACTTTGAATTAACTAAATCCATATGGTTACTTGTTTGTTTATTCTCTAATTAGTTTTTACTAGTTAAAATGAAATAAAACGAGTTAAAACATTACATTACTTTATTTTAATGCAAAACTTGCAATTATCACAGATAGGTAAGTGTTTGACTTATCAACAAAGATAACTTCTAATCGCAGGTTTTGATAAGAGGATGGACAGCCATTGAAGGTCCAAGACTTCCATCACAACCCAAAACAAAATCATGGAAGTTACTTTCGATAGCCCACATAAGTTTCTTGTATCCAGCAACGACTTCAGTAGCGAGTCGGCAATCGTCACCTTTTTGAACGAGGAGGAAGTTTTCAGGTTTGAAACTGGTATCACTGTTCCAAATGTAGATGTCAGATTCTCCCTTATATCTGAAGAAGATAGCTGCACCGTTATCGGTACCGAGAAGAACGATTTGTTGGCATGTGGGTTTAGCTCCAACGTCAACAACGGCACCATTGGCTTGTCCTTTCTGCAAGTATTCAGCTTTGATGGAGAACAATCTTGGTGAAGACAAATAGGTGAAATATAGGATGTTTCCACATGGTTTCCTTGCGAGGGCGATGTACAAAACATCTTTGTTTTCTGGGCAGCCAAGCAATACAGCTTTGGGTAATACAATGCGAAACCCAGTTCCTAGAAGGAGATCAACAACGATGATAGCTCCAGAGCCACCATCAGCGACGTAAGCGAACGGAGTACCATCTTTGGAATAATCTACTATCAGGTACTGCAAGCGAGTTTCAGGAGTAACAAGAGTTTCCAAACTGACTACCTTAATAACTAGTCCAGTTTTCAAGTCAATACCAACAATTTTTGGTTTGCAACGAAGCACAGGTTGTTCTAAAGTGTTAACAATACCAGTATCTAAGACCCACAGGGTGTCAGCTGGATCGATGGCAAGATCTACAACGTTTTGCAGAGCATCACAGTTACCTTCTTCTTGGATGGACCAACATGGATATGGTACCAAAACAGCTTTACATCCCTTTGATTTCAAAGAAAATTTGGCAAGTGTGAAAGGAACACCATGTTTGTACCTAGGCAGAGCAATAAAAGCATCGTCTTTGTAGAGTTGCATTCTGGTGGCAATGACATCTTTGGGTACATAACGACCGGTTGTTTTGTAGATATTTCTGGTACTTTCACATGGGAATGCCAAATCGGTACCACTTAACTTAAAACTAAGATCTGGGATCAGATTTTTTGTGCAGTACGCATATGATCCTACGATGAATAAGGACGAAATAAACACTACCAAAGCCAGCCTCATATTGTCCACCTAAAAAGAAATAAAATGTTTAAAAATCGAAGTTAAAATTATTATTGATTGTGATATTAATTATATATAAACAAATAAAAATAAATACACCATCAAACTAAATAAAATATCGTTACCTTTAAAACCCCCAGACAGCAACAGGGGAGCTCTATGGTGCTCCGAGAAATATGCAGTCAAATTTATATACTTTGTTTTGTTTGTGAATTTAAGCATGCCAAGAAAATACAATATATATTCACGAGTAGAATTACTGACATCGTGACCATGAAATTGAACAATCTGTTGACTAAGTTTGTTTTACAGGTTATTGAATCCTTAATAAAAATATTGCAAAAAAACAATTTCAGTTAGTATTTTAATGTTTTCAAATTTCCGCAGAACATTAACGGAAAGAATGAATTAATATTAAGGCTGTTGGTTAAAAAAATATTTTGCTGAATAAATAATATTGTTTTGCTTTTATTAAATAAACATTAGTCAAAATATAATTTATTTATATGTAATCATCCCGAAATATTAGAATTGAATACATTTAACTTGTTTGGTCATGATTTCTCATGGTCTGCTTATTATTTGGTCTTTTTGCTTGCTAACTTACAATGTGTCTTTTTTTACTAACCAAATTTTTTGGAACAGATCTCTTTTTTTCTGGCCTACCCATCCGTTTAGTGAAGACAGTCAAGTATTCAGATGTACATCTGCGTATATTTGATTAGAGTTCAATAACATAATCGTGTATTTGCTTTTTTGTCTTAGAATTATTATCTTTGGGGTGAAAACCTCAAAAGAACTTGGTTTGATCATACATAACATTTTCTCCAAATCAAAATGTTGGTAGTGATATTGCAAATTGCTTTTATTGTTTTCAATAACTGTATGACTACGCAGTTACTTCAAAGTGTTTTTCGACTTTCCCTTACGGTACTTCTGTACTATCGATCTCGTGGTAATATTTAGCCTTAGATGGAGTTTAGCATACACTTAGGACCGCACACGGTCGGCAATGGTCACTAATGCTGTCTGTAATCAGAAGATTTATGTCTAAAGAAGGTACAAAAACGAGTTACATGGGTTCTTAATCAGCAACTGGATGTGCCGCGTGTACAACTGAAGGAATACCAGAAATGCAAGAAGAATAACTTTAGACCACTTAGGTTAAGGAATACTAGCTATGGAAACAATAAATTCTAGTCACGTCATATTAGAACCGCATCGTGTGATTAGTGCGTAATTTGTATATAGAGCATCACATATTAAGATGATCCCACCAATTTAGTGGGCCAATGTTGTTTGAATGTCAATGTCAATGTAGATTTTCGGGGATATCAAATTTCCCTGAACTTCCATCGTCTTGAATTTATTTCATCTCACAAGGACTCAGTAGCTTTTAATCTGCTATAGTCGTCAATTGAATGGTCATGCAAGCAATCGAACATTCTGAGATTAAATAAATGCAAGATGATGGAAGTCCAAGAAAGCAGTTTTACTAATGTAATAAGCGAGCCATTTGTTTTTATTGGACCATCATCCATCCCCATTGGGTGAGAATTGTATACTCGAGAATAGAAAGCATGGGTTTGCAAGAACGCAATGGTACTATGTTCCCTTGACATTACCTGCATTGAGCAGATTAGGGCCTAATTGTATAGCCATCTGTGCCGAGTCCAACAGCCCCACAAACATACAAGATTATTATTATTTTTAGCAATACTGTTAATATCACAATTTATAGACTTTCTATTATTGGTTTTGAACAATTGTTTTCATTTTTTCCGTTGTTTACTTTTTTTAATATCTAAAACTTCAATGAATAAAATTTTACATTTAATAATTAAAAGACTGAGATATAATACTCAAATGTTTTTGTCATATTCTCTTCAATTAGAGCACCTGGTAAATGTCTGAGAATTTAATTTCAAAGTATTAAATGATGATTTGTACGTTTGCAGTTTTACAAGACAACTGCTTGAAAATATTGTGTTGTCGGGTCGAATTATTACAATTGGCAAATAAAAATAATAACATTTTGTCTATTGCAGTCAGAGGCGGCGGAAGGCGTGGGCAGTGTGGACCACCGTCCACGGCCTCGCAGGACAAAGGGCCTCGCCTTAATTTCAAATGTTTTTTTTATTATATATTCCCTTCTTCTTGGACCTTCAGAGGGCCTCGCGAATTGTACGTTGCCCACATTAAGTTTAGGTCTTGTGACGCTACTGATTGCAGTTTCCATAATATTCAGTAATTTATTATTAACAGACTCCAAAATAATTTGAATAAGGCATTTAATAATACGGTATCTAATATTTAGTTAACAAACAATAAGCACAGTGAATTTTAGATAAAATAAAATATCACTAATTAATGTAGGTAAGTGGCTTATTAAGACGCAGTGAGGTGGAACAAGGAGAAAATATTCCAGCTTAACCTGATATTTAGTACAGATTCATGCAATTGTCTGATTCTGCACAATTAATTCTCTACTTCTTTGTATCTCGCGGGTTCAGATTGCTTATTTGTTGATGAAAACTATCACACCTACTTAACAACAGAATTGTCAGATAAACAAAAAATGTAGATATGGACAATATTAATAAGATATAATGCTTTTTCAATGATGTTTTACGGAAGAGTAGATAGTAGATAGTTGCAGTAACAACGGAACCGTCGTCAAAAATACAGTCATTCATGAGATGACCCAATCTATCAGCACGTGAAAGGAAATTCTCCCTTGCAAGGTGAATGGGTAGTAAATAAACAAAACTGTCTCGTATAGACGCCTGATAGTTATTGCAATATCCATGAAAAATCTCTCCATTCTGAACTCTGAGGTTGGTGTGCTGTACACTTCTTAATTATCGATTCGTATTCGTTTGATGTCTTTATTAATGTCACAATCCACAGTACCATGTTATGGATGAATCCTTCTGGATTTGTTTGCTGGGGATGTAATGAAATGGAAGCGTTTATGCTCTCAAATCTCATGGTTTAATACAGTTAAGAATTGTCATTGCTAAAGGTGTATACTGGATATTTTATTAAGCGAAATATGTTTGCTATAGTTATAGGCAACTTCGGATTTAAGAGTATGAATTAAACAAAATTGCCTGATGGGTATACTATCATCTGAAAAATGTCCATCTTACCACAAAAATATAATGAAAATTAACAAGCGTAGAAGAAAAACGTCTACACTATATGTCATTTCGCTTACGGTTACTCTGCTAGCCTCCCAGCTTGTCTTCTGGTATAGATGCTTAATATTCTCAAATCAACACTAGAGTTATCTTATACATTGTCAATCCATCGTCTGGTAGGCATTGGAAGTCCTCGTCTTCTGCATATTTCTACTCCTATGCTCTATTATATACCTAACTATTTTTTTGGTCATTATCATCCTCAAGTCCTAGAAATCTGCTAAGTTTCATTTGTTCTAGTAATAGCTATGTATTTGTCTCATGTTCTTCTCCATGATTTAACCTGTTTAATAAGAAGGCTTGTTGTAGCTATTTAGCCGCTAGAAGCGAAAATGTTTGCCGCCCTTTAATACCTCAAGAACTCAAAATTTTCTATTTCTTTTAAGAGTTTCACACTCATCCTTCTATACTTGAATAAACGTTAGCAGTAGTTCTTCTTTTGAGTGATCCTCAAAGGATCAAAATGATGTCGAACTACTGTTTTAAGGACTTTAGATAACTATATAAATTGGAAGACCATGGCTTACACCCTTCATTATCATGATAGAAAGTATTTATATTATCCATTTCCCTTTAACACTACTATTTAACAACCAAAAATTTTACCAAAAAACTAACACCATCTTCGATACAGGGTATAAATGAATAAGTGTGAAACATTTCAAAATAAGCTTCTTCGAGTCATTTTTCGACGAAAAGTTCCTATGAACATATGTCCGCAAACTCTTCCTTACCTATGTAAAAGGTGTTGAAATCTTCAGATTTTTTTTCAGTTTATTTCTTTAATTTTGAAGCATTAATGCCCTTATGAAGTCTTCATAATAAGATCACAAAAAAGATACTTTTTCTGGGCTCATGTGTTCTTTCTACCCCTACACCTTTTTTCAGTACGCCCCTGGCAATTGACAAAATATGTAAATGATCTTGCATTTTTTTCGTATCTGTTTTTGTGTAAAACAATTATCAATTTCATGTATACTGTAAAAACAAACACTCCTTTTGAGATGCAATATGCTATTGTTATTTCAACTTTGAAAACGAAGAGATCAAATTAAGTGCTCAAAATGGCCACCTTCCGCCATTACGCAGGAGTCTAGAAATCGCCACTTAGATCTTCGTATTCGATTGAAAATCCCAGAAGAATCTTGAATGACTCTTCAAGAAACAATAATGCGGTTTCTTAAGTTTTTTATGTCTTAAAGAGGAGTTCCACTATAAACCAACGTTATTGAATGTCCCCAAGTTGTAAAGTCTATTGGATATAATAGGTCTACCTATCCAGAGATCTAGATATGTTTCGTTTAAATATTGATGTGCTCTCATAATAGAATGGGCAGGACGGCCATCATGCATAAACCTCATTCCCGCTCTGAGACCTAAAGGAATCGGGTCAACTAGAACTGGCAGCTCTTCGCTTAGAAACAGAGCGTATATATCTCCATTTATTGTATGTGGAAGGAAATGTGAGCCAATTAGGTGATCTCCAATAGTTCCAATCCACACGTTTAAAGAAAATCGCTCCTTGTGATGAGCATCAACGATTGCATGAGGATCTTCTTCCGCCCATATGTAAGTGAGGTGGATATTAATAATGGCTTCCCTTGAAAATCTTGTTTCGTCCGTGAATAATATATGCTCAAGAAATTATGGGTGTTGTCTAATCATATCTAGCATCCAAAACCAAACTGCGAGACAGTTAAAAAAATCACGAAGGGGACATATTTGGACATACTAACCTTTAATTAAATTGCACCCTCATCACCCCAGTTTTTTTAATGGAACCCTACCAAGAAAACGAGAGAGAAGAAGATAATTCTGTGAAGCATTGCTCGGTCACATAAATTTATTTAAATGGTCAGGTCATAACTGCCAATACTGCAGTAACATTAATTTACGGTTATTTAGAGAGACTCATACTCTCACTCAAACTCTCAAGCTAAATGTGTGAGTAAAAATCCTAGGTGATCTACCTTTTTCATAGATGACACTTTAAATGGAGATAGATATTTACACTTACTTATTGTCATCATCAAGGAGTAAACAGTAAACAGTTTGGTTTACTCCTTAATGATGATAACTTAGAGTTGTTGAAACGGCTTTCAGTGTTTAAATAAATGTTTGGTGTTAGGGTGCAAAACTGTGTTTTTACATTTGTGACATACCAAAGGGTCCACGGCATTAGTAACATCAGAGATCAGAAAAACATCAGGAAATCACGTTTTAATTCGAAAATTCCTTCAATATTAATGGAATATCAAAGACGACAGACCATTGAATTAATTCCTTTTTAAACAGGCTTTAAAAAAAAAGTGTCACTCTTATGTTAGGGTTCCATTAAAAAATTGAGTAGTTAGCACTGGGGCAATTTAATTCTTTTGGCTTGTTTTTCGTTTTCAAAAGAATGAGTATTTTGTGAAATATTCCAACTGGTTGGTTTTCGTTGGGACACCCTATATCACAAATACGTCACAGCTTACCTTACCAGTATTTCTCTAATCAACATGGGTATAGAAATTTAATTTAATTTTTAATTCATGCTACATTTGTAATTATTCAAGAGCTGCTTGAATAAATTTTGTACCGACTTTAAACAATTTAAACAAAGTGTCTATAAACATTTTCAACAATAATTAAAATAAAATAAAGTCATTCATAAAATCAGTGATTAAACTTTACAAACAGAAATTACCAGAGTCCTACAAAAATATTTCAACAAATGTTTTTCCGATTTTCTCATCCTATATTAACAAACAAATTACAATTTAAATTATAGTGAAACGACAGCACGTTTTCAGTAAAACGACCTCATATTTTCAAAACATTCATTTTTTATATATAAATGGTAGATTAGTGAACGGCAGTGCACTATCATTTAATTCTTGTTATACTAGTAACAAGGTGAGTAATCATCACGTTGTTTTAGAATTTGTTTGTTTCCTATTTTCAATTATCTGATCTAATATAATTTTCTCAATCTTTCAGAATAATGATCCTTAGAGGCTTACTGGTAGCTGCCTTATCACTGGTAGTGACGGCACAAAATACCTGTGACTTGGTAGAATGGACCGGAGGACAATTCGACTGGCCAAATGATGCAACGAAATCAATTTACAAGTCGTCTGGTCGTTACATTCCCAAAAACATAATCGCCACAAGAGCTCAAATCTTCAAAGAAGAAGTCTTCGTAGCACTCCCTAGATACAAACCAGGAGTACCAGTAACCTTAGCCAAAGTTGGTCTGAAACAACGTGGTTGTGAAGCAGTACTTACCCCATTCCCCTGCTGGGCATCACAGGAGGAAGGAGATCCAAATGCTTTTCAATCAGTTGTTGACATGTACTTGGACGAAAACAACCTTCTGTGGGTTTTGGATACTGGTGTGGTCAATTCTTTGGAGCAACCGTTGAGAAAATCCCCTCCTAAGGTTATCGCCCTTAATGCTATTACAGGAAAGAAGGTAAAAACCTTGGATTTGTGTGGCTTAGTAGCCCAAGCTTCTCGTCTGCAATATTTGGTTGTTGAATATGCTCCAGACGGCAGACCTTTCGTTTATATAAGTGATGCTGCTACCCGTTCTATCTTAGTCTTCGATGTTGCTGGTAACAAAGGCTACAGAGTTGTGTTGCCAAAAGCTGTAGCCAACTGCAAACGAGACGTTCTCTATATTGCTCTTATCCACAAGGACGGATGTAACAATAATTACTTAGTGCTGACCTACCTGTCCGGAAGCAGAATCTTCCAAATCCGCACAGACTACTTGAGATCAGGCTGTGCTGCTGGAAAGATCCAAGATTTAGGCCCCAAAGGCGGTAAAATTGTCATACTTGGTACCGATCTTGGATCAGCTTTGTTCTTCCGTTTTGAAGGCAAACCAGAAATCTACAGATGGCCAGTAGCTGCATGCTTTGGTAATTATGAGATCGTCTATAGATCACCCGAACATTATCTGGCAACACACGCCTTCCCAGATGTATCTAAGAGGAGAATTCGAGTTTTGGAAAGCAACTTCCCTGACTACATACAAAATACTGTTGGATGTGGAGCTTCCCAAAGGGTAGCTCTAATGATCAGTCCTGTTAACTGATTAGCATTCAACTAGTGCAATTTTTATCTGTGATCTTGTACATAGTAAATAAAATACGATTTTAACATTAGTGTGTTTTATTTTTCAAAAACCCACTGAAATGAGCCTAGCAAAAACGTTGTATAAAATAGAAAAAATTCTAAGATGTAAATAATGAAACTTTTATTGGTGAATTTAAAACGTTTAGCTCATACAGCTGAAGCTCTTGAACAAATAACCAGATTGTTATGCAACAACCGGTGAAAGAAAATTAATGGAATCTTACCCCCAAATTTTAATAAACAATCATCTCAAGTTGTACAATTTTTCGAGTTCATTAAATTCACTACTTACATTCTTTAGTCTTCTACCTCAAAAAGGTGGTGTAAAATAGGTTTGTTTGCTACTATTAATGATAGTTAAAATACATTATAAACAAAATCCCATGTCATAAGCTGAAAAGGTTAATACTTAAAGGTTTTTGTACCAATTAAAGAAAAATGACAAATATTTAAAATTGATTTTTGAATAAGTGTAAGAAGTCACACTAACAAGAAAAATTAACTAGTATACTAGAAGATGCAGTGCCCCTAAATGGCTTTTATGCGTTAAATTTTAAAACAACTATTTGCTGAGAAAATGCTCAACGGCGAATAACATTTTGGTCAAAACGTGGCCATTAACATATAAATTACGTATTCCCCTCGCTATGAAGCTTACACAATGTCCAACTTGGGTATATCTTACTTGGTAGCTAGTGAATTACTTTCTTTTGTCTTCTAAAAATAACCTATAGGATTAGAGAGCTACTCCATGGACGCCAGGTTTATACTGTCTTCAAACCACTACACACTCACAAGTGTTACCCACTCCTAAGGACCATCTAAATACTATTTCATCCAAAGCTCCTCAGATTTTTTCAATTTTCTCATACATATGCTACCTGGTACTGAAGTAGTCGTGACAAAAAGGGACTGTGCAACTGAATTAGCTTTTATGTTGTGTTTGCAACATTTCAATCGCTAGCACATCAAGTAAAAATAATTCTAATTTTTGATGGCCCCGGATTTCACACGAGCGACTCAGTAGTAGCTTTATGTGAAATCGAGCAAGTTCACATTTGTTCTCACACATCACTTGATCTGCAACCGGTCGATGTTTCATTATTTCTTGAAACAGGCTTGGAATTAGGCTGCAGCTTTGTAAAATGACGTAAATGGCTTCGAAAAGACAGGAATATTTCCATTAAACACCAATGCAATATGTCAGGTACTCCATTGATTGGTTTAACGATGATCAAAAGTTGGACATTGTTGGTGCAATCCTCGAGTACTTAACAGATCCAACCACAAGACCAATCCTGTAGCAAAGCCAAAAGAGAATTTTTCCATAGTCAACTACCTCTCACATCAGAAGGAGATTAATCTTCTCGAAAAAGGAACAAAGGTAAATATCGAGAAGATGAAGAATAAATCAACTTCTGGGTCAAAAAATGACAGTTCTTCAGCAAAACATAGAAAGTGGCAAAACATGTACTGTTCTAAAATATTCGTTGATCTACCATCAAAGGGTTGAATTCAGTGATAGATAGCAGACTTAAAATTAATTTATCTTTAAGGAAGAACCGACTACCAATTAATTATTTATATATTTTTAAATTTAAATTTGGAAATTTGTGTACCAAATGTATGATTCACGTTGAAAAAATGTACGGAATTACCTCTGAATTCTACCTTAATGTACAACAAATATTCAAATTAAGTCGTTTTCTGAAAAATTATAAATCACAACTGATATGAAATTATAGGATACTATTCTGTCATGGTTTTTCAGATAAGAGAGTTTATATTATCCAAATTTGTTAAGTTGTTTTGGAGTAGTCGAACTGACAACCTTCTTTCCGACGATTGATTATTAAATCAAAGATAAAAGTATCCCCAACGTTTTCCAACGCATTTTATAGCATATACCGACTTTAAAGCATGTAACGGAAATACTGTCCAATGTCATAAACTGCTTACATCATAAGTATTTTTTACTTTAACCGTAAAGATAACTGGAAACTCGCAAATATAAAAACATTCACACTCATCTAAAGAATATACATTTTCCTCAAAGCAACATTATGTTGATGCCTTTCAATTACATCTGTATATTTTACTCAATGTTTTGATCGTGTAATTATGAGCTCAACTCCAGAAACAGCAATATCAGTCGGAGACATTTGCATAGATAGAATAGGCATGTTGAAAATGATCAAAAATCACTAAAATATGTATTTATCTAATGAATAAGGATTTATAAATTAATTAATAGGCATTTATTTTTATATTGTGCAGAAGATCAATCAGAAAGACTGACTGCGTGTGTAAATAAATAGACATAGTTTTTGTTGCTTTTGATCATAAACAATATCTGCACTGTTTATCGGAATTTATTAAATATTTTATCATTCGAAACGATCAATTGTGTAATTTTGTGATACCAAAACCAGTGTCAAGAAACAAATAGCCGAAATTTACTAAAAATTTAACTATTGATATTCGGAGAGTTTCTTGCTTCAAAAATGGAGTTTTGTTCAGCAGAAATGGGAATATCGTAACTTTCATGCAAATACAATACTTGTAAAAATAAATTAATTTATTTGTCTGATACTTAAGCAGGTAATATTATTGAAATATTTTGGCTAAACTATAGTCAAAATATTTAAAAAAATTAAAATGTTGTAATTAAAACTTGTTGATAAAAAACCATCAATTACTAAACAAACAAACAACAAGTGTTTTTTATTCCCATGTAATATAATTTGCTCTCAAAAAGAATCGTTTAGTAGGTATAAATTTATACGAAAACAGACAGCTAAAGACAATTAGGAAAACATAGGCTACTTAGTTATAATTATCATTAATAAATAGATAATGTAATAAATTGATTTCTAATTTATTAAGATGTACGCAATATATTGGAATATCTGAATTGTAAATACACATAACACTGGAAAATTATTTTATTTGTTACGAAATATAAACTTCAAATAAGATAGTTATTCACAGAATAACAAATTTATTATATTATCACCTAGTGTTTACTATTGACAAACATACAGTGGACGTTACAGAGATGCCATTATAATGGCAAACGTTTTGGCTTCAATTCTTATCTTCAAATTAAGATGTCAGACCAAATTCGACAGAAAAGTCAATTTTTGGAAATAAGTCATCATGTCTACTTGATGTGTCTCCACTTTCACTTCTTACCTTACGAATGTCACTATAGTCCTCTTTAAAATTGCAAGTCTGTGAGTAAAAGTTAGGATTAATAAATTACAAGGTAGCTTTCCAGACAATATTTTTATTATGACTATATCAAAGACTAAACAAAATTATAATTCGAAGTATAATATTCGTAATGGTATGGTCAGGCATACTTTTATATGATATCCTCCATACTATAGACACTAATTTGAACCCTGAAACCAAAAATATCTTTAAGAACATTGTATATTGAAAATCATATACTTATAGTTGGAAGAATTTACAGCCATATATGTAAATTTGAAAATTGCCAAAAAGTTTTAGGTTCAAGTTCATAGGTTAATTTTGGAGAGCAAATGAAATGTTTTTGAAAACAGTTGTTAAATGCATTATACAAAATATCAAATCAAAGGGCTTTTGAAGACAAATATCAAGTAAACAATTTTAAAAATAGTTAAAAAGTAAGTCACTAAATAGTTTGTGGTTGAATGGATACAAGAATAATAAAACTATTTTGGTTGGTAAATCAGAAAATTTATCAAAAGAGTGTATCTTATCAACAGGGCGGACAAAGGCGTAGGCAACATAGGCACCTGCCTACGGCGCGTAATTTTTGGTGCCCGAAAATTGGGTAATGCGTAGTCCATAAAATGTGTTCGCATACAGGGGGCTGGGAGGATTCTCAGTTAGCTTGACGGGTTGTGACAAGATGGGACAGGGAGGTTAAGGAAACATTTCTCATTTTTCTCTTGTCTGTTTTTGTTTCTTTCATTTTTCTGTTACGATACAAAGTCGTACGTTTAATCTTTGTAAATATGTAAATATTTTTACGTATATATTTCAGTCACAATAGTTATTTGGTATATTTCCTTAAGACCGTGACAATGGGTTCATCTGTACATCCAATATTATAGAAAAAAGATCGTCCACGGATTCTGCGCTCTGTATTCAATATCAAATGAAAGTTACACTTTACACGGCCGATGATAAAATAAAGTTGCATATATATAATAGTGTTATTATAGACACATAATTTCTCGTATACAATATAACCTGGTTAACTGGAATTTTAATGAAAATGCTAAAAATTTCTAATAAATGATTTAGCGTTGCTAGTTTTTTAAATATACTAAGGTTTGGACTACTAAAATTTTATCTTACAAAAGCACATATTTTAAAGGTAATACTATATTTATTTTTATATATTTATCTCATTTGTCACTTAATAAGCAACAAATACTGACTCTTTAAATTTCTTAATTTTGTGCTCCCTATTATATATACTACTCATTCTACGTTAGCATCATTTCTTAGATTTAACAGTTAAGATTTTCAGAAAACAAAGGCGCTTATTAGAAGTGAGGTAAAACATAAAACATTTTAAAAAAATATAACCGACTTCTACCTATAACTAAAAAGCTAAAAATAATTATAACAAAATACAACTCTAGCAAATAAATAACACATTCAATGTTGTTAGGTACCTACCCAGGAAGTAAAAAATGTAAACATTAAAAGATGCTCATTCTGTACAAATTAATTACGTACCAATCTAGTATATTTTTGAAGTTGGTGCCAAGCAAATCTAAAATCCTTCATTGCGTACTTATCTACTAATTCATCAAACTTGATTGTTGCTTGGCACCGACTTCAAAAATATACTAGATTGGTAGGTAATTAATTTGTACAGAATGAGCACTTCCTGGGTAGGTACCAAACAACATTGAATGTGTTATTTATTTGCTAGAGTTGTATTTTGTTATAATTATTTTTAGCTTTTTAGTTATAGGTGCAACCTTTTTTCAACTTTTCTTGACAACTCTGTAGTACTATAGATAATTCCACTCCAACGTATGTACCAACCATCCTGTACATACGACTGCCTACGGACAAGCATAAATTTGTGAGCTGCCTTCTATAGGACGGAGCAGAATCCATCCCATATTTACGGAGTCAAATCCGTCCTATATTTCAACCATAGTATATAACTCCTTGTGGGCTAGCCAATAAATTAGTTCATTTTTACATTTTATATCGTCCTGTGACACATTAATTCCTCTCCACACTTTATGCAACTTCTTATGGGCTAGAAAACCAAATAATTTTTTAATCACACTCTATAAATATAATTCAACTGCAGCATATATTTCAACATTTGTATACCACCAAACGTCCAGTCCACCCTATATTCCAACCATTTTGTATACACGGCTGCCTACGGACCACTATCATTCTAGTCCGTCGTATATTTCACTCTTCATATAAATGCAACTCCTCCTATCACTTTACTTTGTGATTTTGTTTGCTATAACTAAACACCCTGTCTATAAACGCAGCAAATAGCAGTTTAAGGTTTGACATGTGTTGTCACTGAATTTTCTATTAGGCCGGGAGAATGTGACAACCAAAAGCACTGTCTTCGCCAAATGGAGAAATTTGCATTTAGATAGGTATTTGCCTGGTATAGAAACAAAACGAGCTTGGTACTCATTAATTTAAGCAGCCGAAAATACTCTGTTTTACTACCTATATGCTTGAGATGTACATAGAAAATTTTCAAATTCACAATTAAAACTTCCAGTGCCTAAAATTACCGCACTATTACGTTGGAATTAAAATATTTATGAGGAAATGTCCGTTATGTCATTTCGATAAAATTTTTGATAAGAATTTTGGAATTTTCGGCGATTTTCTGCAAAACTGGAAGTTGCACGTCGCAGAAAAGTATATGAGATCACCTAAGGATCCTCCTTAATAGATTAAACGTTAAAAAACTATACACATCCATAAGGAGTTATTGAAAAATCGACTAAAATATTAGGGATATTGGTCGATTTTCATGCACGCATGTGTTCATTCACAAATTTTATTACTTTACCAATAGAATTCTTTTCCAAAATTTGAAGTTTCACCAATCCGGATATATACTCTATTAAACAAGACAATATTCATTCAAAACGGTGCACCACAACAGAAGAAATCAGGTAACATACATACAAAAAAAAGCAAAAATATACAACGAATTGATAACCTCCTCCTTTTTGGAAGTCGGTTAAAAAGTTATTTAACGGTTACAAAAATTTTATCCCGAAAAAAGCAATTAAAAACTTAATACCCAAAACGGAATAAAAAGATTAGGTGGTTCCTTGTTGAACTGAAGATCTGCTATTAATATTGGGTGATGAAACAGGTTGGATAGATGCAGATGAACTAAATGCTAGGTCGAATACAAAGAACAAGATACTGCAACATCGTTATTAAAGGTAGATGCTTATTCATTATATCAAAATTTGTGTAATATTACGATTAGACGCACCGTATCATATATCAGGAGGGTTTCTAGCTTGTGTGACCTTGGTCTGAAAAGCCAAAATTTAGCGTGACATGTTTTATGAATGGCCCCGAACTATGAAACGCAAAATTTACGTCATGACTGAAAAAGAGGCTCGGAATTGCAATGTTGCCTAGGGCTCGCTTTAGCCTTAGTCCGCCACTGCTTATCAAAATCTTAAAATGCATAATATAAACGAGGTTAAATGTAATTGACGAATATAGGGTATTCCTACTCATCTTCCAAACTATCCAACCAAAAAAATTTGAATATAGGATATATAGAGTCACACTTATAGTTTACATAAATACACCCAAAAAAGAAATTAGAAAATTTAAAAAAATCAAATTCATCCTGTAACATATGAAACTCCCAGTCTACAAGAAAACAAAAACTAAAATCCTCTTACTAATTTTTGGGCACCCTTCAGGCCGTTATATGTGATTTATGATTGTTTTATGACTTACACCTGAAGGTTAGTTAGTTCTTTTCAAATTATCGTTCAACCTGAGAGAGAGAGAGAGAGAGAGAGAGAGAGAGAGAGAGAGAGAGAGAACGAGAGAGAGAGGGGGGGGAGAGAGAGGAAAATAGAAAGAGAAAGACTAGGATGGAGATTCTAACATTTTTTTTACCTTAGTATAATAACAGTAGATCTCTTAATTTAATATTCTGCGACATCTTCACTTACATTTCTTGTTTATCTTAGCAAACAACTAATAGGAGAAGAAGTAAATAGTATAATAGACTGAATTTTTGTTTATAGAAAAAAGAGAACTTTGTGGGCTTTGGGTAATTTATTGGACCCAAAGTATTGACAACTAAAACCATTTAAAATATTTGATATTTGTTATTGTGTGAAACAAGTTCCAACCTTTCTTAACTAATACAATTTTTGACAAGTTTTCTGGTTTATTGTTAATTGCAATATTAAAGAAATTATTTGTTCATCTGGAAAGGGGTATATTACCAAACAGATTATAAATGTTGTGAAATCTTACCTGTTTAAACTCCGATATCATATACCTATATTTGCAATGACTTTTTCAAACAATAATGTTGTTTGATCCTCTAAATATGGTAGAAATACATTTTCCAATACCTTCGTATCATTAAAACTTATGCTTCTTAGTTCAAACTTGATATTTACACTAAGAACAGCTCGGTAGGACTGATTCAAGAATAAACATTTTATAAGGAAGTTTAATAACAGTCCAACCAAATGAAGCAGATCCATCTCGATTACTTTCCTTTACGGAAATTTAGAAATGACTGTCATTAAAGAACAGAAACGGATAAAATTTTACTTCTTTGGGTAGATAATTTGAAGGAATTAATAATTTAATGACAGTCCCGTACGTTAAGATTATTTCCAAAGAAGCCGTTGGAAATTATATGTTTATTTTTTATTTGGTAAGAATAATAACAAAGCAGATAACACGATACAGTGTTTAGGTAAGAATTAATACTTGTGTTAGGACAATTTTGTCAGCCATTAAAATTCATTTCACTGAGGCCGAAATAAGATAAAATGGTCGCATTTAGGGAGCCATAGTGGTTAAACAGAAGGGTTAGAAATAAGCGGAAGGGATAATAATATGTATCGTAGGAGGGTCTTCTTTGATATTGGTATTTACTGACTGAATAATATACAACCACATATAAGGCGTCCTATTTCATTCAATTTTACAGCGAAAACCAGTTTTTTAATCTGTTTCTATTAAATTTGGCAATGTCTGTAGGTACGTAAAAAACAAGAAACGCATTTCTGCAGCCTTTGCAAAAGGCAAGCACCAAATCGTATTGTCAAAAGTTACATATAGCAAAACTACTATCAGCTTCATAACGAGCCTTATTATCTGTAAAATAAAGCCATCATCATCAAATATATTAAAAATTTGTTGAAATGTATATGGTACTCAAAAGTATTAACTATAAATAAATAATAGTCACTATGTCAGTGATTTATTTTTAGTCGAGTTTCAAACTAATTAATCAGTAGAAAAAAATACAACACATTATACAGGATCTTTCAATACTAAGGTACAATTATTAAGAGCACGATTCTTGGGCTCATTTTGTAATAAAACATTTAAAAAAAAAAATATAACCGACTTCCACCTATAACTAAAAAGTTAAAAATAATTATAACAAAATACAGCCCTAGCAAATAAATAACACATTCAGTGTTGTTAAGTACCTACCCAGGAAGTAAAAAATGTAAACATTAAAAGGTGCTCATTCTGTACAAATTAATTACCTGCCAATCTAGTATATTTTTGAAGTAGGTGCCAAGCAAATCTAAAATCCTCCATTGCGTACTTATCTACTACTTCATCAAACCTGATTGCTGCTTGGCACCGACTTCAAAAATATACTAAATTGGTAGGTAATTAATTTGTACAGAATGAGCACCTTTTAATGATTACATTTTTTACTTCCTGGGAAGATACCTAACAACACTGAATGTGTTATTTATTTGCTAGAGTTGTATTTTGTTGTTTGACAGGACCAGGTAACATCGAAAGCCTCAACATTACAAAATGATACATTATTTAAATTGACTGGTAAATATTTACAAACAAAATGTACTAGTACGCGTTGACTTAATAAGCCCAAAATATATTTATCCCTTATGGACCACGCCATGTAACCTTTTTTTCAACTTGTATTGACAATTCTGTATAACTATAGATAATTCCACTCCACCCTATGTACCAACCATCCTGTACATACGACTGCCCACGGACAAGCATAAATTTGTTTGCTGCCTTCTGTAAACTATAGGACGGAGTAGAATCCATCCCATATTTACGGAGTCAAATCCGTCCTATATTTCAAACATAGTATATAACTCCTTGTGGACTACCCCATAAATCCATTTTTAACATTTTATATTATCGTCCTGTGTAACATTAATTCCTCTCCTCACTTTATGCAACTTCTTATGGGCCATAAAATAAATAATGTTTTTGTAACACTGTGTAAATATAATTCAACTTCAGCATATATTTCAACTATCCTGTATATAATTTGTTTACATATACACATATATGCCACCATTTTTATACCACCAATCGTCCACTCCACCCTATATGCCATACATCCTGTATATACAGCTAAACGGCCTAACTTATATTTCAACCATCATATAAATGCAGCTCCTGCTGTCACTTTTCTTTGTGATTTTGTTTGCTATAACTAAACATCCTGTGTATAAACCCACAAATAGCAGTTTAGATTGACATGTGTTGTCACTGAATTTTCTATTAGGCCGGGAGAATGTGACAACCAAAAGCACCGTCTTCGCAAAATGGAAAAATTTTCATTTAAATAGGTATTTGCCGGGTATACAAACAAAACATTAATTTAAGGAGTCGAAAATACTATGCTTTACAACCTATAAGCAAATTCGCAATTAAAACTTCCAGTGCGTAAAATTCCGGCACTATTACATTGGAATTAAAATATTTATGAGGAAATGTCCGTTATGTCATCTTGATGAAATTTTTGATAAGAATTTTGGAATTTTCGGAGATTTTCTGCAAAACTGTAAGTTGCACGTCGCAGAAAAATATATGAGATCACCTAGGGATTTTCCTTAATAGATTAAACGTTAAAAATCTATACACATCCATAAGGAGTTTTTGAAAAATCGACCAATATGTTAGGGATATTGGTCGATTTCCATGCACGCATGTGTTCATTCACAAATTTCTTCACTTTACCAATAGAATTCTTTTCCCAAATTTGAAGTTTCACTAATCCGGATAAATACTCTATAAAACAAGACCGTATTCATACAAAACGGTTCACCACAGGAGAAGAATTCAGGTAACATACATACAAAAAAAAAATACGCGACGAATTGATATCCTCCTCCTTTTTGGAAGTCGGTTAAAAAACGACATAGGAATATATAATCAATATGCCTTAACTTTTGAGATACAGGGCGATAAAACCTTCAGAAAAAATGCTAATTATTATAATTACAGTGACACATCTTTATGAAATTTGGTAAACATCTTCCATACATCAAGGCGTATTTTCTGATTTACAAATAATTCTATTTTTTATACCAGTGCCCTCCGTAAGGGTTTCGCTTTGAATACTTTTGGTGGAAATATGGTATGCTACTGCTTTGTCTTAAAATAAAAATTATGGTTATTTCGTTCAAAAAATCTTTTTCTGCCGAGTCAAATCCCTAAATATTTAATGAGACTGAAATCTTACTTTTATTATTTTCAAGCTGTTGAGTTCATTTAATATCAATTGTTACTTAATTCAGATATAAGTAACTGATTTTACTATAGGCTTTCAAGTGCCCATAATTCAAAAGAACTGCTTAAATTTATTAATCATTAACAATACTACATTAATAATAAAAATTGTTTGAAGTGACTTAAGGAATACAAAACCACAAATTATCATGGGAATCAGATTACCTCTAATTCTCACCAGAGGAATTCTGACATCTCTGCAATCTATTAATGAAGTGCAAAAAACTGTTGTATATCCCTACCTACAATTGATACCAAATCCTATCCTTCAACAGGATAACACTAGACTACATACTGCTGATGACATATTCACTTTCATAAACAAATCTAAATGCCCATCAAGATCACTTGATAATATTGTAGATCAGAATTAAAGTTATTTATTCACCCAAAATAATACGGTCATAGAACAAAATACATTACAGCCCTGTTCCACGCCAGTCTGTCACATAATGTAATGCAATCCTCAGAAAAAAATCATATAGAAAAAATTTAGAACTCTAAAGGCAAGCGCACATCAAAACGTGACTGGACCAGAGCGGCAACACTGGGACCGGAACGGACTTTAATGGACTTGACCAGACTCAGGTTCCCCCCACCACTCATTTGGGGCTTTCAGCTTCCATCTCGAATATTTCACCGCAGTGGCAATTGTAAATACAATGTAAAAATTTAATGAATATGATTCTTACTTCAGTTTTTTCAGTGTACCTATGGCCTTCCTTCCTTAGTGTCTTGTGTCAATATAATTTCGTAAATTATATTGTGTATATAAAAAAATATTTTCAATTTTTTAATACAGTTCAGAAAAGGCTTGCCAGTTTTTACAGAAATGCAACAACTTCTAAGCCTGGATGGGCTCTTCTCTCCAGAAATGGATCGAGTATTCTGGTCTGGTCTGGTGCCAGTGTGCGATATCCATCAAGTCCAATCCGGCATTCCAGTCAAAAAAAAAATACGTTAAAATAAACAGAAGAATACAGGGCGAGAAGAGGAATAATATTCATAGGGGAAGCAAAAAAATTACAAATATGGCCATACTGAAAATAGAATAACAGGTGACAGACCCTACAATGACTCTGTTGACAATCCGACGTTTAAAGAAAAGTAAGTTACTTAAAAGAGTGATGCACAGAAACATTATTAGAGTACAAAACTTCAAGATACTCCATTAGGACATCTACCTAATCCTAGTTTCGACCTCAATATGTCAGCCAGTCGCGATTGTGTTTTCCAGTTATTATGGCGAGCAATCATAATAGTGTGAGCAATATAACATTAATGTAGGATGTAACAACCTGATTCCTCTTTATGAGGAAGGTCTCGCGAAAGAAGACGATTGCCGCGAAGATTTGTAGCCTTAACAAAGATGTAAGCTGTCCAGGAAGATGATATATTGGACAAGCAACTCTTAGATGAGTACATTCACCATTCTTTTAGAGCATTTCTTGGCCAAGAAGTTTCTAAATTAGACACTAGATAAGTGTTAATATGAGCAGAAGTTGACAAATCATTAAAGGAGAGTTTTTAAATATGGTATAAGGTGAAATTTTTATTGAATTGGGAAGGTACTGTTGTGTAGTCTTTTGCATCCTGAGTGAAATATAAAAAATTATGAAATGGAAGGAAAAATGCTTATACTGCCACTTCATCTTGGACTAGGCAAACTGATTGGTGGTGAAAAAAAGAGGTAAACGAAATTTTTTACTCCTCGTTAAAGAAATATTCTGTAAAGGTCTAATCCAACGAGGAGTAGGTAACAGTAAAGAAAATAAACGATGGTTCGAAATGTATGCTCTCGAGAAAAGGAAGTTCCTAGGATTTATTCATTCAGCCCAAATAGGCAGAGAAATTAAAAATTATAAGCGTGGTGTTAAGTAAGGTGTTAGTTAGATTCAGGGGAAGAGCCCGACAGCAGTATATGTTCGTCGGTATAGTTGAGGCAGTTTCTACGTGTGTTTGTTTACCAAAGTACGCTACTCTACAACACTGTCAATAAGGTGTCAAAATCGTACTTTTACCTAAAGAATTTCCTCTACACCAATCGAACATACTGCCATGAGCATGAAGGAGTAAAAAAACTTGAAAAATATAATAGATATTTGTCTTTCTTTTAGGAATACAGCTTGGATATACAAAATTATATTATTTTATTCCGATATACCGAAATGTAATAAAAATAATATTTTGGAGCCTTGAAGTTAAGTTGTAGTAAAGTATGAAAATAGGAAAGTATATTGCAATAGTTTTAATGTAGTAGTTAGTAACCTCATTCTTTTCTTAAATCAACAAAGAAATGACTACAGCAATATCATCGATTTTTTTGTCTATTTATGAAGCCTTGTGTTTCAACTTAGAAGTCGATATATTAGTCATATAACAGAACAAATTATTTTAAGTTTTCAAGTTCTCAGTGGGAGAAATAATAAAAAAAACGTCACCTATAAGCAATAGCTAGGCAGGCCATCTGGCTAGAAATAAAAATAAAATTTTAAGCTGAAACGACTGGATAGAGACCCACGGAAGCTCCCGAATTAAATTGACTAGTAAAATAAACTACATTTTCTTAAAAAAAATTCAATAAAAATAATTAAAAACTCAATACAATTAGAACACATTTTTACCGTTCATAATGAGATTAATTATACTCCACATATTAGCATAAATATCGTTTACCACAATATAAACTTCTAACCTTCATACTTTCTCTTAATGAGGACCATTCTTAACTGCGGTAATTACTATAATATGTTTGTTATTCTCAAAACAATTCCTTGGATATATATTTGTAGCAAATAATCGTATCTCTCCGTACACTTTTATATAGGTAGTCGGAAGAAACTACAGGAATGATGAAACATTATCATTGAACTCTTTTGTAATAAATGTAAAAACACAGTTTTGCACCCTAACACCAAACCTTTATTTTAAACACTCAACGCACGTTTCAACAACTCTAAGTTGTCATCTTCAAGGAGTAAACCCAAACTAAATGGAAATTACAATTTTCTCTAATTTATACCTACCACTAAACTATTACTTAAGTAATTAGTACAAGGGGTAAATCCTAAGTACCTGAATTCTAAATAACAGATTTCAAAGATAAGGCAGCTTTTATATAATGCAAATATGTAAATTAGGATAATCCTAAATTGCCTACCTATATACTTTTAGGCTACATTATTGAGTAATGACATTTTTGATACTTATTTTATTTTATTATTTTTATAAATCATAATGCTTTCGTAAGAGTCCAATTCCCTATAATTATTTGCTTGTTTAACTAATTTTAAAGAAGATAAATCTACAGAGTGGTTGTGTTCTAAAACATGATGTGCAACACTAGATTTATCCGCCCTTCTTTTGTAATAAATTATTAAGATATAATCAAAATTAAAAGGGTTCCATTTTGTTTGTTAATATATTTTCTGACTAAAGGTCTATAGAATCATAATCGCAAAAGAACTAAATGTCAGATTTCCAAGCCGGTAAATTACTGCTTGGTCATTCAATTTATTAACATTTGATCATTTTTCATAAGTTTAATTTCATAGATTTATAATTGAAAGAGTATACTCCAAATTATTTCACAAGATCCGCTAATTAAGAATATGTAACATCAGTTGAAAATCACAAATCAAATAAAAATGTTTTTAATTTAATACTGAATAAAGACTGACAATGCAGAATTTCCTTAAAATTGTATCCCATTTATTTAACTTTGATGCAATAATGAAAGTGCATAATAACGTGCACTCAGCATTTCAATTACTCTTTACCTACATTGATTTCCTAGAAAATGCACTGCATATAAAATTTCTAATGAATATATGATCAAGGATTTAAAACTAATCAATTTTAAATTGCGTTATACTCCTGGTGTTCTATTTTTTAATGAAACCAAAAAGTAATTGAATAAATTTGAGATCCGATTCCATAAATGATTTATCCTTCATCATATTTGTCCTCTACATATGTTTACATAATACGCCCATTTAAAATGAAACTTCATTAATGTTAATGTTATAGTCGATGATACGCCTGCTCATCACAAAGGTACTGTTCTTTCTCGAATCTTATATATGTATAGTATTATATCTCTTTAATGAAAATGTTATCGTGACACTAGCTAACTGATTCGAAAGTTGTTCTACAATCTTCAAATACCATTTATAGGTTTAAAAATATTGTATTTTTTCCACACTGTAAATATTCATATTTATTATTATATTCCAATTACATTTTGAATGATTGTATTGAGTTGGCTGTTACTTGGTGGAAGTTGAAATTCATCATGAATTGAGTAAAACTTGTGACAATTGTTTCGCGGCCGATGGAGCTTATTCATACAATCATACACTACCATTGTTTGAATAAGCTGCTAGCTGCTAGCATATTCTAATAATTACTGGCAATGGTGAACCCTCGAATAACTCTTCAAGACACCAACATGAGATGTGCGATATTGTGATACCAGCTGTGCAAGGATTAACAGTGACACTGAAGTAAATTTAAGACCCTACACAACAAACAATGTTTTAATTAATTAGTTTTAAATAATGGTGTAAATTATGCAATAACTACAGGTTACATTGCATTAATAGTTAATAATTATAATAATTTTTCGTAGGTACATATTCTTCTGAATATGCCAGCGCTTTTTTAACTCCTTTCAGAACAGAAACACGGAGTTCCGTATGCTCAATTCGATTTAACGTCCAACGCTCAAAGTGGAAAACCGCACAGTGCTCGTTAAAAAAAGCGCTGCTGTCATGTGAATAAATACATGGGTAAACATTTCTCTGATTTAAAAGTTTTTTTAACCCCAGTTGAAAAAGCGCTCATTCAAATGAGGCCTAATTTATCACATAATGTGCTACAAAAAACATTTACGCATTACATTAATGCAACCCCCCACGCACTAATCCATATATAGGGTAATACACGTTATCCGAAATTTAATAGCATGGCTAAATGAATAAAAGATAGATATCCATTATATGTAAAAATTAATGGTATGTATTTAAAAATTAGTCCCAAATGTAAGAAAAATATATATATTTTATTCATATGATAGAATTTTTCTTTTCAAAATTGATTCGGTTAGTCGTGATATTCTGTGACGGATAAGATGAATAAATCGGTATAAGCATTAAACCTGAAGGGACGAGATACTTAGAGCCCTCTGCAGTTGCTTCGTAAAAGTAGACGAAGTTTTCGTAATGGTTTTAGCATTGCAATGGGATTACCGTCATTCCACCTTTTTACTACACCATATCTAGTAAATAATAATTGCAGTTATTATTCAAAACCCTTAATGTAAAGTATTTACTTTATAGTAATAAGGCTAATCAGCCCACAAATTTAATGGCAAGTAACGTTGCTCTTTTTTGTTGTATTCTTCCTGACTTCTGACGTTTCTCAAGTCTCTAGTTTAATATATCGCCAGAAGAGAATTTAAATGTTCATTAGAAAGAAAAGCAATTTTTGTGCAGGTATTGATATTATTTGGATGTTTCTTTATTTCCAATAATTTATTGTTTATCTATAAAAGAAGAAATCTGAGTTGTATTTGTATTGTTATCTCAGATCAAGGCTGTTTAGTGTAGGGCGGAACACGTTGACACAAACGCAATTGCAAGTTACGCATTTCATTCCCATACTGATCTATTTGTGAAAGTGTTAAGAAAGTTTCGCTTCAAAAATTATAAAGAAGATGAAATCTAAAATGATTTAAAATTCTAAAAAATATGTTAATGAATTTAGGAATCCATATCCACTACTTGAAAACGCAAAATAATAATTTATATTTAAAGAAGAACCGACTTCAACTGGCTTAAAATAAAATTAAAATTAAATACAAATCAATTACTATTTTCTGATACATATTCTTTTTTTTATCTGATTTAAAGTACAATTCTATTGACTAGTGGTCGCCCAGTGGTCGAAGTTCGACCCTATTTCATGAAATTGTAAAAACTATATTTTTATAAGAAACAGAATTGTGGAGAAATCGGAGAAGTAGATGTAATGACCATAATTGTTCACTCATATTGACAAATCTATTGAAATAAAAAATAAAATAAAAATCTAATCAAATATCGGTATTCGAAACATTTTTGACAAATGAATGACTCCCACAACACCTTCGGGAAAGTTGTGATAATAATATATTAATGAAATAATTAAATTCACATTAAAAACAGAATATTTAATATGAAAGTTACTGCAACACGTCCGAAAAATCAATACTGATCACTACATTGACTATTTTACCACTAAACAATAACAACGCTTGGGTGCCACTTCCAGA
Organism: Octodonta nipae; assembly: GCA_034190945.1. Taxonomy (NCBI): domain Eukaryota; kingdom Metazoa; phylum Arthropoda; class Insecta; order Coleoptera; family Chrysomelidae; genus Octodonta; species Octodonta nipae. The sequence goes on along the minus strand of CM067216.1, from coordinate 190,829,805 downwards.
AGTACATGCTCTAAGTGTATAATAACATCTAACGATCCAAATATAATTACTCAATGTTTTGTGTTTTGACCGTCTGGCGGCGGCGGCACTGTCAGTTGTTTGGCGTTGACAGATGGGCGTAAATAAATAATTTTTATTATATTTTATTTAATGAAAGAACCAATATTATAAATTAATATTATCATTGTGCACTGAAGGTCGTCAGTAGCTACTAAACAAATCAAAAATGAAGAAAATCGGTTGAGAGACAGAGGAGAAAATGATACCTAATCGTTTTGTCTTTGCCTATTTATATATAGATTATGTTAGCGTATTCTTACCTCTGTCTCTTTCTCCCCCTCTCTCTCTCTCTAATTTGTATTTGTATATTTTCCACATATTTTTTAACTTTTTTATTCGTTTCATTATTAGGACCACTGTCTATAAGTATAACTATCCCGTATATGTTTCTGTGTATTGGTCACCCAATATATATTATTTGTCTATCATTTTCTGACCCCCCTGTACAACAAAATTCAATTCCACATGATGTTGCAACCGCTCTGTATAAGTATTAATCCTCTCCACCCTATTGACTGTTTCCATTTTTCTATTGTCTAAATCACTCCGTATACCAATAATTTCACTTCGGCCTATATGTCAAGTATACTATGTTCCATACTACATAACAGTTTTTTAACCAACCTGTATAACTATAATTCCACTTCACCTTATATTTCAATCATTCTCTATATGTAACTGCTTCTAACATTTTTTGAACTCTCCGCCCCATAACTCAAATATCCTTACTGTATATACTTATTTAACTCTTTTTTTAAACGTTTTCTGATCCACTCTGTATAACTATAGTTTTCCTTCACTCTTATTTCAACCACCTAGTATATGCAACTACTTTGTGCCACCCAATATAACTATTTTTGAAACCGTAAAGAGAAGATCGCTCACATAACAATTTTTCTTTTCGATACATTTCACTTTAAGCCCTGTAAAATGACAGTTACAAACATCCCGTACGAGATACTTTCATGGCATATCTTGACATTTATGCTAGATATTTATTATGAAAATTTGACACTTATTCTGATGTTTACAATGTTTTGCATATATTTTTCCGATTTTCAGAAAAATGGTACGTTTTACATGATAGAAAATTATTCGGAATCAAGATAGAACCTCTCTTTGTAGAATACAATTAAAAATATTCAATTTGATTGAGCCGTTTTTGGAGAAAACAGTGTAGATTCATTGAAATTCACTAAATTGTAGTCCCTTAATTATTGTTTTTTTGTGATATTCTGGAAAACCGTAAATCTCACGTTATAGAAAACTATATGGTACCTTTCACTAACATTCCTTAATGCAATGCAATTTAAATCATCAAAATTCCCAAGCCGTTTTTTGAATAATCACTGAGCATACATAAAAAAAAAACGTGCCGACGAATTGATAACCTCCCTTTTTGGAAGTCTGATAAAAATAAAAAGTGATAGAAATAAGATACTCTAAACACGAGATAAACCATGAGAGAAGAATCATATTCCAAGAGAAACAACATAAAGAATAAGGATGAATTCTAATTCATATTTAATATACCAACAATTTTCTTTTTTATAAATGTTTGTTGTTATTATTTTTTTTCTCTGTATTACATACACTAAAGTACTAACAGTCTTTATATTTAAGCAGCAAATATTTTATTGTTTATATACAACTTCAGAGAGGTTAACACATGTAGTTTTCACACCAAAGTTCATTGTCCAAGCTGACCTTAATATGTCCAATTTAACATACAGATACATATTCCATATTTTTGAATCAAAACGTTTTACTACATTTCACAATATCGACTGGCTCTCTACATAAATGAATGAATAAGCAAAGGTTGTACAGTGTTTCCTGCGTTTCGTCAATATCATCAGTGTACTGTTTCCTTATTGACAAAATTAGTGACCATATCAAATTGGTTCCGCTAGAATAGTTTGCTGACATTGAAATTATATTTACAGCAATTGATCGGCCTTCACCTCTTGTTGGAATTTATTTGTATTTTAAATTGAAATTGAATCTTTTTAATGTTTGCACTTTTTCATGCGTTAATTGTCTATTCACTACGTCAAGATTGTAGTATAGTACTGTTTGTTACTTTACGTTTTCCAAAACGAACTAAATGGTAAAAATGACAGCATATTGAGTAAATTTGCATTTCATTGGCCTGCCCTTAAATTAGAACAACAACTATATATAAAAAACAGAAACATCAATACAAATGAAGCTGTCAAGCTTTTTATTAATTGAATAAATATATTTATAATTATAAGCATTGGGATAAACAACCAAACATTTAAAAGTAATTTATGAAATTGAAGCGTTGTTATTTTACATTAAATTCATTATTTCCCGCAAATTATTTTTTTTCTCGGTGCTCAAGCAAAATATTAATCTACATGTCGAAAAGAAATTCTCACCAAGTTTGAGCTCTTAATCTCAATTTTAGGTACTTAAAGTTTATAGTTGAAAGTTCCCATTTACAATGCATGTAATTTTTTTTCAAATTTTAATGTATACACAACATTGTAAATCCGTTTGATGGACCTTATGAGGATTTCCACGTTCTTCAAAATTGCTTTGATGTTTTTTTGTGTAATTCCCGCTCATTCGCCAGTAGAAGTCAAAAAAATACAATTTTTGGAATGACTTTTTTTCTTTTTTTTTTGAGCATACCGCAAAAAGTAAGGAGAAAGAAAAAGGCTGGCTAGTAAAAAATAGTTCTCTGACCAAAATTTAATAAATTTACCGTCATTTTCATACCTCAATTATGCTATTAAAATTTAACGTTCTTATTCATTACTAACATATTTCCCTATAATAATAACTTTTCTCGAGTTGTTATGCTTTCTAACTGTTTTGCTTTGAAGTATCATCATGACTATAAATTTATAAAATCTTGGCCTGAGAACTATTTCTCTCCTTACTTTTTGAGGTTTGCTCAAAAAAATTGAACAAAAAAACTGTTAGTTCCAAAAATTGTACTTAGATGACTAAAGCAATTTTGAAGAGCGTGCAATTTCCCATAAGGTCCAGATATTTGAAAAAAATAATAATAATATTTTACATGCATTTTAAATGGCAAAACTTCATATGCAAATTGTAAGTACTTAAAATTGAGTTTAAGAACTCAAACTTGGCGAGATTTTTTTGTGAACATGTAGATTAATATTTGGTTTGAGCACCGAGGACTACATATTCTGAAAGCAAAATATTTCCTACTTGCAACTGTACCAATGAATGTCGTATGTTTCCATTTGTTCAGAATTAACTGTACGAAACTTGATACAAATAATGGCCAAAAGAATGTCCTAGTATCTTTCAGAACTGTATTTAAAATTGCTGAAGATATATGTTGCCACTGTTTAAGGCTTTATAAAGCAGGAACAAATCCAAAGAAGGGGACGGGCGATTGGGGAGATCACCCTCCTCAAAATCAAGTTCCAAACTAAAACAAAGAAATCTTAAATAATAAGATTGGGAATTAAAGCATCTTATATGCATTTAAACCATTGATTGACTAGCTTTAATGCGAGTATTCCCTTTCCGCATTTCGCACAGTGAATATATGGGGGACATTTACAGACCTCTACGATATATTGAGAGAAACGTGCGTCTACGAAATATTGAGAAAAACGTGCGTCAAACGAAAAACTGGAACAGCAGAGCTATTCTGGTTGGTAAGCGCGTCTAACAAATACGAACTTTGTCATGAAAATTACATCTGAATACCAAGCTTTCCATTCAAAATAGTGGACGTACCCTACTGGAAACTGTGTTACTGGACGACAGATCGTTAAAATTGAGCATATCGTTTTAAAATTCTCTTTGTCAATGTGTTATTTCAAAGAGGTTTTTTGACAGTGAATATAAAATGAACACAAAAAACCGTTTCACTCTTCAAATAAGTGAGTTAGTTCTCTTGAAAAACAATTAGTTTTTGAAAGATTTTCCCTTAAAACTGGCTGCTACTTGTATCGTACTAGCAAGATTCCAAATGTCATAATCCAATCATTGGTCAGGAAAACTGAAAAAGCTAGCGACTATTTTATTAAAGAAAACAGTCTGACGGTTCTAAAGCAGCATAATACTGGGGGAATCATCGATGAAGGAGTTCGAACTTCAGTAGAGTGGCTCTTATGAGGCCTAAAACTTTGTCCTTGGAATCCTTCAAAATTAATTCCAATGAGACCTTGTAAGATGTGGGTATTAGGAAAAATGACAAAGCTCGACACTACTGCTTCAGATATATGTTCGATTCTAACAAAAACTGAATTTACAAAGCTTAGTGACATATTTTTAATATCCTGAATAAGCAAATTGAAGTTTAATCTTTTTACCCACACACTGATATTATGCGTTATCAGATGTTTTACATAAACATGTTCAATATAATAAAACGCAATTTCAAATTTGAAATGTATTAATTTCATAATATTTGGTTGTCTGTTGATGACCATGTACAAGCGTTAATGCTTACTTTTGTATCCTGTAGTATTTCTATTGAGTAAATCAAGTCAATGCAAGGTATCCAATGTATCCTCTCTGCTACCATACTTAGATAAGCCAGCTGATGATTTTCTCCTCCCTGTAAAGCACAAGGTCGTTCCCTGAAGCATTATTCTTCTTCCTCTTAACAAGATTTCTTGATAAATACTGTCTCTCAAACTTGGTAAATGCACCTTGTAGTTATTTCTACCATGGTGGATTACGCATATAACCTTTAAAACTTTGAGTCTGATAGACAATTGGAAATGAATTATGTGACTGGAATATTCTCCAAATACTACATTTTACCTTAAACTTTACCTACTACATAAATTATACTGATAATTGGTCTGGTGACAGGGGTTTGCTTTTATAGATTTCTTTCTTTACAAGTAGCTTTTGTTTTTATTTTGGTGCTCAGTGAGCCATAAAATGCTATATATACAGAGTGTTCCTAACTCTCCTCGTCTTGTATTGTCCTAAATAACACATTTAACATTTATGCTCTTTTAACTGGCATTTGATACTGCTACTACTTTGACCAACATAACCGGTCCAGAATTCCACCATGTTTACAGTTATTGTTGTAAAGATGTTGCCTACATTTTAACCGACTCCAAATAGAAAGTAGATTCTCAATTCGTGCGATTATTTTTTGTCTGTTCTTATATTTCTCGAAGCTAATCTAACCTATGTGGATAATTTAAACTGATTTCTGTTAAGTGTTATTATACATTTCTTTTGAGGAGAAACTATTTTTTAGAAATCCTGTGTGTCTTCATACAACTTCAACTAAAGGGAATCGTCAAATTACTTTTTTTAATTATACCAATTTATGTCAAAATATATCAAAAATCACACAAATTCTAGAACATGACTATATTGTCTTAAGCAGTATAAACTGCTTTCTATTAGGGTGAACTCATAAACGGTTCCATCCATAATGTGAAACGTATCGTTTTTCCAGACAATTTGGAAAAGAAATCAAAATCATAAACAACTAACAGAGATACTGATTAAAAAATCATTTTTAAGCTTTTTTCGGTATTTCTCAATAAAAAATGTCCTATGGAAGTTTTTAAAAAAATATTATTTTTATTTCTTTCCAAAAGCTTAAATAAATTGATATACAATAAAAATCTGTTATCGTTCAAAATAAATATCACTGCTTAGTAAAATTTTAATTTTACGTTTTATTTGTCAATAGATCAATTAGGTTTTTCTTTTTTAGGCTAGGAGAGCAAAAATTCTCCATCTAAACAAGGATTTTTTGTTAGAAGTGAATTAATAATTTCAAAACGTCATATCAATGGAAATTAATAGGTATTGATAAAAAAATCAAGAATGATTTTGCAGATTTGGGGATATTAATTTATCTCAGTTACCTACCTCAATTTAAATTTTACAAATTTTACATTTTTTTTATTCCCATTGAGAACCAGGTCTAAGTGACCTAGAGCTCGAAATGTAAGAAATTGATGAAACATACCGACTTTCAAACATACCGACGTTCCTACAAGTTTGTTGTCCCAAAAAGTCCATAAACATAAAGTGAAAATGCCACAACTATCATTCAGAAAACAACTAAACCTCAATAAATTCCTTCAGCAAACTGAATAATTTTTATCAAACGATATCGATAAATATTTATAAGAACTTACACCTCATAAGTAAAATAAAAATAAAAAAATAAAACTCATCATAAATTTGAATCGAACAGAAAATTTTATTGTTTCCTTTAGAATTACAATTCCTCAGTTTTTATTTCTTTAATGAGTTTATTATATCGTAGAATTTGCACGGCTCGTTCCTTTACTTTCAAAATAGTCGTCCCATTTATATTGTCCAGCTTGTCAATGCATTCTTCTTCACTGAGAGGGTTGACGAGTGCCCATAAACCATGGTGAGGCCCAGTAAACAATTGCGAAACGTACGGCAATCTCTCATATGATTGCCCAAGAACATTGTGATTTTCGGCTATCATTGGTAGTCTGAAAATAAGAATACCTAGTTATCACAATACGATCAACAAACCTTGTTAAATATAAATTATTTAATAATATTTTAATAAGTTTTAAATACGAAGGCAGTTTGTTAAGTCAATGAATTTCCCGCATGTAGAACTTAAAAAACATAAAACTCGTGATTTTTAATGAAAATGGTAAAAAAATGTAACCTAAGAATTGTGACTTTTTAATTCATAGTTTTTTAACCATTGACAATTGGGCCTGACCCATACCCCGAAACGTTTGGAATATATAGCAATTTTCGTAACCGTGGTGTTATTTCCCAAGAAGTACTTACACATTGAAAAATATGCCACAAATATCATTTAAACAACAACTAAGGTTATTCCGCCCATGGCTAAATCCATAAAGTGGGTCACAAAAGCTACTCCATCCAGCATATTCCTCAGATTTGGCCACCTACGACTGTTACCTGTAATCTGCTGAAAAAACTAGGAGGCCAGATATTTGGGTCGAATGGTCTTTACTGAAAAAAAACCCTTTTTGATTGTCCCGGGGGAATCTATCTTTGGAAGGAATACAAAAACTGAAAACTGATGGACTAAATTTATCGAGCTTGGGGGAGACTAGGTTGAGAAATAAAATGCTTATTTCTTGATTTTTTTTTTCATAAGGGCACGGATTTATCAGAATGCCCTTATCGAGCTCAGGGAAGATTAGGTTGAGAAATAAAATGCTTATTCCTCGAATTTTTCTTTTTTCATAAGGTCACGGATTTATCAGAATGCCCTCGTACAGAGACATTTTATTCAAATTTCAATCCTTTCAGTGGCGCCCAGAAACAATATAATTCTAAAAATTCTGGGACAGTAATAATTGCACTGAGGGTTTAGTTGATATAAAATAAAAAATCTACCAAATAAATTTGCATATAACAACTCCAAAAAATGATATTGATATCATTAAATTTAAAGTAGGCTCCATAATAAATAAAATTATTTATAAAATCATTTCAAAAAGGCTACTCGCTGTCGATTACAATGGAATCTTCATTCTATCATATACCTTATAAAACTCTTGGCAAATATCAAGTGTTAGTCCAGTTTACAAAATGATAAGAAGTTAGATAATAAAATATATAAACCAATCAGTTTAACATTAACTACTTCAAAACTTATGCAATCGGTCATTCGGAAATCGATAGCGCACTTTCATTGCAATAAAATTAATTACCTAGCCTCGCGCAAAATAATTAATATGCTGATATATCTTTTTTTGGACAAAATCAACCTGTCGTTTTGAAACCGATTTTATTTCAATTTTTCCTGGCTGAAATGACTATTTCATTCTTAACTGTCAAGACTAAAATGTAAACAAATCACGCTAATGATTCTTAAACCCGTATTTAAACAATTGATCCACCATATTAATCGGTCACCGTGAAAGATAGAAGTCAGTAAGAATCTGGCTGCCCTTTTTTGGTATTGCTAATTGGCTGCATAAACAAGAACAAAAATAACATACAGACAAAAAAATTTCAAAGAAAATAATTCTTAATAAGAATTCGAATAAAGATATTTCTGGCAGGAACTGAGCCACCTACCTTATTCTCCTAATTTATTTCTGTCTGTTCACTGAAAAGGGGTTCTGACTCTTAGATAAGTAATAAAATTTTTAATACATTTTTTTTTCTGAAACCCTTTCTTGTAAAGACCAAGTCTCCACCACATTTTCCAAGAATGTCATACCATGTGCATTGTGCTTAAAAAAAACTTATCTATACTTTCTTTCACAAATAAAACCGGATAAGAGGAGCTCCCAATGAAGAGCTAATAGTCCAGCAAAATCTTACTAAATCTTAATTAAAACGAGGGGGTCCATAGAATTGTCAATTCAACTGTTTAATTATTATTTCAGATAATATTATAAACAACGGGGTGGGGGAGATCAATTCGGTTAATTTTTTTACATATCCATTCGGAGCATAGACAATAAATACTATGAATACTTAGGATTCCGCAAATGCCGCCCAAGAGTCAGATTTTATTCGAAGAGTTCTCAGCGGCGCTGCGCCGTCTGTTGTGATACATAGAAGACGTTGATATTCATTATTACCGCTTAACTTCAGGATTTAGTACATGAACCAAATTACATCAAAATACCAAGTAAATTTAGTTTATTAAAATTTGTAATTAAATTAAAACGCACCATGAACTAGCCAATCTTGAACGTTCAACGATAGAATGTAATACTGATATTTATCTCTTGCTCTGGATAGCAACACGAGAGGTATGGGAAAATTACAAGATGAATCACAGAAGTGGCAATAAAACTTCTTCGCATTGGGAATAAATTTGATAAGAGAATTCTATTCAACAATATGTGATATTATTAAAAAAAGCATTATGTCGGTATATATTACCAAGACTTACCCAGTAGTCCATCTTACAATTGCAAAAAAGTTTCTCATGAAGTAGCTTATGCCTGATTTGTAATCGGTCTCCAAAGCGCTAGATATACCGAGTTTTTCTCCTCGACAAGTCACATTTGCAACTAGTATATGTGTGTTCTAAAATAATTAATGTTAACAATTAGTGGCGTGTCTAAATTTTTATAAAATCTGAAATTAGAAAATTCTAAAGGATCTGGTCATAAAAATTTAAATGTACCTTAGATTTGAAAAGTTACCCCCAGGAGATCTCAGCAGTAGAAGTACCATAGAAAAGGAACCACTTTGTAGCTGAAACTCGTTCCCGTCTCACTAATATATAAACTTTTACTGTCAAAATATCATTTATACAGAATTAGTCTCTTCAATAAAACTACTTTCAATCTCATGGGAACTTACTCCAAGTATAAAAGACTGATATTTTAACGTGAACTGGTAAGTAATACTTAAACAATTATTTGATATTGCAATTAGTTGTGGAAAGCATAATATATGAAGGTTCTCGATTAGACAAATTATGTTTTCTTGGATTCAATGGATTGTAATATCTCGAAAAGGTATTATTATAAAAGATTGATCAAAATTCCATGAATAATTTCTTAATATTAATTAATTATTATTAACCGTTTCGATTTTTGCATTGATAACACTAAAATTTATCAACAGGTACAAGGAAAAGAAATTAGGTTAACAAAGCCCAGACTAAATGTAATGAAGTGTTTTGTTTATATTAAATTGTGTATTAGTGTAAAGTTCAAATTACCTCTTCCTCTGATGGCTTTCTTTTCATTTGGTCAGAAATAGTTTCCAAGTCAATAGAGTATAGTTTCGTGTCATTTTTACCGGTAAAAAATAAGGTAGAATCAGTTTTGGAAACAGACAAATAATCAGCACTTATAGAAGTGCACTGATGTCTTGGATCCAATAATTTTAATTTCGACCAATGCAAATCTTTTAATGAAATAACAATAATAAAATTGTCACCTATAAATAAAAAAAATGTTTTAAAATAAGTTACTAACTGTCACGTACTATTTGATTTACCAGCATTTCCAATAAAGGCTCTACTTTCATGATCTATATTTCCCTGTTCAATTTCCAAACAATTCAGGAATGTACTAGACACATTCTTAAAATTAATAGTATCCACAATATCGTTATAAAATAAACTGTAGGATACAATTTTGGGTGAGCATTGATCGTTTCCCTTATCTAGAATCCATAGTTTCAACTTTCTGAACTCGATCTTGAGAGAAATGGCGTCCTGAATGTGATCGCAACGACCCCATTCCTGAAGCTCGGTAATTTTGTTTCTGGAAATGAAATACTGTTAGTATCTTAGACGATGCTCACTGGTAAATAATTTTGATTAATAGTTTGCAAATTATGTTGTAGTCAAACAGTCGACAAGGTTTTGTACTTGTTCGTCAAGTTCTTCTTGTCCGTAAACTTTGCTCGGACCCTTGTATGTGTGTAAAATAGTAAAATGTCAATTTCTGCAGTTTTGCGGCGGATTGTGTGAAATGATTTGGTTCTTAAAGAAACTAATAATGACTATTGTCAAAAAATGATTTGTTATCAACAAGACTCATTTTGATGGTGGAAACCGTTACTTAACTTAGTTTTGATGACACTTTATTTCACTTAATGTAACCAGTTTCTGCATTTCATTATGCCATTATCGCACACATCTATATTATTCCAACAGTCGAACCTCGTCCACTAATTTCACAGATCCTTACCAATAGTAACAAGTCTTAGAAAGAGCATTCGAGTTGTGCCTTAATCAAAATTACTGCGAGCTTTTATATTTATACACAAAAATAGTTTGATAATGGATTTTCCTCTTAGAACACTCGTAGCAGGGATCTGCATGGCACACCTTGAAGGATTTATTATGTTTTCCCCCTTCACCAAATACCATATGCATTTATGGTATAGATATGTAGTTAACGTTCTAGTATTTTTCACATAAACTTCTAGGTAATTAAATTCCTTCCTCTCCAGTAATTTTATGGGAAGCTTTAACGGCTCATGGCAGGTTTTTCAGCTACCCGTCTGATTCTTAAGAACTATTAAAATATGTTTATCTTACATATTTTAGAAATCTAAGTGAATAAATAACCAAATTGTTGTACAAACATAACATAAAAGTCAGTTTTAAACCCGTATACAACTTAATTAATGTTTTATTCAACCCCAAAAACAAAAAAGTTGATAAATATCCTAAATCTGGAGTTTATAACCTTACATGTTAAGCGTGTAATAGTTTCTATATTGGTATGAAACCATTAATAACATTTACAATTACCTACTGTTTAAAAACAGGCCATTCTTTTCCTAAATTAGTTAATGCAGAAATTATTCACATGCACAATTTCATTCAAACTTAGTTCTCAAGGACCAGACAAATTTGCAAAAACGCGTCGTTTTTGATATCTTTAAGTATTCATTTAATAAATATGATCATCCGTAAACATTTTTAAGTAGTATTCAATTTATTGTATTAAATCCATTAGATACTACAATACATTCCGTGTATTCAATTAACTAATGTGCACACTCACTTTAAATGTATTTATTTGTAACTAAAATCAACAAATTCACTGTTTAAAAATAATAACTAACACAACTGACTTTTTCTGTCGGTTCAATCGCCGAATATGAACTCAACGAACTAAGTAACTCCCAACTTGTACGATTGTCGTCTTTTATAATTAGAGTAGAAGATACCCGAAATTTTGATGGTTATTTCTTTGTTGTCGGAGCGTTCTTCAGGAACAATGTCAACCTTGTGTTAAACCCTTTTTTATTATTTCAGCCGACTTGTTGATTTATTGGAACCATTAATTTAGAATGTTTCTCTTTTTTTTTCTTGCGGTGTAAATTGAATTTTGTAACAACATATATTTCTTATTTTTAAGTCTCTGTAGTTTACTCAACAATTTGCATCCGTTATAATCCGTTTAATAATGGCATAGTGTATGCCAAAACTAATTAGGTTAAGTGAAATAAAGTTATATCAAACCTAAATTCATTTTAATTCTACTTAAAGACTTATTTTAATGTTTCAGGAAACATCAACAAAAAAAACACAAACTCGTTTATTATAAAAAAATTACATACATCCTCACAATGTTACAATTTTGGTGTCATTTCACTGATACAAGTTTATTCGAAATTGAAGATGTGTAGGGGGTTATCGCAAAATTTGTGTGATTTTGATTTGATTTTAGGACGCTCACAGACATAGTAGACCTATAGTCTACTTTTCATCTCTATTTCGAGCCGGCTGGTTATTCATAAAACTATGAATACTCTACGGTGCCTGAACCGTTCAGGTCAAAAAGTATTTTTCGGTACAGTATACAACGTTTAACAAAAGTGATTCTTAATATAAAAAGTTCTCGGATGTCTTGACTATAACAATATAATGCATGCAAATTTAAATTACGTTAACATTTTAAATTCGAGGTATTTTATTTAATAATATTTACCAGAGATTTACAAAATTTTGTTCGTGTCAGGTATGCAAACTTTGCAATTTGTTACTGAATATTAACACCAGAATTAATATTTATGTGAACATAATCAGCACATTGGAATTAAAGATTCTTTAAATTATCTACGGCCATTTCGTCTTAACTCCGAAGAAACAAACACAGAAGTAGACATGATAAACCAGCATAAGTTAAAAATTAAATTCTACTTTAAGGGAACAAAACCCTACAACTGAACTGAAATAAATCGCACTCCTAACTACTACACCATTCAACTCCTAGATGTCGCTAGTGCTGAAAATGAATGTTCTACCAACAAAAAAAGCTTGCAGAGAAGCGAATGATGACGGGCATATCTGTGACGGGCATAACTTCTCTTGTGTGATCTGTGGGCATAACCTTATGGCAGATGAAACAACACCAAGCTTAATATACGAGGATAGCAGATGAATAATGAGGGAGAGCAGGCCATAATGATAATAAAAACTAAAGAATATTAACTTAAGGTCTGCAATTCAACAGAGTTACCAAAAAAAAGTCGAGAATCATGGATGTTGTCAAAAACGATACAAACTTACTGGCGATATTCATATTAAGTAATATTAAATATAAACTCGACGATTTCTAAAACCTTAGAATCTATTAGATATGTGAATGTAAGAATTGTGGTTTATATCATTTTTGGCAAATGTACAGAGATATAAGAACTCAATTTAAAGAATTATTCGACATTTAATGAGGAAAAACTGATCAATCTACCGTTGCTTTAAAGATTTCAGTCGTTTATTAGTTTGGCACGTGAATAGTTTATCAGAAACTAGACCCTTGTAGGTAATAGCATATTGATATGAGCATAAACAAAATGTTCTGAATATTGACTAATTCCGCATAGAGATGATTTAACACTATGCTGAAATATGTGCAAAACGTAACTAAAAATAATAGTATAATTATGTTCAAGCTTTATGGATATAAACTTGTAAAAACTATGTCGATTAAGACTTAAGCCACCTCAAGATAATTAGGTACAATTCAGTTTTTGAAAAAGCCTAAGTTCCAAAAGTTCCCCATCAGTAACTGTAGATTGGTTAGTCAGAACTTTTAATAATATACTGCCAATATTAGAAAAAAGATTACACAATTCAAATACATATTTGATTTATACAAAATAATAATAATAATTTGACCTACCTTCCATTAAGAAAACTCGTAGAGGAAAAGACATTATCACTATTCCAATTTACCTCAACAATAGTTGGGGAAGTTCTATTGTTACATGGTACACTTCTAGGTAATGCTAAAAATGTTCGTGTGTTAAATACCGCAATGCTTGATACGAAATAAGTATCATCTATTCCATATTGTTCAAGATTCCAAGCATAAATTGCACATATTAACAGATTAGAAATAAAAAAACACCTATACATTATCAATGAAAATATTATCACGTCGTTTTGTAGGCATTATTAAATTAACTCTATCAGGTAATGTAATACATATTTTTAACAGTATGCGAGTTTATGTTAAATTTTGCAACTGCAGCATTTTTTACATTCCGATGTGCATTAACAAGTATATGGTTTTTCAATTAAGTAGTAAACAGTAAAATAATAATTTTATTCATACTATATATTTATAAAGTTAGTTATACCGAGATACCTACGAAAATATTGGGAAATATGTGGAACCTTTGGTTTGTCACAGACGTATAAAAACAAAATTTTGTACCCCAACACAAAACCTTTCTGTTTTCATTCAACATACGTGAAAATTAGGAGGTTCGGTTAATCTAGGTACGAGACTCTGGGAATCCCAGAGTGCACTTGTCACAAAACTCGCAGATTAATTGCGTTAATGTCCAAATCAGTTATTGACGAAATTATAACCAGTTAGAAAAATAAAATATTTTTCGTGGTTTGTACTAGGAATGTGAGTTGAGTAGCAGTAAAGCCAGGAAAGTATTTAACAAATGCAATAATACAAGAACTAGAAAGGAATGGACTAGATATCCAAACCTCTCGAGGGCAGAGATGTGATAAGGCACCAATATGATAAAGGTGTCTTCTTCAACGTCCTAAACGTTTTTTTGGTTTTTGCAATAAAATCTAACTCTTGAATAAACTAGAAATTATAATCTCAACATAAAATACGATGGAAGAGTAGAATGAAAGGAGTAAAAACTATATTTTTTATGATTCTATCGAACAAGTGAATGACCTGAAAAATAAAAGTCTTACTGTTGATTCCAACTTATGGAACTGCTAAGCAATATTGAACGGAATGATAACTTTTAAAATTATTGTTTCAAAATACGTGTGGTCCGAAATTTGACTACCTACGAATAATATTAGTAATCTATAGCAATCGCTTCAAGTGAATTTGAAAGACGCTATGCTATGGCTTCTTTATGTTCATTTTGTAGCTGAATACCAAAAAAAACGGATGCTCCTTTATAAACCTATTAATACACCTATATAATCTTTGAAATGAAGTGCAGAATTAACATTTTTACCGGAATGATAGATGCTGCCATCATTAACAATGCTTGATTTTATTTATATTATCAATAAACACAGGACCTTCTAAAGAAATGTAATAATTTGGAGACCATAATTCGGAAGGATGAAGATAGCGACGTCCACTTTAAAAATCCAGGTGCACTAGATATACCAGGAGTTATGACGGAATTTTGACAAATCCCCATGGTGCAATTTTATTTTATTTAAAAAAAATTTACTGACTTTATTTTGCCCTTAGATGCACTTACTCAAATTTTCATCGGGTGGGTACCATGGGTTCCATACAAATTTTACCTTAGCGTATTTGTCTATTGTTCACAACTCCCCAAAGCATGAATGAGAAAATCGTCACGTGTAATCTGTCACTAACTCCTTCCTAGGACTCTATTAACAACGCAAAACAACTTCTTCAGTACTTTTAAAAAAATTGTTAGCACAAAGTATTTTCATATATTTACATAAGAATCAATTTCAACGGTTCCAATAAGTACAGCTTCTGCTGACTGAACCTCTAAAAGTTATAATTGGTTGAGACTTAGTTGAGTACGATGAGTGTTGGCAGACATACAATAACTATTGTTACATGTAACACAATTCAGTGCTTTGCGCAATCTACAACACAAAGCGTATAATAATGCCTAAAAGTGCAATAATTTGAAAACTCTATATATTTCATGAAGTATATACATATACATATATATATATATATATATATATATATATATATATATATGCGAAAACTTAAAAACAAATATATATATATATATTTCGCGGGCACTAAATGTTTTAGGTGGTTTCCGGGAATTCATCCGCGTAGTTGATAACTGATCCCTGCCGGGCATCGATGTCATATCTGCCCGTCTTCATGACGGTTACGCATGAATTCTCGTAGCCTTCTGCTAATATATATATATATATATATATATATATATATATATATATATATATATATATATATATATATATTATATATAATATTTGTTTTTAACTAAATATAATACGTAACTGATCCCTGCCGGGATCGATGGTAAAATGACGGCGTTTCGGCAGTCATATCTGTCCTCTTCAGGACGGTTCGCATAATTCTCGTAGCCTTCTGCTTTCGCTTCTAGTTACTCGAATACAGTATTGGAGTAACTAGAAGTAACAAACTACTATTCAATTACTTTAAATGAGTCAATATTAAATACCACAAAAAAGACTGCTGCTATGGTATCCCTTATCCTATTAGGACAATTATATTATAAACTGTATTTGTTGACTATTCTGGACACTCAAAAGCCGGTAACCGTTTCGGTGTCACTAAAAGATTATCTGCTTGATTACTAAAATCTATTAGACACATTTACGATTAAATTGTTTTTCAATGGAGATGGCCATAGTTTTTAAAATAGCAATCTAACTTAAAAACAACTGCAAGTAAAATAAAAAGATCATGTCATACTAAAATTTTATGTTGCACTTTTCAAATAGACAATAAAATCAAGACATAAACAAATACTTTTCTGTAAATCTTGGATTGAACATCTTTCCCATAGGTGTACCTAGGAGGAATTGTGATTTCACTACTTCTCCATTTACAGCGTGGTACTAACAGTAAGGTACTAAGTCGTCATAACGAATGGAAGTAATTTTAATCCTTACGTATTTAGAACTATGTACAAGAGATTATTAATAATATACAGTTATTACGTTAATATGTAATTTTCTCTTAATAGTGTTTTTTAAATATGGAACGATCCCCCTCTCGAAAAACTGCACCTAGGCACTCCTATGATTTCTCCCATCATCTCAGGAAGTGATGATCATAGATGTATGGATGCCTTTCCCCTTAGTTTGTTGTTTTTACAATCTTCCAGCTTCTTGGCACCAGCCAACTGACACATCGTATTCTATGCACTCTTTTTCGAACATTCAACTTTTTAATGGATATTAGTGAAAATACTTTAGATTTTATGTAATCTAGTTTGACAGTTTGTACAGGATCTACGAAGGTGTGTAGATATACAGAGGCGGCGTAAGAAATAAATTTAATGTGGGCAAAATACATTTCGCGAGGCCCTCTGATGGTGCAAGAAGAAGGGACTATAAAATCAAAAATCATTTGAAATTAAGATTCGAGGCCCTTTGCCCCGCGTGCCCCTTTGCCCCGGGAGGGCCTTAGCCCTGAGAGGCCGTGGGCGGTGCGAGACCCTTTACCCCGCGAGACCGTTGGCGGTGCGAGGACCTTAGCCCCACGAGGCCGTGGGCGGTAGCCCACACCGCCCATGCCCTACTCCGCCTCTGTGAATATATTTTAGTAGTTAGAGCACATTGATGGAACTAGTCCAATGTGGTTGGCAGAATAGATGAAGTCTCATGAAAATGTTGGTGCGCGGGGTTTTGCTGGGAGGAACATCCCAAGAGATTACTGATACCCCACAAGGTTTTTCAAGCATAGGGCGTTGCTGGAAAGAACCTAATGATGAAAGAAGAGCAGATGTATTCCTGCATTTCCATAGCGTGCTTGTAATATGTATTGCATATATTTTTAACTTGTTTTAAAATGTTTGGATTGTTAATGTACAAACATAACCTAATTTATTTATTTGATAGTTAATTTTAGTATTTTTTAATTGCTCCATTTTATTTCAGCATAGCCTTATCAAAATGAAAAAAGTGGATTTTAAGAAAACAGTTGTACGTAATGCAGTCCAACCAATTCCAAAATCAAATTTAAGTAGGGATAAAAATGAAAAACCAAAAAAGAAAATCTCCCCCAATAAATCTGTAGAAGTGGACCATTGCAATTTAGATAAGCCTGAACTCCAATCAACATTAAGAATAGCCAAGAAAATTGACGATTTAGTTAAATACAAACGAACAAAATCACTAACTGAAGGTGAAAAATTGGCAGTAGATGAGAAGGTATTTTTAGAATTTTTTCAGAGTAGGTTAACATCAATTCGTTTACAGGTAACCAGAAAAGTTAATTTCCCATATGATCAGCCTATCTACAAAGATTTAATTCCATTAGATGTTGATCAATGCAAATCACCACAAGTCATCTCATCACGGGGACCATTGCCTCAAAAAGACAAAGAGCCAGTTCTTGCAGATTTTTTGGAGAAGAGAACTATGCTGAAATTTTTGTTCCCCACAAGTTAAATTAGAAAATAGGTTTGACACTATAACAAATAATAACTTGCGAGTATATCACATTCTTGAGAAGTACAATGATTTAAATAACACTTCAAATGGAGGTTAAACTCTATGTTATTTATTTAAATTATGATTGCGAAAAATAAGAACATTTGAGTCCAAGGACTTTCATCTTCCATTATGACTACACTAAGTGTGAAATAAATGTGTTTAACAAAACAACAAGATGAAATGTAAATTTATTGTATAGAGATTGAACCAAAATTACTGTTTTGATAAAAAATGTCTAATGCCTTTATTTTCATTGAAATAAAATTATACATAAGGTGTCTATTGGGTAATTTTCTAAAACAATTTTTAAGTCATGTCTTGTCCCTACCTTCCAGAGCTTTTACTGTGTATGTGACAAAAATGTGCAACATAGTGGTATTTCATAATTATGAGTAAGAGAATATATATTTTGTCAGATAGCCAAATTCCTAATAATCCAAGTCTACCTCATAAATTAAAAGTTGGCAATTGTAAAGTATGAATTTATGAACAAGTTGTCCAAATAAATTCAATGCAGTTTAAATTTTATTGGGCAAATGCATATTGTGCATTTTTCTTGCCCTCAATACATTTTATGTTCTTATGTGAAAAAACTGACAAGTAGGTAAATGATAGATTGGTAATAAGCAATTTCTGAAATGAACCAATTTGTTTGCAAAAACCATTATTTCCCAAATGGTTTTAGGGACTTGCCCACCCAAGTCCTTTAAAGAAGTTTTTATTATACACTTGGAAAGAAGCCGAAAATTAGTAACTAGTTACACACAAACAGTGAGTGTTTTTTCTGTAGATAGGGTTTATTATTTCATATTCATCACAGAACTTTATACAGATTTAAATAATTCTTAAAAGGCTTCTACCCATAAACACTGGACTAAACTAAAATGTATTTATACTTCCTACAATTATCCATATTATGCTGTTGTATGTTCAGGACCTATGTGTAAGGACACAGAACACCCCCTTTTCCCAGACTGTTCTTGCAGATCATTGGCACATAATTATGTGAAATAATCCCTATAATTGCCAATTTGCCTCCCTCCTACATACCAAAAGCCACTATTTTTAGAAACCCCATTGCCTATATAAAACACATACATGATTGATATTTAGTAGACCACTCACATAATGGCAGTGAAAGGTTCAAATAAAAGTGGCATTGACAGAAAATGAAAAATTCTTTATTTAAATTTTATTGAAGGAAGCAATATCAACTGATTGAACATAATCTTCAAATTCTTGAATTTTCTCAACTAGCTCATCAACAGAAACTTTAGCATCTTCAACTACACACATGATCTGTAATTTGTGGATTCCATAACCAACAGGTACAAGTTTAGAGGCACCCCATATTAAACCATCCATTTCAATGCTTCTAGTTACTTTTTCAAGTTCCTTCATATCAGTTTCATCATCCCATGGCTTTACATCTAATACAATGCTTGATTTTGCAATGAGTTCTGGTTTCTTAGATTTTTTATCTGCATAAGCTTTAAGTCTTTCTTCACGTACTCTGGCAGCATCTGCATCTTCCTCTTCATCAGAGCCAAATAAATCAATGTCATCATCATCATCATCTTTCTTGGGTGGTGCTGTTGTTGTTGGGGCTGTTTTCATTGGACAAGCACCTCCGCTACTGATACCTTTAAGTTCATCAGCAGTAAAGGATTTGATATGATTGTACCAACGTAATGCATGAGGTAAATTTGCACCAGGGGCTTTTTGAAGCTGTTTTAAAGTGTCAACATCAGCTTGAGTCAGAATGTACCTAGAAAATACATAAAAATAATTATTAGAAACTTCCCATCAGAAGCACATAAACAGTTTCGCTTAAAGATACATTTCAGTAACACAGTGATTTTTATTTCCAATGACAGTGATGAAAGAAAACTTTGCTCAACAGTAGTTTATCTGTGACCCTGGTAATTAAGTACCTATTGGCTAATGATGTAATGGGGTTAGCAAAATATTAAATAAATGGGCATAGGTGTTTAAAGGTATGTAAAACTGTGTATAGCACCATTAAATGAGACTATACCACCTGATTCGAATTTCAAGGCATTATTCCATTTAAACTGATAAAAAATATGTTAGAACTAACAAATTTTATTGCAATATTTTTTAGGTTTAATGGTACACATATGTCTATGTATGTTGATATGAAAACACTTTGGTCCGCAAAACGCAAAAAGTAGATTAATATTTATATTGGATAATCAAATAAAGAAGTATTTGTCTGTTATAATATTGAAATAATAACAATACAATTGCACTAGTCAATAGAGAGTTTTAAGTGACATAAAATTCAACAGCGAACCGCATAAGCCATCACGTAAATAATAATTTATAAGAAATAACTGACATAATTTTAACAGCAAACTCATAGAAGTAAATTATTTGAGCCTTAACAACCCCAAATATGGGCTATTTTCGTTTTTTGCTTATAGTGGAAAAAGGAATGATCTGTTAAGAATGCCGATCAATAAAAAAATCGTAGAGAATCAGATAGTCTTCAAAATGGGTGTTTATAAAGTTTTGATGGCAGCATTTTCCATAAGAAGAGCTGAAAAAATCGATAGAAAGTGAGTGATTTTTAAAAAAATTATGTGTTGTATTAACAGCTGGAACATTAATCTGCCTCCTAATGATAGCTTACAACATTGATATTAATAAAGCTGAAGACATATAGTATGTTAAGTAGAACTTGCAGAATTGCAATTTAAATAATTTGAAGAAATATTTTGCAGAACTATTAACTACGAAAGTTTGATAGTCATTTGCAAAATATCTTTGGGAAGCTCTTAAAAGGCATTTCACTTCATATATCTTGAATTTTTATTAGGAGTAGGACACTTTTTCAGTTCGCCTGAATATCTGACATGCTTAAATAACTTTTTTTTAAGTTAAATAAAAAATGATTTTTGTGTAAACAGTAATCCTAAAAAATATAAAAAACATATACCAACCATAAAATAATATATATAAAATATTTGTTTTTACTGAAATAAAAAAAGTAAAGTTTGATGAAAACTAAACAACATTATTTACTTGAATGTGAGGTGCTATTAGCTGTAATAGCAACTACACTTGTGCAAATAATTATGAAATACTTATAACAACTGATATCAACTAGTCTACATTTTTTTTTACAATAAAATGATTGTCTTGTTTAGATTGGTCAAATATAAAAGTTGCAAAGTATTTCAAGAATTCCAAGTAACTATCAATACACAGATTTTTCTCTATAACTGCATCTAATATTACATTAACTCTATCAAAGTACTTATTGGAATTCCCCAGAAAAATGTAAAGTACCCGGAAATAAAAGTTATTAGGTATATAAACTTTTGAAAGTTTTATTCTGCAGCTTAAATATTTGGCAAATGTTAAATGTAATTGGGCCAATTTTAAGCCAAACTCTGATATACCGTATGGTTATAGAATTTGAGAGATTACCCAATAACCTTTCCAAATACAAAAATGAATAAAAAGATTTACCCGCTGATATAACTCTTATCTTCTAGGAAGCTGTTGAGTTCTTTAAGGCCCTTTTCAGTTTTTAAATCTCCAAATGCCATTTTTAACAGTATTCTTTAATTTTTAAATAAAATTCTTAAAGAAACGTGTAAATTCTTTGACACTTCACTTCAAAAGGACAGAACACAAATCAAACTCTATCGTCAAAATAACCACAAAACCACATTTTACAAACTAGTAATTACCATTTGTGTTTTCTGCTTAACATATGTTTATGTCAATCAGACTGATTTGACGTCAAAAGTCAAAACTTTGTGTCAGTTTCAGGGTCATAATGTATTATTTTCACTGATTTTAAGCTATAAACCGATAACTAAAAAGTATCTAAAGACAAGGTAATAAAAATTCTCAGCCCCGTTTTGTCTATAAACCTTACATGAATATTTCAAAAACTCCAATTACGAATTAAAGGTTAGAAAATTATTATGTAATTTGGTCTTCTAATCTGTTGGCAGAAGGATGATGCTTTCTACATTAACTAAAGCCCTGGGGAGGGCCAGACGTGGTCCCCAACCTTTATTCATTCTAACGAGAAATCAAAGCGATGCCAAGAAACCTGAGAAAATTGAGATATTTATAGATGATAAACCTGTACATGTAGAGCCTGGTACAACAGTTTTACAGGCTGCAGCTATGATTGGGATTGAAATTCCGAGGTTTTGTTATCATGAAAGATTAGCAGTTGCAGGAAATTGTAGAATGTGTCTTGTAGAAGTGGAAAAGTCCCCAAAACCTGTAGCAGCATGTGCAATGCCTGTAATGAAAGGTAATAAATATAGTCAATACTTATATTGAAATTTAGGTATTATATCAGTAGTCACAGTAGTGTAATAAGTATAAGGTAAAATGATATGTAAACAACTGCAAAGAGTACTTTGAAATAATTCTTGTGGTGCTATTTTCAGGGTATATTTGTAAAAAAATTAATTTATATACCTCATTGCAACTGGAATTTAGGAATTTAGTAAAATTTAATTATGTAAGTAATATGAACTGTTCAGTTTAGTAGTGACTGAGGGATAAGCTGCACATTTTTCAAAATTATTTTGAATAGGTACCTGTTTGAGCTTAGTTTATTGCCTGCACAATCTTTCTGAAAGTACTAGAGATTTGTCAATGTGACATGATTTTGGAGGGCCTTGACCACTGGTTATCTATTTTGAAGAGTTTTAATAATAAGATTTTGTGGCAGTTATATACAGTTCATATAGGGATTAAAATAATAAAATCGAAAAAAAAATTGTCAGAGGAAGAGGGACAAATCACAAATTTTTTTGTCCAGTCCAGGGGGGGGGGTCAGGGCAAATCAGCAATTTTATGGGAAGCTTTAGTGGCTCATGGCAGGTTTTTCAGATGCCCCTCTGCACGTCAGAAATTTTATTTACATGAGGGATGATATCAGTTTCAGAGCAGTTGCACAGTTGTTTCAAATTAAAACAAAAGTAAATCCTCATATGTTTTTTAGTGAATTAATTTGACTATTCCTAATCTGGAAATTGTTTATCAGATCTTTATTATTTTATCAGATTTTTATTATTATCTTTCGAAATGTTCAAAATTACATAATGCTAAATAGTTTGATGCTGGCCACTTTTTGTTGTTGAGATTGAAAATGGTTAAGTTAAATATCTAAATGTGCTATAATCTTCTCTCATTACATGTTGGCTTCATAAGTAGGTTTACTAGGGTTTGGTCATAAAGTACTAAACACTACACAAAATTTAATAAACTTTTGATCTAATGTATACCTAAAGGTTTTTTATTGTGGCTATATTATGAGGGTCTTCCTGACCTGATGGTCAGTTTTGAATAAATTAAAAGTTAACACACTTAGTTATAAATATAATAAATTGTATCTTGTCAGGGTCAGCCTATCATTTATAGTACTGAGGGTCTCATAGCCCCTTTGGTATTTATTGGATAACTTAACAATTAACAAAATTATTGATTGATTGTTTCTTCTTAGGGGTATCAGTTTAAGCTATTTATATAAAATGTTGTTTGTTTCCTTATATTAATTATTACCATCCACTGACTTTAAATTATCTATATCTATAGACTTTGTTGTTGAAATTGAAGGTGTAACTATTTAAAACAAACCAAGAACTCCATACTAACACGTTTACAGTCTTGAAAATTCTACTTTAATGGAATATGAAGACAATGTATCTGTGAAGAAATTAAAATTTGTGTCAGTGCAAGATCATCATGCCTCAATTTTAAAATGATGACTTGCATGTTGTGGTCTATTTATATTCATTGTTTCATTTTACTTATGCTTAATACTTAGATGTTTGTTGTAGTATCGGGAATTGTATAATATGTTAAAAAGATTTACAACCAATTGATCAATTTAAATTTAAAAAATAATGTTTCAGTGGGACAAAGATCACTTTTAATATTAAAATAATAGCCAAAGTATTCCACATGCAGTTTATATATTTTTAGATTGAACTATTTAACAAATTTTGACATGAACTGTTTGCTATTATAGCCTTTATTACATATTTTCGTTTATTATTTTGGATATTGGTATTTTATAAGATAGCTGACTCTTGAAATGTTTTGGTTGTTATCTAATTTTGATGTCTATACAAGAATATCATAACTCATGAATTTAAGAAATGGTTCATTGAAGCATTTGCTGGACATCCAGACTAAGAATTCATAATTTTGCTATCATTATCAAAATCTAAGCATAGATTTTGATAATGTTATAGTTGCTTTTAAAGAAGATTTAGCATCTAATGTTAAGCAATATAAAATTATTTAAAGGTATATAATTATATATTGTTCCATAACAAATAGTGTGGAAAATACTCAAGGATGGATAAGGTGTCCAAAAATAAAAATAATTAATGACTAGCCCCTCTTATAAAACTTTTTTATCACTTGGACTAGGTAAACTGTATGATTGCATTTTTAATACTATACTTGTAACTAAACTTTAAATATGTAGTTTAAAATGTATGTGTGACCCTTGTTTCATCTGATGCTCAATTTTTTAATCTGCAGATATAATGGGATAATTAAAAAAATAGTCTAGTTATCATAAAACAAAATTTTATGGAGCTTAAATTTCTTAAACAAAATCTCCCAATTAGAAATCTGGCTTAAGAATTTCCAATGTTTATCTCTTATGATATTTAAGAGAAAACCCCATAATTATTCCAAAAAATCTTATTAATACACTTAATTTTAAGATTTATTCCAAACAAGGAAGATTGTAGTTGAAATATTTGATAACCTTTAAGCTGTAGAAGTACTTTAGGGAAATCTTATAGAATACATTCTCAATGAGTGATATTTTGCAAATATGCTTCTAATTATACATTCCAATTTTAATTTAATTACAGGTTGGAGAATAAAAACTGATTCAGAAATGACTCGCAAAGCACGAGAAGGTATAATGGAATTTCTTCTAGTAAATCATCCATTGGATTGCCCCATTTGTGATCAAGGTGGCGAATGTGATCTTCAAGATCAAAGCATGGCATTTGGTTCAGATCGCTCGAGGTTTACTGATATAGACTTCTCTGGCAAACGTGCTGTGGAGGATAAAGATATTGGACCCCTTATTAAAACCATAATGACAAGATGTATCCACTGTACTAGATGCATACGATTTGCCTCTGAAGTAGCTGGTGTTGATGATTTAGGTATGTATATGCAAACATACACATTGCAATTTATAATTAATTTACTTTATGATGGACAATTGTGATGCTCAAAAACTCTTTGGATTATGAATAACATGGCTATAGTGAATGGTGTAAAAATCACAGGGTGATAGACTAAGAGACTAGAATCTGGAAAAAAGTTATGTTAAGAAAGAAATAAGCATATCATATAGGAAATGTTGAAATAATCATGTTTAAATTTATATTTGCAGTTTGTGGACTATAATTACACATGGTGTACAAATTGTTTTTAAAGAGTATTGAAAATTGGAATATGACATTGGATCTTCCTAATGAAGACAGTAACAAGTTGTAAATTATTTTTTTGTGGTTTATGAACTGAAACAGAGTTTTTCGTTTCTTGTCAATTCTCAAACAATCAACATTTTCCTTATGAGTTGATAATTTTATTGCCAAGGGATTGTATATATTTGATTGATAAAGAGTATTGTATAATGTATGATATATGACTGATATATTTATTACATAAATTTATTAATCTTGCGAGAGAAACTTACCTATGTAACTTTACAAATACCAATATAAACAATATGCAGTGCAAATTCATAGCTTATACAGAACCTTTATGCTCAAAAAAATGTCATATAAACACACCTTAAGGATTATATTGATTCTACCCGAAACTGTGTACAAAAATTTAAGTTGAGCTATTTTTTGGTTGGCGTTTCTATACATCATCGGTATAGACGGGCAGACTAAACCATTGTACTTTTCTTTAACATAATATAATTTTCTTTCCAAATTCTAATCGGATTCGCTCGCGTGCGTTTTTCGTAGACAGCTCTTAGTCCATCACGTATTACTCGGGATCATTTTTCAGCATATTCTGTGTTTTTGGTCAACAATCTGTTTATATAATGCATGAATAAATAACATTTACATTCAATATTAACGTCTTAACACCTTAACATGTTTTGTCCAGTGGTGTTATAAAATATCTACCCGTGAATACTATAGGACATAGATGCTAAATAATTGTAATCTCTTAATTTGGCAGGTATCAGCAATTCAACTATGTATTCTTTCCAATTAATTTATTTTGTTAATATCGGCACTGTTTTTATATCTGCTTCTTCTTGTTTTTCATTATGTCTTCCAAATTTTATATGTGCTAAATAACACTTCCATCATTTAGTTATTGCTTGTTATTCTCTGGTTTATGGGTATACTTAGACTCTTGCTTTTGTTCATTTGAAGCCAATTTCATATGATATGAGACCCGAGGTGTGGGGATTTCTGGGATAAATTGAGTATACTGAATCTATTTCTTGGCTGTCATTTATTGTCTTCTTAATGTATTTTTTAATATTTTCTAAAAACACTTTGTTTTATACCCGATTTTTTAGTAATCAGTTTGATTTTTACATGTAGATATACAATGAATATAATATTCGTTTATAGGTTATGTAGAACAAAATTGATTTCTTGTTTCTCATGTCTATTACATTTTCAAAAAATGTCCCTCACAGTAAACTTCCCAATTACAAATAAATGTCAGTAACACTAAATAAGTATGACTGTAAGTACCATGTAGCCTAGGAGTGAGGGAGGAGCTACAACATATCAACAAACCCACAATGACCTATGAAACTGTTATGACTTAATTTGGCATCCCTAGGAAAGCAAAGGTTTAATAGAATTTTTTTAATTGTATGGTAAAATATAGCAAAAAAAAATACTTCCAGAGTGATGATCACTGTCAAACAAAAATTTACCACTTACACTAAACAAAATCTGAAAATAATGAATATTTACTGTAAACGTCTTCTATTGTATTTCAGGAACCACCGGCCGTGGTAACGACATGCAAGTCGGAACTTACATTGAAAAAATGTTCATGTCTGAGTTGTCAGGCAATGTAATTGATTTATGTCCCGTCGGTGCCCTTACCAGTAAACCATACAGCTTCACGGCAAGACCATGGGAGATTCGAAAGGTAGACTCAATTGATGTTTTGGATGCATTGGGTTGTAACATTATTGTCTCCACTAGAACTGGTGAGGTAATGCGAATAATGCCCAGGGTTAATGAAGAAATCAATGAGGAGTGGCAAGTATTCTGCTTATATAAAATTTGATATATATTTTTTCACCATTTTTTTAAATTAACAATTCATTTATTTTTCTTAGGTTAGCAGATAAATCTAGATTTTCGTATGATGGGTTGAAGAGGCAGAGGCTTGTAACTCCAATGCTAAGAGATAATACCTGGACAACTAAAACCTGTAGATTGGGAAGCAGCTCTATTAACAGTTGCCAAAGTTCTCAAAAATGCAGGTACTACAAATTTTTAAATGGCAATAAAATAATTTCTTAAAATTGTGAAGAAACAATATAGTAAGAGAGTGCTGGCATATGTTATTATTATTAGTAATTATCTATGATAATACAACAGAATAAACATCATTATTTTTAGGATCCAGAGTTGGAGCTGTAGCGGGTGGTTTCGCAGACGCCGAAGTTCTAGTTGCTGTTAAAGATTTATTAAATAAATTAGGATCAGAAGCACTTTGTACAGAACATATCTTCCCAATGACTGGATCAGGCACAGATCTAAGGTCCAGCTATTTACTAAATAATGGTATTTCTTGTGCTGAAGAAGCAGATCTTGTACTGCTGGTTGGTACAAATCCAAGATTCGAGGCCCCTATTTTAAATGCGAGATTAAGGAAAGGATGGGTACACAATGAAACAAATGTGAGTATATTCAGTATTAATTATGAAACAGTTATTTACTTCACAGATTCTAAATCTATTTTTTCCTGTTATTTCAGTATACATACTTTTTTGTCTGTGTGTTTGAGATCATTTTATTCATACTAAAAAGTGATTTTATGATCATATTTTGCTATACTTTACTATTATTTCATGGAGTAGTCTCATTTACATATCATTCATTTCATTTCATGTGCCTGTGATGGTAGCTTTTAATATGGAGGTTATCCCTGATACTTTCCTGCTTTACTTTATATTAAGTATTTCCCTATATATTTTAATGCACTTAGGGTACCATTAATTATTTTCATTATCCATGTCAGGTATTTTACTCTATGCATCTTATTTCTTATCCACAGTATTCACTTTTGGTTTCACTCTTTCTTTCTTTTAATGTTTTCCGGGTAGAATTATTTATTGAAATATCCTGAGTGTTTACAAGTTCAATTTCTTGATTTGTTTTTCTGTTTCATTTGTCATTGCACTCCTGAATTTTTCGGAATTAAGATAATCGATCAACAAATATTAGATAGTTGATTATGAGGTCTGCAATCACTTTCAGTCCCAAATTTATTTAAATTCTTTACATGGTTCATCATGCTGTTTTTTATCGTTTGATTCTCTTAATCTGACTGCATTGTCAGTGGCATTAATATATACAGCCTTTTTTCTCAAGTGTGGTGTTATTTCCGAATCAAACTATAAAAAGGAACTAGATGATACTACAAATTAAACTATAAAAAGGAAAAAAACAAAGCCAGTTTTGTTCTTCCCAGGTCCATCTGAAATTTTCCTGTGTTTATTTCAAAGTCTTTGTTGCGTTTACCATAACCAAAAGTGTCCCATTGGTTTCTCTTGTACTTGTAAATACCCCTCTGTGGGATAAAATCGTCGATTATAAATTTGAACTAGCCTCCAATATCTTCGAATTTATCATATTCTTTGTCAGCGTTTTCTTCTTAATCCGCGAAAGCCTTAATTATACTAAGGCTTCGCGAAATTTCCAAGATAGTTTCATTGGTGTGTATATCAGTTCATTGTATATTGGCTTCATATTCTAAGTTTTTCGCGAAATTTCCATTACATCCAGGATAGTTTCATTAGTGTGTCTATCAGTTCATTGTATATTGGCTTGATATTTATGTTTTGGCTTATTTCCTAGGTTTCATTACATGTAATCATTTATTGGTGTTAATTGTTTCATAACATGTAACCATTTATTGGTGTTAATTGTTTTTTGAAGAGCTTCTGTTTAGCGTCACCTGTCTCAGTATGTGAAATAAATTTAACAAGTTACATTTTACCAACCCCCAGTGTTCAGTTAAAGTAAAATTTTGCGTATGAAAAAAAATGACATCTTTCCTGTTTTAAAATATTCATTTTTTTAACAGGACCTGTGGCAAAATTTAATTAGGGTTGTAAGCAAATCAATTTTTGTGATATCCAGCTAAATATGACATCTAAACGTATAATACATAAATGAATAACTCTTATTTTCAAATTTAAAGCGAAATTGCAAATAACCATTTTTTTCGTTTTCAATGTTCCTTCTCTCGCAAAAAATATTTTGTTACTTTCAACTTATTAATAGCTTCCCTTAAAAATAGGATATATTTATTTACCTCAATTTCGACATCATCGCAAATACTCCATGGTTGTTATCCAAAAATCAACTTATTTTATTAAACTTTAGCCATCTTGTTGGTTGTTTGATACCTCATTTTGTGAATAAATGAGTTCATGTAATGCCTGGATGTTTTTACCCTTAATTAAATATTTTTTTTCTGTTCTCTTTCATCTTTATACCTTTTAAATAGTATGATATTGAGAATGTGTTGTTCTAACAAATGTAATTTTATACTTCACCTAATGACTACTGATTATAGATTTCTCCAACACAAAATTCCTCTAATATAAATAATTAAGGAAAAATTCTTTAATTTTAGGTGGCTTCTATTGGACCCAAAGTTGATTTAACTTACGCCCACGAACATTTAGGTGACGATCCAAAAATATTGCAACAAATTGTTAGTGGAAAACATGAGTTTAGCAAAAAATGGAAATCAGCCAAGAAACCCTTAATAATAGTGGGTTCAGAGTCATTGGAAAGGCAAGACGGAGCTGCCATATTATCAGCTGTACAAGCTTTATCTGGTTCAACGAGTTGCGCAGATAAAGAATGGAAAGTCTTAAATGTTCTTCACAAAGTTGCTAGCCAGGTATAATTTTAAACACCATGTAAGAGATTAGTGCACCACAGGAAAATTCGCATTTTGAGTTATCTATATTTAGTAGATTCATATTTGAAAGGCAATATACTTACAAATAACAAATTTTGTAAAATTGATTAGTTGTAATCAATTCATTGACTGGAAAAGCTGTAGAATCTTTGGTTATGATTTTTGGACAACTAACAGCAGGACTACAAATTTGAGAAGTGAAGAAATTTCTCCAAGTTTGGACTTACAGCAGTGTAGGAAGATGATATCCCATTTGTCAAATGGGAAAAAGATATAGAGCAATCACTAATAATTCGAGAATACCATTACAACATTGATTTTTAAGAAATTTTACTTTCACAAGATGGTTTAGGGCAAGCAGAGGCTTGCAATCTCAGCTTTAAAGCGCTTATGAAAACAGTTTGCGACAGGTCATTCATTTTCACCCAGTCGAGCCTTAACTGCAGACCATCGCAGCGCCTTATACAGCATTGTGAGTACCACGTTGTTTAGCCGATTATCATTTATGGTCTAGAGAGAATTTTCTCCTGACTTACTGTTAATAGATAACGGACATTTAAATCATGCCATTTGCACCTTGCACGTCGGCTACTCGAGTAGTACAAAAATTACTTGAAAGAGGTTGGAGGCAATATGATGGGGTGCCAGCATGAAGCTGAAATCGAAACTCTATTGAATATGTTTGGTAGACACTTCCAAAACAATCTCAACTGGATCAAAATGATGTATTATTTATACTGGTGGTGGAGGTTGAAGATGCCACTCTGCTATCCAATGTAGAGGTGGAAATACTTGATATTAGAGACATTTGGTTGAACTTTGTATCATTCATATAATAGATTCATATTTGAAAGGCAATATACTTACAAATAACAAATTTTGTAAAATTGATTAGTTGTAATCAATTCATTGACTGGAAAAGCTGTAGAATCTTTGGTTATGATTTTTGGACAACTAACAGCAGGACTACAAATTTGAGAAGTGAAGAAATTTCTCCAAGTTTGGACTTACAGCAGTGTAGGAAGATGATATCCCATTTGTCAAATGGTAAAAAGATATAGGGCAATCACAAATAATTCAAGAATACCATTACAACATTGATTTTTAAGAAATTTTACTTTCACAAGATGGTTTAGGGCAAGCAGAGGCTTGCAATCTCAGCTTTAAAGCGCTTATGAAAACAGTTTGCGACAGGTCATTCATTTTCACCCAGTCGAGCCTTAACTGCAGACCATCACAGCGCCTTATACAGCATTGTGAGTACCACGTTGTTTAGCCGATTATCATTTATGGTCTAGAGAGAATTTTCTCCTGGCTTACTGTTAATAGATAACTGACATTTAAATCATGCCATTTGCACCTTGCACGTCGGCTACTCGAGTAGTACAAAAATTACTTGAAAGAGGTTGGAGGCAATATGATGGGGTGCCAGCATGAAGCTGAAATCGAAACTCTATTGAATATGTTTGGTAGACACTTCCAAAACAATCTCAACTGGATCAAAATGATGTATTATTTATACTGGTGGTGGAGGTTGAAGATGCCACTCTGCTATCCAATGTAGAGGTGGAAATACTTGATATTAGAGACATTTGGTTGAACTTTGTATCATTCATATAATAGATTCATATTTGAAAGGCAATATACTTACAAATAACAAATTTTGTAAAATTGATTAGTTGTAATCAATTCGTTGACTGGAAAAGCTGTAGAATCTTTGGTGTGTCAGTGATATAAA
Organism: Octodonta nipae; assembly: GCA_034190945.1. NCBI lineage: Eukaryota > Metazoa > Arthropoda > Insecta > Coleoptera > Chrysomelidae > Octodonta > Octodonta nipae. The sequence continues at coordinate 190,797,715 of CM067216.1, read as the reverse complement.
CACAACGTTTTGTACCTTAACACCTAACCTTTATTTTTACATTCCAAGCCGTTTCCGTAACCAAACTTTGTGTTTATACATTCTTTTGACATTTTATGATTTTTGGTCAACTAACAGCATGACTACAAATTTAAGAACTGAAGAAGTTTCTTCAAGTTTGGACTTATTGCAGTGTAGGAAGATGATATCCCATTTGTCATATGGTAAAAAGATGTAGGGCAATCACTAACAATTCGAGAATACCTGGAAATGATAGATTTCTGTGATAGCCCCATTACAAGATTGGTTTTTAAGAATTTTCACTTTCACAAGCTGGTTTGGGGGATGTAGAGGCTTGCAATCTCAGCTTTAAAGCGCTTATGGAAACAGTTTGCGACAGGTCATTCATTTTCACCCAGTCGAGCCTTAATTGCATACCATCACAGAGCTCAGTTGAATTGAAGCGCAGCATTGTGAGTACCACCTTGTTTACCCGATGATGATTTATGGTCTAGAGAGAATTTTCTCCTGACTTACCGTTGATAGATAACGGATATTTAAATTATGCCATTTGCACCTTGCACGTCGGCTACTCGAGTAGTGCAAAAATTACCTGAAAGAGGTTGGATGGAATATTATGGGGTGCCAGCATAAAGCTCAAATCGCAACTGTGTTGAATATGTTTGGAACATGTTTGGTAGACACTTCCAAATCAATCTCATAACTTGGAATACATGGGATAACATCTTGTTAAAATTTGCCATGAACTGGATCACAATGATGCATTATTTATATTAAGTAGAGGTTGAAGGTGCTCCATCCAGTGTTGTTTATATTAAGCTGGCTGAAGTTTAGAAGTTTTATATATTTTTAAGTTTTATTTCTTTCAACAAGTCTTTGTTTTCTCTCCCAGTCTATCCTCTCTCGTCTCACGTTAATACATGATTCTAATTACAAATTTTTTTGTCCCATGTCTTCTGAAATGTTATATTGATACTCTAAAAAGTTTGCACCGGTATAACAGTAAAAACATTCACCGAACTCTTTGCATGTGTGAGGTGTATTATTTGTTTTAAAACACTCGGCATTTATCGTTATTTTTTCGATATCGCATATGGGTTCTTGGTTGTCTGCGTGTTTGGTTGGCATTAGTGTCAAGGTGTGCAGAATGGTTTGTTGTTGCGATTTTCTTTCTAAATGTTAAATTACCAAGTCTTGGGGATACCGTTTTGGAAGGATTCTTTGATAATGTTAAAGATGTAAGGATGAAGATGCCTTCAGGTGTATAAAATTGCGGTTAGTTAAAAGCGTTAAAACTGTGTTTTAAAACAGGAATAATATCTGATACCAAATAACGCAACCCAGAGTTCTAAAAATTGTGTGTACAGTGTTTTGTGTGACTGTGGTACCGGTAAACTTTTTAGAAGTAAGGAAAAAAGAACATCAAATACACAGATGGACAAAAAATTTCCAAAGTATTAACGAGCACCGGCAATAGGATAGAGGATCAAAGATCTTGGTTGCACTTAGAAACTTAAAGAAGCCAGCTGTATGATGATAAACAACACTGAAATCGGAGCACCTTCAGCCGACCTTCATTTGGACTGGAAGAATTTACTGCTAACAGAACAAAAAAACGGTAACCTCAGCTTCAAGTGATCGCCAAACGACATTGTCAGTGTCAAATTTTTTGACAAACAAGAATTCAAAATCAAAGCGAAAATTTTTTAGAAAAAAAAACATTAGGAATCGATGTCGAAAACAACACTAAACGATTGACAACGACTCCAGACTCGGAGTTGAAACGTCTCCATACACAGATAAGTATTACACAATATACAATACATTACTTATATACAGGAATACTGGTTGATCATTTTATAGACATCTCTTTCTCTCAGAAAAACTGTGAGGAAGAATCTCTGTACAGACAACCAGTAATCCGGGCAATTTTACGAAATTGCCTTACTACACTTTGTTCTACATATACAATTTTTTAAATACTTATCTGTTACAGGAGGAGAGAAAACCCATGAATAGACAAAATAATTCAAGACCTCCTCAACAATCTTTTCGAAATTATCTATTGAATATGTTTGGAACATGTTTGGTAGACACTTCCAAAACAATCTCAACTGGATCAAAATGATGTATTACTCTGCTATCTAATGTAGAGGTGGAAATACTTGATATTAGAGACATTTGGTTGAACTTTGTATCATTCATATAAATATATTTTTTTAGTATTTCCTATTGGTGCTTTAATTTCTTGGAGTAGTTTTTATTTAACATAAAATCCAAAAAGTATATTGATTAATTTTCAGGTTGCTGCCTTAGATATTGGTTATACTCCTGGAGTTGACAAAATAAGGGAGGGAAATTTGAAAGTGTTATTATTAATTGGGGCAGATGGTGGTGCCATTGAAAAATCAGATTTACCGTCGGACTGTTTTATTATTTATCAAGGTAAGAGAGTTACAAATTATATTGTTCTTTTTTTACTTCATAAAATAATTTAGAATGCACAAAGCTCTAAAGAATTACTTCGTATTATAAGTGGTACTCTAAAATGCATTGTATTTTGAAACTTTACTAGTTATAGAATGTTAAGTAAATTAGGTTTTAAATTTAATCACAGGTTGCCGCCTAACATGGACAATAAATCCACTCGGTATTGTAACATTGGGGCTTTTACACTGTATTTTGTAAACCTTTTATTTCAGTGTTAATTTTTATTTTCATAACATTTTATTTGAGAGAATTGCAATGTAGTTATTCTAACGTCCATCAGTGGCATTTATAAGTAGTGAACAGGGGAATAAATCGTGAAAAGTAAATAACTAAAAATGTTACTTTAATTTCTTCTTCTTCCAGTGCCATCTCCCTATCGGAGGTTAGCGATCTCATGGCGAAGTGCTTCTCGATCTTCAGCCGTTCTTATCAGTCAAAATTCAGTCCCGTCCAGGCTCTTATGTTTCGGAGCCACGACAATCTTTTTCTTCCAATTGGGTTTCAATCTTGCGGCACTTGAAGGGTGGTATGAGTTGGAGGATGCTAATACTTGCTTAGTACGTGACCAAGATAAGATGTTTTCCTTATTTTTACAGTGTGAAGGATTTCTCTCTCTTTGTTCAGTCTTCTAAGTGCTTCTTCGGATTTGATACGTGGGCTGTATAAGGAATTTTCAATATTCTTCTGTATGTCCACATCTCAAAGGCTTCCAGTTTATTCAAGGAGGTGATTTTTAATGTCCATGCTTCGACACCATACAGTAAGGTGGACCACACGTAGCATCTTAGATAGTCTACAGCGCAGATCTTTATCCAAGTCCTGATTGCACAGTATGTTCTCTGAGACGGTTAAAATTGCCTCGGGCCTGTTCTATCCTGGCCTTTATTTCAACTTCAGGATGTAGTTTTGCGTCGATCCAGCATCCCAGGTATTTGAAGCGGTCTACTCTCTTTGAAGACATTACCACCATTTATTAGGATAGGTATAGGGATGTCTCTTAATATGATACTGACATTGATCTTGGTTTTCTTGATATTGATGGACATTCCATATGCTTCGCATGTTGTGTAAAGTCTATCAACTATGCGTTGTAATCCCGTGTCAGAATTCAGCCAGTAGTATTGTGTCATCCGCGTAACGGATGTTGGATATATTTACACCATTTACTTTAATTCCGTCTGTGCAGTGACTACAATGAGTGCCTCATTAATAGATGTTCGGAGTAAATGTTAAAGAGAACATGATTGGATAGTACACAACCTTGTCGGACTCCCCTGCAAATATTGACGTTTTCAGATATTCCGTTGTTAGTTTTTACGTTAGCGGTCTGGTGCCAGTACAAGTTTTTTAGAAGCCGTGTATCCCTCTCATCTAGCCCTATATTCTCGAGGGCCTTAAATAATTTTTCGTGTTGCACTCGGTCGAATGCTTTTTCGAAATCTACAAAGCATATATGCAGGTCCTTATGCTGATCATGACATTTCTGAGTGAGTATCTGGAGACTAAATAAGGCCTCGCGCGTTCCTAGACCACTTCTAAATCCGAACTGTTCCATCCCTAGGACAGATTCACACTTTGGATGTATTCTGTTATGAATAATTTTCAGGAGGATTTTGAGTACTTGGCTCATTAGGCTGATCAGTCGATATTCGTCACATGTACGAGCCTGTGCTTTTTTTGGGATAATTTAATAAATGTGGATTTCAGCCATTCCTGTGGTAGTTCTCCGGATGTATATATTTGGTTGAATAAGTCTGTGAGGTAGCTAATATTGTCTTCGTCAAGGAGTTTTATTACTTCAGAGTGAATATTGTCAGGACCTGGACTTTTATTGTTTTTCAGATTTCTGATTAGGGGGCCGTTTATTACCTCACTTTTTATTATTGTTGGTCCTGTGTCGTTTGCATTATTTGTGTTCATTTCAATTCTTTCAGCTTTGAACATGTTATAAATATACTTTTCCCATGTTAGGATATGTTCTCGGACCTCAGTTATTAGTTGTCCTTCCTTGTCTATTAGTGAGCTCTGTGTTCTTTTATTTTGACCTGATAGCTCTTTGATTTTTTTGTGTAGATTATATGTGTCGTTCTTGCGTTGGAGTTCCTCAATTTCTTCACACTGTACTCGCATCCATTGTTCTTTTGCTATTTTGATTTCGGTCTTAACCCTTTTTTTTAGCCGTTTGTATTCATTTTCGTTCTTTCCCTTTTGTTCTCGTCTTCTATCAATTAGCTCTAAGATCTGCTTCGTCATCCACTCCTTCTTTTTCCTGTTCGTGCTCGATTTTAGTTTGTCTTCAGTTATTGATATCATTATGTCCCTGATTCTTTGCCACTTTGCGTCTACACTGTCGTCGTTGGCGTCTACTGTTTTCATCGTTAGTAGCTGGTTATTTAGTTCCTTTGCTATCTCTTTCCTGATTGGCTCCTCTTTAAGTAGCGTGATATCCACCTTGTTCTCAATTTTTTTGTGAATTATCTTTTTCAGTCTTATGCGAACATTGACGACCACCGGGTTGTGATCGGATGTTATGTCGGCTCCCGGGAAGGTTTTGGCTGCCTTAGTTATTGCATTGCGGTGTCTATGGTTAATGAGAACGTAATCTATTTGATTCCTTACGATTCGGTTCACTGTATGCTGTGGAGAAGTCCAAGTATATAATCGCCTAGGAGGTAGTTTAAACCAAGTGTTTGTGGCAACCATATTCTGTTCTTGGCAGAATTCTATAAGTCTATCCCCCCTGTCGTTACGTTCGCCCAGACCATAATCTCCGATCAGATTATCCACTCTTCCGCGGCCAATCTTTGCATTAAAATCACCCATTATGATGTTAACATCTTGCGGACTGGTATATTTTAGAAGGGTTATTTATTTCAAGTCGTACCAGGAGTTCAATTCAGAATCAGGTTTGTCGGCCGTTGGAGCGTATGACTGAATTATATTTAAAATATTGACGCGGTCTCCCGCCAGTTGAATGCACAGTAAGTTTCTGTCTGAATGAGGTATGAAGTTTGTTACTGATCGACTGGATTATAAGTGGTACGTCTAGTACAATGCCTACTCCGTTTCGGTGGTCTGGGTTGTATGTTGCCTGAGTAATAGAATGTTTTTCCCATGTATCTAGTATTGCCTGTATAGAGGCCACCTTGTTTCACTTATGCCTAATATACTCAGGTTTGTAAGCGGTCCATTTCGTGACATGCAGGTTAGCCAGCTTCCCTGGTTCAAACATTGTTCTGACAATAAATCCATTCGGTCGCAATTCTTGAACATTGGGGCTTTTACACTGTGATTTGTGGTAATCTTCAACTTCGTTTCGTTTATCATTCAGCCTCGTCTTTAAGCGTTCTTTCCTGGTTTTCTTCATGTTCAAAGGACAGGGATTTCGCATATTGACGACCTGAGAGGCCCTGTCGTCTGTTTGTGATTGTCCTCCCCTGCCGGATCTTGGTTTCCGAGATCCATGATCAGTATTGTCTGTATTCTTTTTGTTGTAAGCTCATGGTGATAATACTAGGGATAGATGATGAGGTGGTTTCCCTTTGCCTTCCTCAGCTGTACAATCGCCGTTTTTGTGGTTTCCACTCCGCCGGTTGTTGTCTGTGTTACAACCATCAAAGTTATATTAACTTGTGCCTGTAACCAGTTTTGACCAGCCAGCTGCCACTGGTCAGTGCTAGTTTTGGTCCGCCCCGGGTATTTCATTTCTCCGGTACCTCCCATATCTAGGAGGCATTCCCCTATCCGCCACCTGGGGAGGCGCCCGATGGGGGACTAGCAACCCCTCACGGGGTTAATTTAACTTTTTTTAAATGTGCTAATTATTTAAGAAACTATGATTATGTCTTGCGATAAATCTATCTACAAATAGAATAAAAATATTTGTATTCTACTGTTGACACAGCATTTCTCGAGCATACATAATAATTAATATGGTTTTCATATAGCAATATTTTACTGTATAATCAAATCGCGGGTGTCTTGATACCTGAATCTGCTTTAACAGGGTGATCGTATTGTCGTTGGATCCAAATGACGCCAAATTATTTTTAGAAAGGATTTTCTTTCAATTATTGTTTTTGCATCAGTCATTGCTGCTCGGACTAAATTTAGTGGTTTATGGCACGCCCACTGTTGCTCAAAGGTATATGTTCTAATAGAGCTGTCATATACTATTTTGTCACAAAAAATACCACAATATAAAATACCTTTTGCAAATTTTGTGTCGTTGCTACAAAGTATTACCCCACAGCGACAATGGCATTTGACAAATATTGTAAATTAATCTCTTATGAATTTGCAATCTTTTTTGTTTCTTGTGTTTTTTTCGTATCTGCCACTATTTTTGTGTAAAAAATGATCAATTTCATGTGTACCATAAGAACAAACAAAACTTCTGTGATGTGTGATACAATTTGCTATTTTTATTTCATCCTTGAAAAAAGTTTACTTAGCATTAAAAACGACTTGATCAAATTAAGTGCTCAAAATAACCTAAAGGAATGGGATCAAGTAGAACTGGCAGCTTAGAAACTGAGTGTATGTTCCTCCATTTAATATAGGTGGAAGGCAATGTGGGCCAATTAGGTGATTTCCAATAGTGCCAATCCACATGTTTAAATAAAATCGTTCCTGGTGGTGAGCACCAACGATTGCATGAGGATTTTCTTTCGGCCATATGTGGTTAAGATGGTTATTAACACTGGCTTCCCTTGAAAAACATGCTTCGTCCGTGAATAAAATATGCCCAACAAATTCTGGGTGTTTTCTAATCATATCTAGCAATCAAAACGAAAATGCGAGTTAGGAAAATCACGACGTAATAGTGCATGGACTCGTTCTACATGATATAGATATAACAACTCTTCCTTCAAGATGGCAAATTCCGTCTTAAGATCAACATGTAGCTGTAAAGCAAGTTTTCTAGTGCTGGTATCAGGTTGCTTGACAATTAAATTAAGTACAGCTTCTTCTAATTCTAGTGTTCTAATATCCCGTTGGCGAAGACAATCATGTTTTCTAGGTTTTAATCTCTTAATGGTTGATGAAACCGTCCAAACAAAGTGTGATAAGTTGCTACACGTTGAGGATACATTGCAGCATATCTTCTCGACGTGTACAGAGACCGCAGATGAAATGCATGTCAGCCATTTGTGCGTTTGAATAAACTGCCATATTGGTGAAAATTCGCGAGAAGTTACGCACACTATAACCCTGTGTCAGTAAAAATCAACGAGAGTAAATTAACAATAATTAAGTTAGGGTTGTCAATAAGAGAAATTAAGATAACAGGCGCCTTCTAGATTGTTTGTTTCTACGGTACACATATAATTAGGCATTTTTTACAGAAAAACAATGGCAGATATGAAAAAAAAAACGCAAGAAATAAAATATTGCAAATTCATAAGAGATTAATTTACAATTTTTGTCCATTGCCAGGGGCGTTCTGAAAAAAAGTTGAAAGGCGGAAAGAACACGTGACCCCAGAAAAAGTACCACCCTGTAGATTTTCATGAACATTTCTGTGATCTTATTATGAAGATTTCATAGATCCATTAATGCTCAAAAATTGAACTAAATAGCTTGAAAACTTTGTAGTCAAAAAAACTGAAGATTTCAACACCTTGTACATTCGGCAACGAGACGTTGTGCGACCATATGTTCATAGGAACTTTTCGTCATAAAATGACTCGAGGAAGCACATCTTTACACATTACATTTACACCCTGTATATGAAGTCAGATAACTACGTTAGTTTTCACCAAACCTTTGCATTTCTTCAAGTAATTCTGCAGTTTTGCAAAAATGACAGTGTTATTGCTTAACTGGTCAAGAACTCAGCTGAATTTATACATAGTTATTTCTATGTTTTGATTTTTGTTTAATGTTATAATTTCATTAATTCTTAAGGAACAATACATAAACCTGCAGAGAATATACATTCATCATAAATTAACTAATTGAACATAAAACCTGTTCAAAATATAGTCAGACTTCTAAACAGCGTTGTGAATTGTATAGCCTCACAAAAGGAAGTAGGTATAAATAGGCTAATCACTTTCGCAATAACGGATAAATTTTCGATGACCAAGTGCTTATAGGTTGCCGAACTTGATGCCAAAGCTTCGATAGGGCGCAATTATACCATCGGCATTGTATTTTAATTTGTATAACGTACAGTTAGTTCTAACTTTTCTGGTTAGGTTCAGAATTTAACAAACAATACTTTTGTTATCAAATGATGTACTTTAACATACAACCTATAAATGAAAATGAATTAATTTCTCCTTCAAATATTTTTTAGGTCATCACGGAGATCACGGAGCCACCATTGCCGATGCAATTTTGCCTGGAGCTGCCTACACCGAAAAGCAAGCCACCTATGTAAACACCGAAGGAAGAGCCCAGCAAACTTTAGTTGCTGTATCACCACCAGGGCGAGCAAGAGAGGACTGGAAAATTATTAGGGCGCTTTCAGAAATCGTTGGTGCTAAATTACCATATGATAATTTGAATGAAATTCGTGATAGATTAGATCAAGTTGCTCCTCATTTAACAAGATACGGCTCAGCAGAGGAGTGCTAACTATTTTAAGCAAGCTGGTGAATTAGCGAAGGTAATCAATTATTTGTATTATCTTGATTTATTCTTTATATTGACAAACGTAATTATCAGCTTTTTTGGTACAAGATATGTTTGTCCGTTGGAAAAACAAAAAAATATAAGCGGGTAGAAATTCACCTCACATTGGGGGAAACCATTTACTGTTCCACTATCTTTTTCCTCCACATTTACGAAAGAATACGATATGAATCATTGTTTACCATTTCTAACGTTTCTCGCGTGATTTTTACTCGCTGTCTTTTGTAAATTGTTATATGCTTACTGCGGGTAGTTAAAAATACTTCCCGGTGGCTACCCATATTCCAGACCTCGTTTTTGGCGACAAGGCGGTGCGCTATAGTAACTAGGAAAGGAGAGGGCCCCCACCCTCGAGTGTGACTTGTCAAAACTTTACACAAGTAGTTCGCCGGACACACTTTCCTTCGGGATTTAACGAAGCCGACTTGTTAAGCCTTTAATACAAGTAGTGTCGTCAGACCTGCTTTCCTTCGTGATTGTGGGGATGAGACGACCTTGCGGGTAACAGTGGGGCTGTCGCTTGAGATGTCGGGTCATCGTCCTGTATGGGGCGCGACCTAGTATTCGAGACGAGAGCTCTTTGCCCACCTCTTGCCTGTTTCTCTTAAAACTGGGCCATAGCGTCCCGCAAGTAGAGGTGCCTACACCTCGAAAGCGGATTCCCGTCAAAGGAGTCGAACGTGTCACCCATCGGCGTGGAACTCTTAAACGAACTGGGGTTTTCGTAAGATTCCAAAATAGGGAGTGCGGTGGAGAGATGAACCCCACTGGGTGAGGTTACCGGTGGCTCTCCATACTGGATTTGCCTCGCACGGGCAGTGGCTAAAAGCTAGATTGTACCCCTGAGTGGTCGACCTCGTTGGTCGGTCGTACGAACGCATTCACCCTTGTAGCGTGGGATGGTAGACGACGGCCGTTTGAGGTGTCGGACTGGGGTTCCCTTCCTGGAGGGAATGACCAATCTAGGATCCGAGGCAAATCCTACCATAGTCCACACCTGCAACCTAAAACCGTGTATACGCGGTCGGTAAAACAGGTCCGCTAGCAGAACGGGAACATCGTCTGCACATTAGAGAAATCGATTTACCTCAATCGTTTGATAAGTGCATCTGAGATTTTCTTCTATCATATCTGACTCCCTTAGTTTTTACAGAAGTAACTGGAAAGAGTAGTAGTAGTTGTAGTAGTTAGTAAGCGATATCCGTGCTGGTTTAGTAGTCATTTTTTTTCTTTTAAAGGAGGAGAATAAACTTTTACACTATTACCTACAAATTGGTAATACGGCATTCTATATTGATGCTTTCTTTTCTTTTCCAGAAAACAAAAGCTCAGTTGGATAACGCCCCCATAGATGTTAAGATTAAAGAACTTCAAGATTATTATATGACCGACTCCATAAGCAGAGCATCGCCAACAATGGCGAAGTGCGTTCAAGCTGTATTAAAACAGAAACAGTCCAAGTATCAGTAATATTGTGAATAGTTGAATTTTAGGTTATGTAATAATTTTGTTTGTTGAAATAGATCAGCACTTTTATTTGTTGAAAAAAAATATGTATATTTCATTTTTTTATTCTATCGCTGCATTAAAACACAAAGTGATACCTCCGAAAGTTAAATTTATTTTTTATTTTCCTTATATAGATGTAAATTACACACACACCGACACGTCTCAGAACAAGAAACTGGAGTATACTTCTCTGTAAGGATTTCGGAACGCTGAACATGAAAGAGACCTAAATTGCTGAATTGGCTCTGGTTTCCAGGACATCATAACCTAAAAGTTCAAAAAGTAGCGTTTTTTAGAGGTTATGTAATATCCTAACAAATTTTTCACCCAATAACTTTTACAACCCTTCACGTTGAGTTTGCTCAGATATATATTTTTTTTTCGCTGAGGTATTGCATTTTAAAGTTAAACTACTTGTGAAAATGATGGTGTCTAAGGGCTGGTTAAGTTTGGGGTGTGTAGGATTGAGGCTGTAGGGTTGGAGGATATTAATTCTATGGTTGCTGTGTTAGGGTTGTCATTTGAGCTTGTTGCGTTTAAGCTTAATAACTTATGGGATTTGTGAATACGGAGTCTCTGTTATACAAATGAGAATAGAGTTTGCAGGTTTCTTAATATTAAGATTTTTTTTAAATGCAATATCAGCGTTAAGAACAGATTCTGAGCAAGCTCAATCGTGATTTGAAACGATGAGAACCTTACTTTAAGATGGTTGGAACCGTTATTGGGTAAAAAAATTGCGATGCTACATAACCCTAAAACATGGCCAAAAACGGATTTTTTTGCACTTTTGGGTTAGAATTTTAGAATATCTGGGAAGCCAGGGCTAATTGGACAATTTGCAAAATTGAAAAAAACTGTGTATACCCATGCATGTCACGACCATTCCTTAATCGCAGAACAGGGACATCTGAATAGGACGCAGACACAGCTATTTCTTTACCATAATTTTTTTAATGAAAAGAGATAAAACAATATAGCACATCGTATCATTTTACACCAGGGCAGTGAAAGACTCATCCACAGCCGGTGATGTATTATCATAAGGGCCTAGAGGGCGATTGCTAGAGACTTTCTGTTCCAGGGTGGCTGTCGAAGGGCTGTCTCTTTTTCCACTGACAATCCGTAATGTAATGTCACTCTAAAACCGTCCACATGGTAAACTTAAAATTTTACTTTAACTTGTAACCAGGCAGGACATCGGGCCGAATCGAAATATAACTTCTATTATTGCCCTAATTGTTACAGCTTACAGTAGAAAAAAACTAAAAATTTGTTACAAGTCACATATTTCGAAGGCTCTAAAGCAGCTTTTTTGGTGACGGAACCCTTTTAGACAGCGAAATATTACAATACAACAAAACAATAGTTTTTAAAAGACCTATTCATGTTATTAATAAGCATAATGTAAGTATAATGCAACAGCTACTTATTACTTACTTTACTACATAACAAGTCTAATAATGGGAGGTATGAAACTGTTTTTTATTTTTCATCAATTGGTTGATATCAGGTTTGATAGAAGACAGTTGAAATCTCATATATTGTTCGGCGTAGAATCCTATTTCACACAAATGTGTCGTTGGGAACGGAAAAAAATGTTCAGAACCATTTTGCCAAGCATTCATCACGGATTCTGCACCAAAAATCGTTCAGAGGCGTCGTTTTGTACAATGACTCCATACTTGTGCCTTATGGCATTTCTAGAAGACATTCATAAATATTGTTTGACTTACTTTCGGGCTTTTGCAAGTTGGGTGAAAAAGGATTATGAATTCAGATTAATTTTTGTATTCTGTTCTTCGGGAAAATACTCGTCAAAAGATACGCGCATCGTAGTGAGATATTGGACCTAATTCTTCAAATACATCATTTTGAAACATTTCTGACTCGTTATACCTAACAAACTCACTAAGTTTGTTAGGGATATTCAATTCCTCTCTTACCAACGCAAATAATCCAAAAATCTAAGGCAGTTATTTTGTTAGAGCGTAAATAATGATGAAATTGTTTTCTATTTATTTCTTCTTCTTGGGAGAAGCTGCTTTCTTCGCCTTCGGGGATGCCGCGGGTTTTGCTATTTTCGGTTTTGGAGCTTTCGGTTTTTTTGTAAGGGCACCTTTACTGTTTTTTTTTTGCTTTGGAAGGAGACTTCGCTTTGGATGCAAGCGAAACTGATGATGATGACGATGAAGTTGTTGTCGATGGGGTGGATTTCGGAGTCGAAGTCTTCTTTTCAGTTGCGGCAACTTTCTTAGGTTTGGTTGCAGTCGTAGTCTTTTTGGCCGATTTTTTTGCTGCTCCCGCAGCCGCCGGCTTCTTTGTCGGCTTGGGTTTATCGCTGGAAGCTGCTTGTTTTGCAGGTGACTTCTTTGCTCTACCTCCAGCCCCAGTTTTCTTTTTGTCGCCGCTGGCCGGTTTCGATGCTGAAGCTCCTGAAGAGGACGAAGCTGCCAATTCGAAGGAACCGGATGCACCTTTTCCTTTAGTTTGCACTAAAACTCCTGAAGCGACGCCTGACTTTAAGTATTTCTTGATGAAAGGCGCTACTTTCTCGGCATCGACCTTGTAGTTGGCAGCAATATATTTCTTGATGGCTTGCAAAGAACGTTGCCTATTTCGTTGCAATGATAAGTATAATTCGTTCAGTTTTTGAAAGATATCCGTAATAATAAAGGCAGTCGGAACAACGAATTTTATCATACAAAAAAAGCAAAAGACACATTTGTAAGTCTGCTCTAAGTTCAAATAGCCTTGTTAAAGTTTTACTCTGAGACAACCATCGCACTTCTGTAAGCAGCAGCAGTGTTTTATTTTTGCTGCCATAATATTCACACAATAATGAGAACAGTCGGGATTGTAGTGGTCGTGATTTCATAAAATTAATTATTTTTACCGCTTCAAACATAACTAGAATTTTAGATTTAATGACATCTGATTCATCACAAATGCTTGTCTATGCAGCATACAATGGCTGGAATTACATTATTTTTTATTTGTGACACTGCTCCTGCTGTTTTACCTGCCATCGCCTTGGCCCCATCTGTACAAATGTCAGTGTAATCGTTCCAACTTAGATTATTTTCGCTGATTTTGCTTTTTCCAGATTTTTTTTATTTATGAGAAAAACTACATGAATGGAGTCGTCGCAAGGTAAGTAACATTTGTTTTTTCTCATGCTTGAAAAAGCCCCTTATAAATGAGGGCCAAACGTCGGAAAACTTTGCTTATATGCCGGTTTAGGTAAATATATATAAATAAATTAAGTCGAAAAGCAGAATCAGCCATGAATCTGGCCGCGAAAACCTATGTTCTCAGTAGATAATTTTCTTCAAAAAATACATCTATTTTATTAAAATTTTCTTCCCCGCTAGTGTTTGTGGGCAGCGGTGCACAGATAAGCATGTCTTCCTCAAAAAAATTTTCATGTGGATATCTCACAATAACCAGCAAGATAGCCAGACCAGCGACATCAGTCGACTCACCCATTTTCAAGACGAATCGTGTTTTTTTGTAGACGTGTAAGTAGTTCTTGTTTGACGTAGCCTTACTATATCATGAATTTGCCGTGAAACAGTATTGTTTGATAACGTAGCATTTGAATGATGCTCGAGCATACATTTTTAACCGACTTCCAAAAAGGAGGAGGTTATCAATTCGTCGCGTATTTTTTTCGCTTTTTTTTGTATGTATGTTACCTGATTTCTTCTCCTGTGCTGCACCGTTTTGAATGAATATGGTCTTGTTTAATAGAGTATATATCCGAATTGGTGAAACTTCAAATTTGGGGGAAAAGAATTCTATTGGCAAAGTGATAAAATTTGTGAATGAACACATGCGTGCATAGAAATCGACCAATATCCCTAATATTTTAGTCGATTTTTCGATAACTCCTTATGGATATGTATAGTTTTTTAACGTTTAATCTATTAAGGAAGATCCTTAGGTGACCTCATATACTTTTCTGCGACGTGCAACTTGCAGTTTTGCCCAAAATCGCCGAAAATTCCAAAATTTTTATCAAAAATTTCATCGAAATGACATAACGGACATTTCTTCTTAAATATTTTAATTCCAACGTAATAGTGCGGTAATTTTAGGCACTGGAAGTTTTAATTGTAAATTGAAAAATTTTCGTTGTACATCTCAAGCATATAGATGGTAAAGCATAGTATTTTCGGCGCCTTAAATCAATGAGTACCAAGCTCATTTTGTTTGTATACCAGGCAAATACCTATTTAAATGCAAATTTTTCCATTTTGCGAAGACGGTGCTTTTGGTTGTCACATTCTGCCGGCCTAATAGAAAATTCAGTGACAACACATGTCAAACTTTAAACTGCTATTTGGTGTGTTTATAGACAGGGTGTTTAGTTATAACAAAGAAAATCACAAAGTAAAGTGGTAGAAGGAGTTGCATTTATATGAAGATTGAAATATAGGACGGACTAGAATAATAGTGGTCCGTAGGTAACTGTATATACAGGATGGTTGGAATATAGGGTGGACTGGACGTTTGGTGGTATAAAAATGTTGGAAAAAATGAGGAAATTAAAATTATATAGGGTGATTAAAAAACTGTTATATGATGTGGATATAAACAAATCATATACAGGATGGCTGAAATATATGCTGGAGTTGAATTATATTTATACGGTGTGATTAAAAAATTATTTCTTTTATAGCCCATAAGAAGTTGCATAAAATGTGGAGAGGAATTAATGTTACACAGGGCGATAATATAAAATGTTAAAAATGAAATAATTTATGGGGTAGCCCACAAGGAGTTATATACTATGGTTGAAATATAGGACGGTTTTGACTCCGTAAATATGGGATGGATTCTACTCCGTCCTGTAGTTTACAAAAAGCAGCTAACAAATTTATGCTTGTCCCTGGGTCGTATGTATAGGATGGTTGGTACATAGGTTGGAGTGGAATTATCTATACAGAGTTGTCAAAAAAGTTGAAAAAAGGTTACATGGCGTAGTCCATAAGGCATAAATATATTTTCGGCTTATTAAGTCAACGCGTACTAGTACATTTTGTTCGTAAAGATTTAATTGCCAATTTAAATGAGAAAGTATCATTGTGTAATGTTGAGGCTTTCGATGTTACCTGGTTAACCGACTTCTACCTATAATTAAAAAGCTAAAAATAATTATAACAAAATCCAACTCTAGCAAATAAATAACACATTCAATGTTGTTAGGTACCTACCCAGGAATTAAAAAATGTAAACATTAAAAGGTGCTCATTCTATACAAATTAATTACCTACCAATCTAGTATATTTTTGAAGTCGGTGCCAAGCAACAATCAAGTTTGATGAATTAGTAGATAAGTACGCAATGAAGGATTTTAGATTTGCTTGGAACCGATTTCAAAAATATACTAGATTGGTAGGTAATTAATTTGTACACAATGAGCACCTTTTAATGTTTTTTTATTTCCTGGGTAGGTACCTAACAACATTGAATGTGTTATTTATTTGCTAGAGTTGTATTTTTTATAATTATTTTTAGCTTTTACGTTATAGGTAGAAGTCGGTTATATATTTTTTAAATGTTTTATGTTATGTCTAACTCACATGGATTTTTTAAATTCTCAGCGATAGTGTGCGCTTCACCTGCTTGTGTATTGCGATAGTGTCCTTTTTATTGATAGTTTTGGTTTTGCGTAGAAAGAGTTTAGTCCAAAGAAGAAATGTACAAAACTGATACAATCAGAATACAGCAGGCAGTAGAACAATGAGCCACTTAGTTTAAAGTTTGCAATTCGCTAGGTAGCTTGTAAGTAGGTAGGTACTTATAGCCCCAAACGCTAATCGTCGACTGAGTGTCGAGGCGCGATCGTCGCTTTTATAGTCCTAGCCTCGATCTCGAACATTCCTCAAAAATACTTGAGTAGGCGCCTTTGATAAATGAAGGTCGCTTTTTCACAAGTATAGCGTCTAATTTCAGAGGCGGCTTTTATCAATGGGACTGCGCGTTCACAAATAGATATCGGAGGTGGCCAGCATAGTAAAATTGTACTTTTGTGGGTGGCGACTAAGTTCGTTATTCGCCAGAGGCATTTTGATTTTTTTTCTAAATTCTTGCAAAACTCTCAAGGGTATTCGCAGAAAGAGTTCCGCGGAACACACTTAGAGTGTGCCTGCTCTAATACTTATTAGGTTGCTCGGCGGGTTTGATTTATCTAGCAATTCGTGCTAGAGACCAAGGTTTAAAATGAAACGGTCCTATATTTGTTTGGAACGAGCTATCCTTGATGACGTTTAGTGTCAGTGGTGAACGCCTACTGTAATGGTAGTATTTGGTAGAGATAAACCTCAGCATCAGCTAGCACCCTGAATATTGTCTTATCTCTTTCTAATTGTTATTACACTGCCACTTACAGTAACGCCCATACCTAATTCACTCTACATATAATGACCTCTATGCGCGGAACACACTTAGCAGTGTGCCGTGTAGGACTCTAAGGCCGATGAGAGGGCGCATACGCTCGGTTTCCTGATTAGGTTTCCTGATCAGGAATTCAGATTCGTCTCTGAGTCCTAATCTGAATGTTTTTTCCCCATTTATCGAGAGAGTTCTACAAAATGTTCAACAATGCGCACACGTGACTTACTATTTCCAGAGGTCATTTAAACGGAAATGAACCTGACATTCGTTTCGGAATTGTATTCCGTGCGTTCGGGTAGTCAGAACGGAAAAAACCTAATGGCGTCTCCCCGAACTGTGCGCTCACATACATTTCTTATCGGTTTTTCGCCGCATACGCACGGAAATTTCTGTGGTTGCATTCGGAACCTCCCGCGGTGAATCAATTCATGCTCGTCGACCATTTGTGCTTTCACATAAGCGTCTCTATTCGAACGTAATCCAATGTAGAGTGTAAATTCCTAGGATAAGAAAATAATGACTAGCTTGGGTTTGCGGACTCAGGGCACGCGGAAATCTCTCGGATTCTGAATTCCTGATCAGGAAACCTAATAAGGAACCTAGCGTTTGCGCCCGCCCTAGTCACCCCTATTTAGGTTAATTTTATATGACATCGCCCCTCTAACGCAGGAGATCGCCCCCCCCTCTCTGAAGCTTTATCCACTCCTGATTGAAACGTCCATGTCTTAACACTAAAATATACTTTTAAATGATACCAAAAATAGTATGGAATAACACAAATCAAGTATTTCATACATGTTTACAGTGGCGCAGAGAAAATCAATACGCACACTTGTTAGGGTTCCGTATATACAATATACGGATACCCTTACAATATCACTCCCGATTTCTGCCTCTGTCACATCACAGCAATTTTCTCCTTTAAACTACTGGACGGAAGACGTTGAAATTTGGTATCAATGTATAGTTTGGTGACCTGATCAGGAGTACATATCGTTAAAGAAAAAAAACTGATTTTAGGGGTACTTCTGGGGGGAAAAATGAAAAAAATCGACGGTCCTCCCCCCTGATCTCCGAAACTACTGAGCCTAGAATTAAAAAAAAAAAAAATATAGAACGTTGCCCGAACTTTACAGGAAAAATAAGGTGAAACTATTAATATTAATTTTGGGGGGCAAATTATAGAATTAAAGAAAAATTTAAAAATAAAAAAATATTCAAACGCATCATGTAATATATCAAATGAAAGGTCTCATTCTGAGGAACACAAATATATTTTTTTCATGTTTTAAAAAAAATTATTTAAAAAGATATTAACGATCTTATCTCCAAAACTATAAAACGTAAAGTATTGAAAAAAATTAGAGGCATAGGTTTTGACGTGAAGTTTACTGAAAAAATAAGGAGAAATCTCTACTTTTAATTTTAGAGGGCAAATTACAGAATTAAATGGAAAAAATAAAATTAAAATTATTTCTAACCCATCATGTAATATATCAAACAAAAGGGCTCATTACGACGAACACAAATATATTCTTTTCATATTTTTAAAATAAATTAATTAAAAGATATTAACAAAAATATAAAAAAATTTACCCATTCCCCCCCCCCCCTATCTCCGAAACCATAAGCTGGGAAATTTTGAAAAAATATGGAGGTATAGCCCCTCACCTGAATTAAATGAAAAATATATATAATACAAATATATTTTTTAAATTTTTTTAAAATGAATATTTTAAAATATATTAAAAAAATATTTTAAAAAATTACCCATTCCCCCCGTTATTCCCCATACTATAAGACTTAAATTCTTTTGTTTATTGGAAAAATATGAAAAATCCCCAATTCTATTATTTGGCCACCAAATAAAAGAATATAACGGAAAATAAATTATTAGAAAATCCCCATAGTAATTTTAGGGACAAATTATACAATTAAATGGAAAATAAAGATTCAATTTTCAAAAGCATCGTGTAAAATATCAGATAAAAGGCTCATTATGTGAATTACAAATATATCATATTTTTACATCATTTGTTTAAGAGATATTAACAAAAATATCAACTCAATTCCCACTTTAGAAACTACACTATTTAAATTTTGAAAAATATATTTTATTTGTATTTTTTAATAATTTGAATAACAGATTTAATAATTTATAATTTAAAACTTGACCTATTTTGCCCTTTATCTTCCAATCCACAGAGCCTCAAAACTCAAACAGTAAATTATAAAAGATTTCTCTGAAAGTTTATTAGTAAAATAAAACTCTAATGTTAATTTTCGGGGGCCAAATTAGAAAATTAAATACATATGCATTCTGATAAATATCAAGCTAATCCTGAAGCAGGTAAAATAAAATGAAAGTGTATATTTTTTATAAATTTAAAACGCTTCCTTTAAAATATATAAGGGTAAATATAAGAAAATGCACTCATTCCCTGCTTGTCTGAAACTGGAATATTAGAATCTTGAAGGTGGTACGGAAGGAACCCTTAGTATGCGAGTCCAACTCGCACTTGACCAAATTTTTTTTAAATAAAAGACTGGTTGATAAAATTGGAGATAAATTGTTCTTCACAGTGTAGGTAAGGAAAATTTTATATAAAACTAAAATCAGTAATCAGTCATTTATCCCTTTTTTCACTTTCAAACATATACAAATTCAAACATTACAAAGAAGTAAGGAGACAAATTCGCCACGAACATTCTGTCACTTTTTTGTTTAAAATATTTCCATTTTTCCCCATAAAATTCGTTTACAAAATGTTCTTTATTTACGTGAGTGCCGCAGACATTGCAGATGTGTCCACAGTTCGTTGTTACATTATTTGATCGAGGTTTCCTTGATCGCTATTGATTTGTTTGGGTGATCCCATTTTTAGCATTGCTTGCGTGAGTGTGTGTCGAGAGATACGTGGAGGCTGAGGGACACAGGTCCGCCTCTGCGTTACTGGATACTTTGTTGGTTACGTCAACTGATGTGGGCCTCACAATTATTTACGACAAGTGGTTTGTCCGAATTCAAAAACTATATTATACAACAAATACCGAACATTTGCAACTCTATTTTAATAAAAAAATGTATAACGTGGGTTATATTCATAGCAAAACAATCTTCATTAAGTAATAAATACAATTTTAAACATACCTATATATTAGTTAGATGGCATATTTAGCCTTACACATGTTATTACGATTTCTGCATTAAGAGTCTACTTTTTGTATTAAATAAATTATGTTTTTATATTATAGGTTCAAACCAAAATCTTCTTTAACCATCTGCTTACCATATGAAAAGTATTTTTTTATTAAATATATTATGTAATATATTTATAGCTAATGACTTTCATTAACTAAAGATCCATCAGTACATGATTTCGAGTTAGCCCCTGAGCTTTGTGTATGGTATAATCAGTACATATCAGAGACATTTAACCATGAACAAGTGAACTATTAATAATTTCAAATTTAGTCTTAACTGGACTTCCGTCCAGTGCCGGATTTATATTTTTTATGAGTGTAGGCCACTTTAATTCCGCCGCCCCATGTACATACCTTTCTAAAATAATAATTTTCCTTTTGTATTAAAGAAGGCCTTAAAGGTAAATACAGGGTCTTTCAACAAGACCTTTGTTTTAATTTTAAAACAAAATAAAACATAAAATTTTGATGACGATGATTCAAATTTTTATTGTATTACAAAAAGAAAACTTCGGCAATTATGAATGAAAAATTTTATCTGACAAATGCCCACCAAGACCACGCTGAGAGAAGAAAAGTCTTTCATCGAAATTTTTAATACTTTTTGGCAAAATATCGGGTCTATTCGGCTATAATCCAGATTTTGAGTTTTAAGGCTCATCGATTCGATTGGCTCCGTATGACTCTTCTTAAGATAGCCCCACAAAAAATAATCCAGTGGTGTAAATCACAGATCCTGCTGGCCATTTAAGAGATGAATTTCGTGAAATTATGTGAAATTTGTTTGCAATAAATGATCGTCTATTGGCTGTGTAATGTGGCACTGTCTTGTGAAACCACATGTCAGTGATATCAGTCATCAAGATCACCACTATCATCACGCGATACTAAGGTTCGATAGGAATGGGTTTCTATAGGGATCTATTTCAAACTTATAAAAACCTTGAGAAAATAGTGGACGTGTTTACTTTTATCCTTGAAATCAAGTGACCGTTTTGAAATCTGCCGCCCGTAGGACGCTGCCGCCCATAGGCCGCGGCCAACACGGCCTATTCATAAATCCAGGACTGCTTCCGTCCCTTTCTCTCAGAAACTACTGGGCTTAAATTTAAAAAAAATGGATATTATAAGATCCCACTCAAAGTTTACAAGCAAAATAAGTGATATATACTTGATATATAAATCATGACATGACAAACTAAAATCTTACTGTATGAAGCCGACTGTTCGAGACATACTGACCCTATTCCAATCAGAAGGGGTATATTCCAGAGACTCTCTAGCCCGCTGTGGTTCTGCCTTGCCATCTCTCAAACAAACTGAACTCTAACTCTCTAACTTTGGATTTAGTACAACAACGTACAAGTATTAAAGAATAACAATTTGATATACATGGAATGACATTTGTCATACATTCAACTTAAAGGTGATGGCTGCTACGAAAAAACAGCTGCATGATATGCTTAAAATAGCAGAAGGGTTCTCTACTGACATCCATATGCAATTTGGCCTAAACAAATGCCAAAATGTTAATATAGTAAAAGGCAAAATACAGCAGGGGCCCTACGAAATGGGATATGGCAGGTCAATTGAATCTATGGCGGAAGGTCATATACTTATAAATACCTTAGAATAAAGCAGACTCAACTTATTGATCACTCCACCATGAAAAAGGGCCTAAGAACAGAGTTCTATAGAAGGGTAAGACGACTCTCGAAAACCAAACTTAACAGTAAAAATCTGTTTCAAGCTATTAACACCTACGCTTGTTCAGTGCTCAGTTACTCTTTCGGTTTAGTTAATTGGTGTAAGACTGACATTGAACAATTACAACGGAAAGTTTGAGTTCTACTAACAAAAGCTCAAAATCATCAACCAAAGAGCTCTGTCGAACGTACAACTTTGCCACGGCTATGAAGGAGGAAGAGGATCGCCGATATAAGCAAACTACTAGATTAACAAATTTCTAATTTCCGTAGTCATTTCCAGTAGCTCGCAGAATTTTCTGATCTACACAGAGTCATATGCCAAGTTGATGCTTCAACTTCACTGCGACTGACATAACAATTGCACCACCAGGTAACTGACCAAAAACTGCTCAAATAGAAAGAGAAGCCACTTTCATGGAAGACAAGATTTGTCGACAGTCCAGCGTCTAACTACTGGTTGATCTCTGGTCATATATTTCTTGAAAGGCTTGGTTATTGACAATCCAAGATCAAGTAACTTCCAACCATCGTTAAAAACCCTTGTACATCGTTAAAAACCCAGACAGATGCAGATATGGTTACCAAACATCTGAATCTATCCAGCATATTATCCGGAGGTTGTCAAGCGTTCTCCGCAACTGAATACAAAGAACGACAGGATGCTGTGGCAAAAATACTGAACCAGGAACTAGCACTGAAACTGGAAACTGTTGCAGTCGGTTTAGAAAGTAACAACTACAAGCTGTAATGGGACCGCACGATACTGACCGATCGGACTTTTGCTCACAATAGACCTGTATATAGTTTTAGTAGATAAAGTCTCTAGAAAAACAACCTTAGATGACATAGCAATTCCTAACTACAATAATATAAATATTAAGCAGGTTTAAAAAATAGCCAAATACAGGGAATTTGGAATTTCAAATAAAGACACACTGGGACATGAATAACACACGAACTGTACCAACAATGTGTCAACAACAGGAGTAGTTCCAAAACATCTGCTAAATAATTTAAAATAGCTCGGTCTGGGCAAACATCTTTACCAATTAAATGCAAAAAGCCAGTCCTGTTAGGGACAGCCCGAATGGTCAGAAAATGCATGGGAAATTGCAGCCACGACGCCAACCATGGACCGGGCTATGCGTTGCCTTAGAGGGAGTGTGAATGCCGACACAAGTATGGTCAAGTCTGGAATAACCCTCGAAGTAGTGAAATAATAATGTATATTCCTCGGTCATTTAAACTGAATAATAAGGAAAGACGGAAGGAGAATAAAGTGGATATATAAGATCCAGGTAATATATGTTATCCACAAAGTAAAATTTGTCAAGAGAAAATGCATTAAGCTTTTGAAATGAGAAAAACATATTAAGTATATAATTTTGTTTTACTTAGTTATGGTAATTTTTTCATTTTATATCAATATTTTAGAAGCACTTTAGAACAATATTTGCCATTAATTCCTTTAAACTAGTTTTAAGTAAAATGTAGACCTATTGATTTCTGATATATATTTGAAAACATAACAATTAAAGTAAATACTTCTAATAAATAAAAATTATTATTACTTAATGTTGTTGTGTTCCTTCGTTCACATCACTCATTATATTCCTGCATGTTTTGCATAGTCCGGGTGGTTCAAAAAAATGCTGAAAGTAGAAGTACCAGAAAGAAGGCTCCAAAATATCATCTGCACATGCCCTAGATTTCGACGAATTGTTATTTTATGCATTATTTTTTTACAGTGTTTTTATCTGCCGTCGGATCTAACTCCTTGTGTTTTTTAACAAGATCTGTATAAGCAAGGTTTTTCTTATTTGTATGGTGTTGACCGTTACCTGATTGATATTCTTTGTGAATTAGTAATAAACAGTATCACAAATTATCATTTTATTCAAACTAAACCTTTTGACATATGTTTCGCTGAATTTCAGCTTCGTATTCCTCTTTGTGCTTTTACCGAGCCACAATCAGGTAAAACTCCGATAAAGTTCAATAAAGTCCACTCAAGACTCTCGAAGGACTTTGGTTAGCTGCCGTGATTTCCTAGTTAAAAAAAAACAAACGTCGACCAAAGAAGCAGCTAGTTCAACACAACCTTTCTGTTGCCATAGCAAATACAAATGGAGTCAAATCGTTGCGAAAAATGGCTGCTACTTGTTCCACAGTGTCGTTACAATTCACATAAATTGATGCCGTCCTGACATCAATCATCCAATCTAATAGGAATAATCCTGTTAATAACAAATCGTAACACATGGATTGTTTCGATAAATTGGTATCATTTATCCTGTAAAAATGAAGGCAGTCTCGTTTAAGCCGTGCCAGATTAAAGTTTTGCGGTAGAACGTGTCTTTATTTTTTTGAGTAAAGGAAATTTTAGACCGTCAGCTGGTGACAGATTTTGGTTCCATTTTCTCGCTTCTACCTCGGAGGAGGTTGAAAGACTCGTTTTCCATTTTCGGAATAAAAGATATTTGTTTCGATTTTCTGGCCTCGGCCATGTTGACGAAATGGATTCTTTGGAGCAACAAAGCATCAAAATACGATGGGTCTAAGTGTCGCAAGTGGCCATAAGCTACAGAAACGGGGCAATATGGCCACGATATTTTCGCCTCTGCCATGCGGTAGAATGAAAATTGATATTAGGAGTAGTTCTCAAAAAATTGGCATAAGGTTTGCGAATGACCAAGTAAGATTAAGGAACGGACCTTTTACAAACCTTATGCCATTTTTTTTATGGACCACTCTGTATATCTTTACTCTCTTTAGTCAACATGACAGATGCGAGAAAATTGAGGCAAATCTGTTTTTTTTTTCGGAAACTGGAAAACGAGTTAGGAGTTAGCCAGGCCAGGCTTCGTTGTATTTATCAATAACACCCTTTTCAACTCGCTTCCAGGCAGAAACGAGAAAATGGTTTACCAAAATCTGCCATCTCGGTCAATTATGCCGAATGCGCCCCCGGCTGTGCTTCAATATATCTAGCAGCTGATATGCAATATCTAGCTGCTGAAGTTTTGTAGTTGGCCTGTAATGCTGCTTGAGATAACTAGGCCCCTATTATTTCAACATTTACAACTTGACATAAAAAACGACGAAGAATTGAATAAGTTGTTTGTCTGATGATACAGTTTCACAGGGTGGTGTTTTACACAACATTCAAGCTGGTCGACAATGTAACTCGTTTCTCGAAGTTTCCTTGGACTTCCATCGCCAGAGAAAAGATTAATTTGTCTCAACTGGGATTGCGTTGAAGATAAAATCATCATTCCGTCAAGTGTACAGCACATGCTCAGAATGTCCTGTATACACTTCCAAAGATCAAGAATAGTTCATATGTTCATAATCTGAAACAGGAACAAAATGTTGACTATTTGACTATGAAATTAATATATACGTCAAACAAATCTTAGATTTATGTAGCTATCATAAATTAATTAATTTTATTAAAAGTTGATCTCAAATTGTGACATTAATTTGTATTTGTTAATGTTAAATTAAAAAAAATTCTGTTTGAAGTTGAGATCAGATTCTTGAATTTATTTTCTATAAAATTCTTCGATATGGAAAATACTTATGTGATAATAGAAAATAATCTTATCTGGTCAGATGCATTACGAATTAACAACTAACTGGTAACCTCAAATTTAAAACAGTGTAGTAATACTCATTTAAGTCTTAAAGTACGGGTATCTCCGCATCACTGATATTATTTTGTAGCCATACTTCATATTTCACAATAAGGTTTTTTGTTTACATCTTTCATTAAAACAAATGAAACAAGACTAATAGTTTTTAAAATTAGTAACATTGGTAACTTTTGAGTGACTGTATACTAATAACCCAACTTCGAATGGTTTTAAAATGATAGCAGTATTGCATAGATAATTATTTTCCAATGCATTTTTAAGGCGTTTCCCATTATATTACTTTGGCATTAGAAAGTAGGTTTCCTTTATCGAATGTTATTAATTTTCAAACAAAAATAATACAAAATCTTTGTAAATATCCACTGACATATTAACTCTAGTCGGCAAAAAATTAAATAGATGTTTTTGTTATATAGAATTTCGAAAGTAACTAAATTATATTTATATATGGTTACTTATATATTATATGTTATTAAAATATTCCACCATTATTGACGCTGTTTATTCGATGATGTATATAAACTTAATAATTTAGCAATCAAAGGATAAACTGCGTCATATTACCAACCAACTCACCATTATTTACACTTTCGTTTATGCGATGTGGAAACAACATCCTAACTCCATTTAGGTTTCTTATGACACAGTATGCGTGTATTGTGAGAATTAAAGTGACCCCAAAATATGATAATATTGTTGTAAACTCTGTGGGTACAATTAATTATTTTGAAGATGTAATATTCACTTCACTTTTCCAGAAACTTTTATTTACACCTAAAACATCAAATATTTCCAACAGCTGATTCTAATACATTGAAATCATAACAAGGAAATAAGCTCAACGCACTAAGACTAACTACCTGCTGAAATTAATGTCTCTTTATATAGGTTAATTTGTCGTTCCCGATGGTACTAGCTTTTTCTGCCCGGCGTCAAGAATATTGTTTGGGGCCATTTCGAAAATCCCAGTCTAACTTTTTATTATCCCAGCGATTGATGTCTCTTCGGATTGAAGTCAGGGCCGGCTTAGGTAAATTTCGTAACAATATCGTATAAGTTTTTGGTTGTTATCCATAAAAGCATTTGACTAAGTACTTGTAATGACAATTTTGAAATAAACGAACTAAAACAAATTAATATGCTAAAGTAGTGCCTATTTAGTAATAAGAAAAGTATTTTTATTTAAAAAATTCCCAGATCGTCAAAGAGGTGTGGAGGTTATTCATTCATTTTACATATCTCTATTGACAGATAATATAGCCAAGGTAGCCAAATTTTTAGAAACAGTAGATACTCAAAGTTTTGCATACTTTAGTTTAACTGGATTTTATGAGCATACAAATTAGTTTTCATAACAATGTTTGTATTTTACTTTCGCTGCTTAAAACGTAGTCTGTGTCAACTACTAAGTAAGTCTTTGCTAAATAGTGCTATAGTAATATCATTTGCAGTTCCTAGAAATTATCTTACACACGATTATCCTGTCTGCAATAAATGCCAGCCTTAAGCATATGATTTCTTGTAGATAGAGTCAAACTGAAATGGACAAAGTGTAACTCTATTTTGCCACCACCCTGTATATTCTCGTCTGTATTAGTCACCCAAAGTAACTCATTTGTCTACTATTTTTTGAACCACCCTGTATAATTAAACAATATTGCAACAAACCTGATATTTTTCAAACCACTCTGTATGAGTATAAATTCTCTGCACCTTATTGACTGTTTTTAATATTGTTGCAATCACCCTCTATACCTATAATTTTACTTCACCCTATATTTATATTCATATATCGTCTGTTCATGGTCCCTATATGAGAAAAATTACACATTTTTGAACCACATAATATATCTATAATTTTACTCTACCATTTATTTCAACCACTCACAGATATCCATTTTAAGAACCATCCAAAACGGTAAAAAGAGGTGTTATTAAATCTTTATATGACAGAGCAAAGACTTGTCAGATACACTAAATTCAACAAAGAAAAATTTTTACAAAATGTTCTAACCAATTACCCAAAAATTTATTAACAAAGAGTATAATGAGCACAAAACAACTGACAACCAACACCAAACTATATTGACAACCAGGAAAACCACATTATAACAACAACAACATATAAAGGGCCTGTCAGAGAGATTGAGACTGCAACAAATTTAACATCAAAACTACATTTAAAACAACAAATACGCTTATCGATTTAACAAAAACAAAACCAAAAAACGCTACGCAAACCAAAAAATTGCATTTATAAGATTCTGTATGTAATAAGTTTTATATGGAGAAACCTCTAGACCTCTTAATGTTCGAATAAATGAACATCAAAATTACATAAAGAAACCAGTTCGAAAAATCAAAAATTGACTGGGACCAAGGCCATAAAATACAATTTCAAAACACAACAATTTACACAAAGAAGAAATGCACAAAACGAAAATTAAAAGAATTGCCTTAATTCTGTTAAATGAAAAATCATCGCCCTCGTAGATTTATATGTCTGGTTGCCTATAAAGACGAAATTAACAATGGGCATATCCTTTTCACCGGGATAGTTCTATATTTCAAGATCACTATTCCATATATGCAACTTAAAAAGAAAGTGTTAGGAACGCCACATGAAGACAATTTTTTCAAGTCCTTGAAAAATTTTTTTTTTGATTTTAATGATCTATATGAGAAAAATTTCATAGTACATAAACATTTTGTCAAAATAATTGTCATATATTTCAATTTTACTTTATAATATATCATTGAAAACGAAATCCGACAATTTTACGTTTGGTTTTAAAATATACACAAGTTTACTCTGATGTGGTATTATTCCCAAGAAAATCTAAAATAAACTAGAAGATGCCACAAATAAAATTCAGAAAACACTCAGAATATTTCAAATATCTTAAAATTTTTAATACAGCCGGAATAACTATAATTTTACTCCACCTGTATAAGCAACACTGATGTTCCACACTCTGTAATAAGTTTTTAACCACCCTGTGAAACTATAATTCTCCTCCACCTTCCACCGTCCTGCATATGCAATTGCTGTTAACATTTTTTAACCATTCTGTATATGCAATTCCGCCTTATAACTCAAATATCCTTACTGCATATGCTTATTTATCAATTTGTTTTTCGTTTTTTGATCCACTATGTACAAATATAGTTTTACTCAACTCTCATTTCAACCACCTTGTATACGCAACTACTTATGTGTCACCTAATACACCAATTTTGGAACCACCCTGTATAAATATAAATCTATTTTACCATCTATTTCAACCATTCTATATATGCAACTGCTTATGTACCACCCAGTATCGCATTGATTTTTACAAATTTTTGAATGCTGCTCTAATTTATATGATTGCACGCACACACACATCTACAACCGTATACCATATTGAAAAGGTCGAAGGTATAGCAATTTTTCGTTTCGATACACTAATGGAGTATTTTCTGCCATTTCACTCGACTGTAAGCATCCTAAAATAACTTTGTTGAAAAAGAAACTGACTTCAAATGAATCAAAATGGAAACCATTAGAAACACCCTGTACCATATACTTTTATGACATATGACATTTAAGCCTTAACAATCAAATTTTAACATTTACATTGATGTTTACCGTTTTTTGCACCCTTTTCCGATTTTCAGAAAAACGGTGTTTTACGTTATAGAAAAATATACGAATTCGAGCTGGACGATATTTTTGTTGAATTCAATTTAAAATATTCAAATTAATTAAACCGTTTTATAGAAAAGAGTGAAGATTCATTGAAATTCATTGAAGTGTAATATCTTAATTACTATTTTTTCCGATTTTCTGGAAAACCGAAAAGCTCACGCTGAACAAAATTTATATGGTATCTTTTCGTAATATTCCTTAATATAATTTGAATTTGAATCATCAAAATTGCTGAAGCTGGTTTTGAGCATACATAAAAAAAGATGCTAACGAATTCATAACCTCTCACGTTTTCGCAGTTGGTTAACAATTTACCATAATTTTTATTTGTGTCAATATCGAGACGATAAAATTGATATGAAAATGTGATTTACACAACAGTACGCCATAATAATAAAATAATAAATGACATTAGTATGGAGCACAAAACTGCGTGAATTCTTTATAGTATGAACAACTCTTCAACACAAATGGCCAGATAGTATTTCCTGGGCTGTTGCATTAAAAATATAGTCTAAGGTAGTTCTTGAACATCGTCTTTTTGCAGGTATTTTGAAGTCGAATATGAACCACATTAAAATATTTTGACCAAGTGCGAATTGTAGTCGAATGCTAAGAGTTACCGTCCTCGAGTTTTCTTACCAGTAAAATTATAGTGTATATGTGTTTTGGTCATCAAAAGTAGACTTAATATTTTAATTTACGATTTTGTATATTTTCTTTAATGCTTTTGTACTTTACGTTTTAAAGTTTCAGTATTATTTGCGCTTCTCATAACACATGATTTTTATAAAATTATCTGAGTGAGTTCTTTTATTTCTTTTATCATAAGCACCGGTTTAGCCATTACATAGAATTTAATCTTTGTTATATTTTCATGCTTTGTTTTCCTGTGTCCTGTTTATTGTTTCGCATATAACTTGAGATTTATCTAGTTTGTTTCATAATTGTATGTAATTTCTAAACCTAGATAGAATGTCTCGGGTTAATCCTTTGGTCTATAGGTTTAAGGAATATAGGAAATTGAAGCGACAAGCCTTTAAGTCGCATAACAAAGTATGTAGTCATACTGTTTGTGACGTATTGTATTTAGTTTTGATCGGTTCAGATCAACCTAACCCAGCGGTATCAGTTAGTATATCCAGTATATATTGTGCTCCTTGTACTCGTATGTTGTCTGTTATTATTAAAAGAATATCTTCTGTAAAACAGAACCTTCCGTTCGCTATTGCTGTTGATTGCTACTGAAACCCAGTTTATTTGTTTCAATATACTTTCAATGATTTCAACAAATAATTTAGAGGATCTTTTCTTACTCCTCGATTCCGTTCTCATATATGTGTTTGATAATTCTGAAGCATCGATGATTGATACGACAGTCGCTAAATGTCTCCAGAAGTTTCCGTTAGTCTATAGAAGCAAAGATGTTCTTAGAATCCACGAAGACAAGAATCAGTGGTCTATTATAACCAATACATTTCGCGATAAGGATTTGACTGTCAGATATTTTTTGTTTCATATCCTGAACAGAATCCTGCCTAAGTATGCTTTATTCTATTTCCAACTTAATACGTTTTTGTTATTGAATAATTGGTCCAGATGACAAGAAGACATTTCAGGTGACAGTGGCCTGTCACATAGCAGAAGTAGCATTATACGAGCAGTCCATTGAAAAGTTGCATTTGGGGTTGCAATTCTCAGATGTAGCATTTTTTTTAGATATTGAGGTTAGTGTAAAGTTAACTCCAAGTTTGTGGGGTTGCAACCCTTGTCCCACGGGACGCCATCTTGAACAAATGGGTCCAAATTCTTTTTAAGGTTTATCTGACAAACTATAAGTCTTACCAAAAAATATATTTAACATTTTTTGTCGTTACTAAATTTATCTACAACTTTTCTCAAGTAACTTTTAGTCGTAGAACCAAAAATAAACAAGGTGTAAGCGAAAACCAATGTAAATTTGAAAATAAAATTCTGTTTGTCGATATAACTTTTTTTCTTATCATTTTACAATTTTTTATAGATCGTGTTTTAAGGAATAATTTTCATTATAATCTTTTTAAATTTGTAAATTAGTTAGGGTTTTACAGCGCTGCGAATATGACTACTATTCTTCAGTATTTATAACTATACATTAATATTAAAAAAATATTTGATATTCTTTATAATTATTCATAATGCAATATTTTTATTAATTAATTATTGATTCTTTTCCCCACCACCTACGATGTAGAGTTTGGAGGCGCGTTTTTTTTATGTGGTATCTAAATCTAAATCACAACTACTCTGGCCTCAGTATTTTTAATGAACCATGCTGCGGCTTAGCATATGGTTGGCTTTCTATATTGAATGTCGGCGGTTCATCTTCAAAATCATTTTCTGCAATTAATTTCGAGGGCTCCATTATGTAGCTGCAAGTCTCTCCAGAACAATAGAGGCACACTGCAGAACATTTCAGGCCTGCTTTTCGACATCCACACATCGATCCAGTTTCCTTTGCATCTGCAGAAAATTAATTATAGAAGTTCTGTGGGTGCTTGAGGTTTTGAACTCTGCACTGGCATTGACATTTTTCCCATTCTTCAAGATAGTTATAATTAATAAGCCACGACTGGACTTCATGGTAGACTCGGAGGCTGTGAAAGCGAGCTGTTGTGTTGGAGAAAGTGAAGATAAATTAAATGTTCTCTTTGTTACTGACGGCGAATTGTTTACATTTTAGGCTGTACCAAGAAATATGTAGTACAACTGAAACATAAAAGTCTAAGGACAACATCGACAAAATATAATAATAATAATAATAATTGTAGGTAAATGTTCTCTTATCCCCAAACGGTCACTTAGGTATTTTCTACATGTATTCGTATTCAGTATTCTCTCAGTAGTAGCAGTAGCTCTCACAGAGACCTGGTTATGTGATGGTATCTATAATCCCGAGCTAATTGATGAAAGGTATGCAGTCATAAGGAGAGACAGGAAACGTCAAGAACTTACCAGAGGGGTGGTGTCCTTTTTGCAATTAAAAAAGACATCTCTTATGAGGTAATAAACTATCTATCTATCTTAATTAAAATGAAACTAAAAAGATCTTTTATATATTTATGTATTGTTTATATTAGACCTAATAGTAGTACTGATTATCTGGAAAAATTTTTTTTAGATATATTTGAGAATATTCTATCCACCTAGATCATAAGATTTTAATATTAGGTGATTTTAATCTGCCTAACTTTCAGTTAGGTTTAGATGTTAAAAGTCTTCTGAGGCAGCAATTCTTGAGCCTATATGAATTGCAAGAGCTGAACTCAGTTAAAAAATTTATGAACAGGAACTTGGATTTGGTTATCTCTAACCTCGAAGTTGGAGTAAAATGGTCAGACAGTCCTCTTCTCAAGGAGGATGCTTATCATCCAGCACTAAATATCTCGTTATCATTGCAGAGAGGGCCAAAAGTGAGTCCCTTCCCGAAAAAGTACAAATACAATTTCGCTAAAGGCAATTTTCTCTTTTAAGCGATTGTGACTGGTCAGAGGTACTGGCATGTGATGATGTTAATAAAAGTGTAAATAGCTTTTACTCAAATTTGTACAGATGTTTGGATGCATCTATTCCTAAATACATGGTGAGAAAAGCGTCGAAGTTTAGAAAGTATCCTCCCTGGTTCACATTCAATTTAGTAAAAATGATCAGAAGAAAAACCACCTACATGCTCTTAAAATGAGAGGTAAGGCAAGCTTATCAAATGTCAATGAGTACAGGTTATTGAGGTGTGATATTAAAAAACAGACCAGGACAGATTTTGAAAATTATAAAAAGATTATTGACAATAATATCAATAGAGATCCCAGTACCTTCTGGTCATTCATTCGAGGCAAATCACATGATGGTGGTTTGCCTCGGAGGATGACTTCGAATAACGTTAACTTGACCGATGAACAAAGCGTTGCAGATGCCTTTGCACAATATTTTCATTCTGTGTTTGAACCAAGTACAATCGACCAGCAAGGTCTTTATTGTAGAGGGGGTTTTAGTTTTCCTGAAATAACTGATAATGACATTGTTTCCAGCATAAAAAGTTTGAAACCCAAAAAAACAACTGGCCCTGATGATATATCACCATATATCTATAAGGCGTGTGCCGATCTGTTGGTTACTCCTCTAAAATATATCTTTTATCTGGCTCTAAAGCAACGATGGTTTCCTGATAAGTTTAAAGAAGCAATTGTAACCCCCAATCTTCAACTTTTGGGCGGAGGGAAAATATTCATGACTATCGACCTATCAGCTTATTAAACAGCTTAGCTAAAATATTTGAAAAAATTATATATAACTTCATACTTGCCCACATAGCTGAGAAAATTTCAAAATACCAACATGGTTTTCTTCCTAACAAGTCAACAGTTACAAACAACAGCTGGATGTCATATGCACAGATTGTGCAAATGCATATGATAAGGTGGATTTCAGGGAATTGATGAAAAAATGTCGGTTCTTGGTTTCTCAAGTGAAGTATTGTCATTCATAACTTCATACTTACTCCCACGAACCCAAAGGGTAAAGATAGGTACTGTCTTCTCCCATCATTATATTGCCACCTTAGGAGTGAGTACCCCAGGGTATCATCTTGGGTCCTCTCTTGTTTTTGATTTTTATCAATGACTTACCCGATAGCCTGAATACCTGCGTTGGGTTGTTGTTTGCTGATGATTTCAAATTATTTAAATCTATTAATGGCATAAATGATGTTGTTACACTTCAAAACGACTTGAATTTGGCGCTTAATTGGTTTAGAGAAAACAAAATGTTTGTTAATACCCAAAAGTGTTGTGTTGTTTCCTTCTCCCGAAAAGTCAGTGGATCTATTGAAGACTATTACATTGGAAATTGTAAGGTTAAGAGGTGTAAGGAGGTTAAAGATCTGGGGGTAGTCTTTACATACATCTATGGTGAGGCCTCACCTTGAGTATGCCTCCAACATTTGGTCACCAAATTGTTACACCAACAGTAATGAAAGTGAAAAAGTTCAAAAAGGTTTTCTGCGCTATCTCGATATCAAAAAGAATGGCAGATATCCCTTGATGGTATCTTATAGGTCAATGTTGGCAACCTTCCATCTCTGTTCTTTGAGCACGAGGAGAAAGACCCATGTTGTTATCTTTATATATAACATTCTAAATAACAGAAAATATTTCGATTGTGGCTTGATCAATAGCGTTAAGTTTAGGGTCCCCAAAATTAGCTTAAGACTACTCTCATCTAATCTCTTCTACATTAACAACGGAAGCCTTTCGCCCTTCACTTATCTACTCAGTGTCTGCAATGATATGCTGTCCAATAAGACAGTTCCTGACCTATTTAACATCAAATTTGGTCAGCTTAGGCGCATATTATTGCTGCATCGGAGATGCAAACCCTTCATGATATTGGCATGTCTGTGACATTGTCAAATACTTGTGTACTGTTTAACCCTTCACATGTAAGTACCTATTTATTGTTTGTAAAGAGAATAAATAAATAAATAAATATTCTCGGTAATGATTTGAAATTGTTTTAAAAATCCAAATGTTTTTTGAGTGTCAAATCAATAAAAATGATCTGTGGTCATTTTTTATAAAATTATTTGAAAAAAACTTATACCGACAAATAGAACTTTTTTTCAAATTTTCATTAATTTTCCTTTATAACTTTTCTATTTACGGTTCTACAGCTAAAAGTTACTTGACAAAAGTTGTAGATAATTTTAGTTGCAACAAACAATGCTAAATATATTTTTTGTGAGACCTCTAGTTTGTCAGATAAACCTTAAATAACACAATATGGCGGCCGTAGGACAAGGGTTGCAATCTCATAAATTTGGAATTAACTTTACACTAACCCCCCCCCCCCTTGATATCTAAGAAATAAAATTGCGTTCTCTGACAAATGCACGCTAAGCCCAAAAAAAATTAACATTTCCATGGACTATTAAAATTTCAAATATGGGAATTAGTGCATTTCTAACGAAGTATAAATTTAAAAAAGTACATCAATAAACTAATCCATTCAAAAGTTTGATATAACTTTTAGAATTTTCAAAAGCCCCGGTTCGTAAGATTACACATAACCTACAATTGGAACTTAAATTGTCTGATTTTTAAATGATTTTATGCTATGAAGTACCTTCGCATGATATTAGCAAAAAGCAAAATAGTCGTTTGGTATGAGGGGTAGTTTATACATAACTAACTGACTGGTAAGTCGCTGTTCTTCATCTCAACCAAGCTGCGCTAAGACAGTATCGAATTCATGTAACTACACTAAATAAGGAAGATTGCTACAATTCTGGGGAAACGTAACGGCATAATATTAATGAGTTAGGTCTTCATTCCTGAAAGTTATAGCTTGCTATGGATCTTGGTTTTGATTTGACAGCTTTGATGTAGAGGATAATAAGTGTGAAGTTTGTCAGTTATATAGCTAAACTTTTCCCAATCAATTTGCTAGAGTGTGTGCACAAAATTCTGCAAATTATCTAAACATTGCTTAATTCTTAGTATATTCAGCAAAGTTTGATTGCTATCCACGTCTCACGCTATATTTAAAAACTGCAAAGTTTGTTTACTTTAAATTTTATATGGAAACTATAATACAAGATTATTTCCTATGTTATTAAAGCTAGTTTATAACAAAGAAACTAACGAAATAAAACAACAGAAATCGTATGTATAAACATATTTAATAAACACACATTAACACATAATATAATCTAATTCATCAACACTGTCGGCCCACACCTAAATATATGTATGCGGTACTGCCGATCGTCGTTGGTAGATCAGAGAACAAGGTGATCTACAGTATGAAGACTCCACACACCGTACTTTAGGCCTGCCTGCCTTCTGAAGGCAACGCGATCGTGATCACTGAGAGAATAATCTCGTATTCACTCCAGAACGGTACTACCGCTCGACCGATAAATTTATTGTGTTGCGTGTAATATTTTGTGGTTTGTGGACATCCCTGAGACGCACGTGCTATTTTGTGAATTTTGTTCCGATTGTGATTTTTTTTGGAAAATATTAGGATACGTTATCCAGACTAAATTTGTAAGTATCACTAAATTTTACATAAATATAAGTAACAAGCTGATCTATGATATTATTTCAAACTAATATCGGCATTAAAGATTCAATAATAAAAATTATTTAACTACAAACAAAATTCTGTTGTGATGTTTTAATGTCATAAATTTATTACTATGTTTGACATTTACTATCATTTTCAGTATTTATTCAGAATACTAATTGAACTCCAGAGTATTATGTAAGTTATTAAAGTATGTATTTTCTTGGGTTGCGGTCAAATAAATTAACCAAATTAAAACCTGGTACTGAAACTTTAAATCTCAGGCTATCATCAAATATAAAATTAAATGTATTGTGTGTTATAGTTGGTACATTGGGCAAAGTAAACAATATTTCTATAACAGAATAAATTGTCACAACACCTTACTTACACACCTTACTTTTAATAATACGCACAAATTCAATTTTAATATTTTTAAGAAACGGTAAACAGTTACGTTAAATATTAGCAATGTCATTGAAAACCATAGTAACATTTATCACAAGCGTATGTCATTTTACTTGCAATAATGCAAAAAGTAAGATAAAAAAAAACAACAAATATATATTTATTGCAAATTCTTTCATGCCCTACTGTATAAATCTATTTGGTTAGAACTACTTTTTGGTAAATAAGTCAGTCAAATACCATAGATATTGTCTTCACTTAAATGTTGGCGACTATAATTTTCACAATATAGTTGAAACTGTGAAAAAAGGTATATATATATATATATATATATATATATATATATATATATATATATATATATATATGTATGTATGTATTAGATGGTTTCCGGGAATTCATCCGCGTAGTTGATAACTGATCCCTGCCGGGAACGATTGTAAAATGACGACGTTTCGGCAGAGTCACATCTGCCCTCTTCAGGTCGGTTCGTATAATTCTCGAAGCCTTCTGCTTTCGCTTCTAGTTACTCGACTAACTAGAAGCATTATCAATTATTTAAAATAATTAATGATACTGTAGAAAGAAATAAAGTTTTACGTAATTAATAATTCTTCGACTATGTTTAGCAACAAGTCTGCGCTGATTTGATTCATTTCTTGCCTTATTCGGTTTTTTAAATCATCACTATTAGTTGGTTTAGTCCTGTAGATTTTTTATTTCAAACAGCCCTACAAAAATAATCTAGGGAAGTCAGATGGCAACAACGGGGTAGCCGTTCAATTTCGCTTCGTCCACTGATCCATCGATGCGTAAAACTTTGATTAAGATGTAGCTCATACTGCTGATACACAAGGTGGTGTAGCTCCATCTTGTTGAAATCATATGTTTCAATTAATGTCTGTGGGATTAAGAGTACCGGAATAATTTGTCAATGCCCCTCAAAAAATATGGTCCAATTTAATCTGTAATTTATTATACCAGTCCAAACGTTCACTTTAATAGGTTACTGAGTGTGACCTTTCCTCATTCAGTAACGATTTTGCGTAAGCCATAACCAACAGTTTTGCTTGTTGACCTTTCCATGTGGGATAAACATTGCTTCATCAGAGAAAATTCTCCAGGCATCGGTTCTTAAACATTTCACAAAATGTACGGTCAGGATCATCGTCATTTAGTTCCCGAGTCACTTTAATGTCATATGGATGGTATTTCTGTCTCTTTTGCAAAATTCTGAGTACAAAATGTTTTACTTACATCATTATCACCAGAGAGTTCTCTAGGTAAATTTTTGTGGGATTTGTTCAACATTTAACAATATTGTCTTCTAAACGTTGTTTGTGGCATATTCTTGATTACTTTTATGTTTTTTTGGGCAATAACACCACAATAGAAATAAAACGACGTATATTGCAGGAATACCAAACGTTTCAAAGTCTATTCTGACAACGAAGGCCGTATTTTTTCAGGGTTGGTTTTCGTGTGGGGGGGGGGTCGGATATTTTTTTTTATTGGTGATGGGCTGATTAAGACTGCAAAACGTAAATTTGTGTTCATGTATTTTCAGGATATACATATAAAATTGTATAAATATAAAATGTATTCTTATGAAAAGCAATATTAATTAGTTAAAATTGAATCTTGAAACCACAAATTGCAAAAATATATTATAGACAAATGTACGGAATTCACCTGGTACATATCTTTCTATAATACAATTTACAATATTCAAATTGCGTGAGCAGTTTTAGAGAATACAGTGAAGACTCATTGAAAATCGATGAAATGTAGTCCGTTTTTTTATTTTTTTTTTCTGATTTTCTAGGAAACCGTAAATCTCATATGGAACCTTTCTGTAATGTTCCTTAATATAATGTAGTTTTTGTATAATGGCTCGTCATACATAAAAAAAGTTGCACCCGGAGGTGCAGAACGGTGGCGCTCGCCTAAATCCACCCCTGTAGATTGTGCAAGAGCAAAGCCAGACATTCGAATAATTTGTAATACAAATAATAAAATATAATTGCAACTTGCAACAACAGATTCTAAACTGCAAAATAATGCTCCATAAAAGAACGAATAGTAAATGCAACACATAAATTCAGTAATTTCTGAGCAATCAAAACTAATTAATAAATAAGTTTTAAATAGTTCTTTTCGATATTACACTTTTAAATATATTAAAGTTTCGACACACCAAACGCCCTTTGCCGCATCAGAGAACTGTTGATTGCCGGTGTATTGGCCAAAATGGAAAAGTAACACAGAGCCCAGTACCTTTGAGAACAATCGAATGTTGTAATAACTTTCGTGCAATTTTCATTATTACTATGTTATAATATGAAGTTTGTTCGAAAATGTGTAGGTTGTGCTGACACAACTCCTCCTGTAAGCATTGTAAATTAGTACAATGAAATTATCATATTGGGTGCACGATTTCAGTACAAACACATTTATAAAGTGTACCATCTGCATATTGAGATATAATCATATGAATATGGGATGAGATTGCAGGATACAGTGTTTTATTTTCTTAACTCTATTGCCTCGATCAAATATGGCAGCCAACGACGAGAAATTACGTTTGTTACGGAAGTGATTTTCTCTTTCACCGAACGCTTCCAATCCTTAATATTTAAAACCTCCACAGAAGAGGATACATGATGAGGGGATTGATATACGTTTTTTAAATTAAAATAAAACATTTTTTTAAAAAATATAACTAAAAAGTTGAAAATAATTATAACAAAATACAACCTAAACAACAAATAACACATTTAATGTTATTAGGTACCTACACGCAAAGTAAAAAATATAAACAGTAAAAGGTTCTCATTCTGTACAAATTAATTACCTACTTATCTAGTATATTTTTTAAGTCGGTGACAAGCAAATCTGAAAACCTGCATTGCGTACTTATCTACAGCTTCATCAAACTTGATTGTTGCTTGGCACCGACTTCAAAAATACACTAGATAGGTAGGTAATTAATTTGTACAGAATGCACACCTTTTACTGTGTACATTTTTTACTCTGTGTGTAGGTACCTAACAACAATGAATGTGTAAGTTATTACCTAAGTTTGTATTTTGTTATAATTATTTTCAACTTTTTAGTTATACTTGAAAGTCGGTTATATTTAAAAAAAAAGTTTAATGTACAACTTTTTTTTTAACTCCGGCAGTTTTTTTTCTTTATTTTTTATTTTGTATGTGTAACCTTAATAGACTGTATAACCATAATATCGAAAACCACAACATTTCAGAATGATACATTTTCATTTAAATTGACAGGTAAAAGTTTACGAACAAAATGAACTGGTAAGCGTTAATTTAATAAGTCAAAAATATGTTTACCTCACTGACCAGACAGACGTTGTCTTGTCCAAACGTTTTATAAAGATTGTAATTATTTGGACCGTTTTGATGACATTATATGACAGAAATCATTAAAATACCTAACGCCATCATGCGTTAACTTAACCTCTTAATAATTGTTTCGAGGACGAAATAAATCATTTCTCTTTTATTAAACCACTTTATAATAATTCCACTTCACAATATATCTCAACCACTCTGTTTACTATAAAATAATTATTCTTCTCCGCCCTATATTTCACTATCACAGATTTATGGACCACATTTTTCTCACATTTTTGGCCCACTTCACCCTATATTCGAACCATCCTGTACATACGGCTGCCTATGGGCCAACATAATTTTTTAACTGGCTTCATGATGGTTGAAATATATTCACCCTGCATAACTATAGCTCCTCTACACCACTTCGCACTGAAAGAAAAAAATCTACTTATTGCAACCCAATATCACTTTTTTAATAACCCTGTATACTCTTAATTTCATTCCAATCTATTTTCTAAGCAACTTGTAAATTCAACTGCTAATGCTCTACCTTATAGGTATAGTTTTGTTTTAACATTTTTTATTAAAAAAATACCTTCAAAATATTAAATACAAGTATAAATTGCATATTTACACCATGTTTCTTCTTGTTAAATATCTGATTAGTGATTCATATACTACGCCCCTGATCTTTTTATATTTATAAGAAAAATTCACACTTGTAAGAGCGATGCTCCAACCCTTCAATAGCGAAATAGATAATTTTTTCAATTTCTTCAAGCTAGTCATTTACTGTTGATAACATTGTCATTCACATTTTTTCCATGCAAATTTATCTTTGAGTGTTTGGGGTGCGTGTAGTCACCAGATGTCAAGTCTGGCGAACAAGGCGAGTGTTTCATCAACTGGAAGCTCGTTTTATTAATTGCAATCCACCGATATTAATTGCAACATTGTTTTACATCTTCAGCAGTCCAAAAACTAATAGCATCACACGTGATATAAACATCTTGAATTTATGAAATAGATCAAAGCTCTAATTTGACCTTTTTATTTAATACATTGGTAACAGAATTATAACAGTGTATCCACGATTTATCATTAGTAACATATCTTCAACGAAATTATTTTTGTCACAAATGGGCACTCGTCGTTTCTGATGTGACGTCCGAAAAAAGTCTTCAAATTAAATTAACATCAAAACAATGCTGATTTGCTTTTTTTGGTGCCAAAGTCGTAGCTCAGTCAGAGTTTGTTACCCCAAGACACACTATAAAAAAACTTTGAATTTACTCACGGGTTTGTATACGTGTGATCATTGGTTAACTCCTCCATCACAGTAAAAGGCGACATTAGAAGACGAATCTTATTTGTTAGTCGCTGTTATTACGCCTTACAATACCTAGTCTGTAGTACCAAAGTCCAACCTATAAAACTCTAATTTACCTCATATACGGATCTGAGACATGTATATGTATCTCAAAACAAGATGTCAACATTCTGCTCACTTTCAAGTCTAAAATCGCTTGATCTGGAGGAGATGAAAAAGCTTTACGAAATTTGCAGCTTAGACGTAATAAGTACCATTAAAATAGAGAGACTTCGATGTGTAGAACACAACACGGTCGGCCAAAAACCAACGACTCAAAGTGAGTACTGACAACAAAAACCTGGAAAAACAAGCCAAAACTAAGATGGAAAGACAACGTTACAATAGACTCCAGAAAAATCGGGGCAGCAAATTGGAAAATCGATGCAATGACAGGAGAGGACTTGAAAGAAAAACTTGACAAGGATAGGAACAGTGCATCACTGATGACGTTTTTGAGATTCATCGGAGATTCACGTAGTTCAGACTGTATACTCGTATATGGATCACCATTAGTACACATTACACATATTAGTTACTGTTAAATAAAATGAGTTTTTAAATAAATTCAGTATGCTGTATAGTTAATTGATATCTTATTAAAGGATTTAAATGTAATTTTTATGTTTTACATTTGCGTATAGTTACAGTCTCGTTAATAAAGAAACAAAACTTTTAAAACACAAAGGATGAAAGATCTGAATCAGAAATATGAATACCTGTATTTTAAATCCACAATAAAATGACCTTACCAATAGGTAAATTTAGTTAATAAAAAGTTTTAGTTAACACATGGGGAAAACATCCTCTTTTAAATTTTGCTTGTTGAAGTAGATCTTTATCGTTGTATTCTGTAAAAGAAAAACATATCGTAACGTGTTGCTGATATATCTAATTTTGAATATGATTTCATCCGAAAGTAGTGTATAAGAAGAAAACAAATATTAAATATACCTGCTGTTGAAAAATTATTTTCGAGATGACACTCTTATTCTTGTTGGATGGTTTAAGTAGTAAATAACTTATTAAAGTTAATAGGGGCTACAAATTTTAAACCCTTGACAGGTTTATGTTA
Organism: Octodonta nipae; assembly: GCA_034190945.1. Taxonomy (NCBI): domain Eukaryota; kingdom Metazoa; phylum Arthropoda; class Insecta; order Coleoptera; family Chrysomelidae; genus Octodonta; species Octodonta nipae. The sequence continues at coordinate 190,755,094 of CM067216.1, read as the reverse complement.
AAGTGATTTAGATGTCTTTGCAAAAACAGTTTTTTAGAGAATATTTAGTGGATAATTATGGTTATATTTTGTTTAATATAAAATTTACTGCTTTGACTGTGGAAACTTTTTTAAGTATTTACAAGGCCCTTGGATGCAAAACAAATACCTGTAATATAATAAAATATTTAAAAGATAGTTTTAATTAAAGTAACTGAGACTAATTAAAAATAATTGTATTGCATAATATTGATTGAAGGCTTAGTTAATGTTCGATAAACTAGGCATCAATTTCATACAGACTTAGAACATAGAAATTTGCTAACCAAAATCGAAGTTGAAACCTGTAGCGTATAAACCGTTTTATTTCTTATAGATTTGGATTGTAATATTCTTCCATGTCTCATATATTTTTGGCAGAATGTTTGTTCTGGGAAGTTTTTGAAAATTTTAAGGTATAGTTAAACTGTGAAAGTTTCGATTCAGTAGCATTTAGATCGCCCATCACAACTTCCATTAGCCGGGGTACTCTATTGATCAGGGTTTTAATAGTCCCGTCCACTCTATCTAGCAAGAATGACCTACTTAAATTTTCTAATATTTATAGGCATGGGACTGTCTAATAAACAATTAAACCCTTATTTACTTGTCAGTTAAAATTTCAATTGAGTATTAATAAACCTTGTGCAAATTTCTTTTTGGACTGCTCTCGATATCAATTTTAATTCTTCCACTTGGCAGAAACGATAAAATCGTGGCCATATTGTTACGTTTCCTTACTGGATCACGACCCTTTTCTCAAGCCTTTGGTCACATGCGCCACTTATGCATAACCTATTTTGATGCATATTTGAATCATATAGTCAACATAGCAGAAATAACAGTACCATCCAAAAAAAAAACTGTATATTGAAACGTTTGGTTTTTATTTATATATAAAGCTTTTTATTTCGATTGTGGTGTTATGTCCCATACATACATACAAATAATCAAGAATATGCCACAAATTACATTTAGAACAACATAGCAGAAGCGAGAAATTCGGTCCAAAACAACTTTTTTCGGCAAATGGTTCTCTCGCAAATTTTGCCTTGTATCTAACACTAACACACTTTTCAACCCCCTTCGAGGTAGAAAGGAGAAAATTGTGGACCAAAATCTGTCACCAGCTGACTGTATATATGCTCCCAGTGTTGCCACGTCTAGTGAAATTTCACTAGATCTAGTGATTTTGGAACAAATCTAGTGATTTAATGAAAACTTTCGTTCAATACCCCATTTCTAGGGATTTTTGAAGATATGAGAAAAAAACAATATGACAATTAACGAAATTCGCAAGATGGCACTGCAAATTTTAGCAAATTTAGCTTTTTAGCTGAGCAACAGCAAACGTCACCGAGAAAGTCTATAATTCGGACTTGACCAGCGGTGATTTACAGGAACTTCTCAACGTCGTTCTCGTCAGGGTTTATTTACTGCATTTGCATTATTTTGTCATTGTTCCATGTGAACGAACTTCAGATTTCAGTGTTTATTGCCAAAATCAAAAATTGTTTGTTAGTTTTGTCGAGTAATAAACAGTGAAAACGTGGGTACATGTTCATTTTTTTATGGAATACATTTATTTTTATACTAAAAATAATTAGGAAAACTTTATAGTTGAGTAGGTATTAGGTACCAAATATTTCAGAGAAAATTGAAAATAGACACCTTTTTTGTAGACAAAAAGACCTCAACCTTTATAGAGTTATCACTGTTCTTTTGTTTTAAGTTTAATGTTTTTTGATTTTATTTATTGCTATTTTTCTTTCAAATTTTATTTTGATATTATCCACTATTAACATTTTATTTTTTATTATAATGCACTGCTTTTCGTTTTAAATATGATTTGTTCACAATAAAAACATTAGAAATCTTGTATAATGCATTACTTTTTGTCATTCATTGGTAGAAAAAAACGATTTTAAGTAATCTAGTGATTTTCTATTTGATCTACCAACGTTTTGGCTACATTGTTAGCGATTTTTAATTTTTTAATCTGGCAACTCTGTATGCTCCTATGGTATTCAGTCTTGAGCTGATCGTGGGCGCAAAAATACTACATTTCGAACTGTTTGTAGCGTTCTGCTTAAATCTACAGTCGTAAAATTCACTCGACTTTCATAAGGTGGGTATTAGTAATGAGTAGGATCTAGTTTTTAATTTCACTATATCTGCAAACCGCACTTTATTATTAAAGGGCAAACGCTAAACGTTGTTTTCATCAACCGATATTGTAATTGCTTTACATTTGCTTTATTTTTATGCAGAACATCACCAACTGTCTGAATCACATCCAAATACTTCATTACATCTCAAGAATCGATTTCTTAGTAAATTATTTGTATCATTATTTAGTCACATTGTTTATTCTTCGTGTTTTGTAGTATCCTTATTTCAATTCATGTCTTTTCTTTTTATAGCCATATGGGACATTATTTTACAGCAATTTCTCAACTTTATTTAAAGACAATTACCAACCCAAAACAAAAACCTTTGCAAACAAACATATTATGGATCCACAACATATTGAAATTTCTTTCATCATTGACACAAATACCATATGACATTTTTATGCCTCCATATTTGTTTAATGTTTTATGATTCCTTTTATTGTAAACACCATTAATTGTTTTTCTTGGAATGCTATTACAACATTTAAAAAACAACCATTGACGCCGGTGCTTTTTCTTATGTGTCACAAAACCAATCCTCCAAAGGATTTTCGCCTATTAAGAATTACATGTCTAAATTGGATTTACGGCATACTTCGCTTTTATATTCACTGCATTCGTCTATGCAATTTCGTGAACTGTTGAGAAATATATTTGCCGGTTAAATTTTAGTAATGTTGAATTCATTCATTATTTCTAGTTTCTCTATTTTTTATAATGATTTTTTACATATAATTTACAACTATGAAGTGGTGTAAGGAACAGCGTATAAAATTAGTTTAATTATTAGCTTTGTTTTTGTTTCGGTAATCCTTGAACTTGACTTAGCGAGACGGGCGATTTGAAATATGATTCAGCAAAATAACAATTTGTCACATACTCTTAACTGTTTAAATAAAAAATAAATATCATTTTCTACTGAGTATATTCATAGCAAATTTCAATATACTAGTGGTCGCCCAGTGGTCGAAATTCGACCCTATTTCATGAAATTGTAAAAAGTATATTTTTATAAGAAACAGAGTTGTGGAGAAATCGGAGATGTAGATGTCATAATCAAAATTGTTCACTCATATTGACAAATCTAATAAAAATGTTATCAAATATCGGTATTCGAAATATATTTGACAAATGATTGACCCCCCCAAATTTTTGGCTGGAACCGCTCCTGGCAAAATATTCGATATAATAATTGGAAGATTGTTCTTTGCAACCTAAAAGTTTTCGTCATTTGCGGTTTCAATCACGTTCGGGAATATTAAAGAAAAGAGATGACCAACAACCCTATGAGAACTTAAATATTTAATACATTCTCTATTATCCGCTGTCTGACAATTTTTCACACAACACCTTTGGAAAGGTTGTGATAATAATATATTAATAAAATAATTAAATTCACATTAAAAACCGAATATTTAATATGAAAGTTTCTGCAACGCGTCCGAAAAATCAACACTGATCTACTACATTGACTGTTTTACCACTAAACAATAACAACGCTTGCATGCCACTTCCAGAAGTGCATGCTCTAAGAATATAACGATCACCTCTCCATATATAATTACTCAATGTTTTGACCGTTTGGCGGCGGCGGCACTGTCAGTTGTTTGGCGTTGACAGTATGGACTTAAATAATTAATTTTTATTATATTTTATTTAATGAACGAACCAATATTACAAATTAATATTAGCATTCTGCACTGAAGATCGTCAGTAGCTACTAAACAAAATAAAAATGAAAAAAATCGGTTGAGAGACCGAGGAGAAAATGGTACCTAATCGTTTTGTCTTTGCTTATTTATATATAGATTAATAGACACAAAATAATATTATTTACAAAATAACTTGAAATATTTGTTAGTAAAAACTAAAAACTGTAGTCAGTCAAAATTTTGACTCATTGTTGTCGTAATATAGGACCAGTTAAATAATTTGTATGTCCAGTTCACAAATGACCTCCGACAATTCGTATCAGGGATAGATTTAGGCTAATTGTTTTTCTTTTCGGTGGACAAACTCTCAAATTTGAATGTTTTTACTCTGTATTCTGATATGTAATAGATCGGAACACATAGATTAAAAAGTTTATTAGTCAAACAGTCCAAAAGTCATATCACTTAGTTCTAAAGCCTCTCAAAAGGCATTTTTATCCTCTGCATTATCGTTACTATGTTCGTGCCATGCAGAGCAAAGGCTGCAACTTCTTTAGAGTTTGTATTCATAGAGACTTTTGACTTGTGTTATCAAGCAATAGCATTTTGTTGAAATAAGCCGAAAAGCACTGGTAAATAATGAGCAAAGAATCAAAGTAGATGTTCCACTGCAGGGCAGAAATAGACAAATATATAGAACAGAATATAAGATAAAAGTATTCGCACACACCATAGAGGAACAATTCACACTCAATGTATACCTAGTAGCCGACAGAGTATTCGAAGAAAAAATCAGGGAAGTAACGCAAGAAGCAAGAAGACAACAACCAAACGAAGAGCAGACGAAGGAACAACGACAGAATAAATAATGGAGGTCAGATAAAGATTAAACACGAAGAAAGCATGGAACAGGATCGTGAAGCGAGCTACCAGAGGAATATATAGATGAAAGACTGAAAAGATCACAGGACTGAAGAAACTATTTAACAACATACTGGAGGACCATCAGTATCCAAGGAAATGGAAGCAAGTAGAGTCATATTTATACCGAAGCAAGGAAAGAATTGGAAACTCTCTAAGCTACAGACCAATAAGTTTACTGAGCCACACGAGCAAAATCAAGGACAGAATAATTTCGAAGAGGATCTAGGATGAAGAGGAACATGTGAGCGTTTTACCCCACGAATAATCCGGATTCAGAAAAATTCATTCAACAGAGAACTAAGTGGTGAGAATGGCAGAAAAAGCGATGAAAGACCAGGAAAACAAGAGAACGACTTGCATAATATTTATCGATGTGGAGAAAGCTTTTGACAGGATCGGGCAGGATGGCCTGATTGCAAAACTGGAGGACAACGGATTTGGAAGAACCACCACGATGATAACCTAGGACTACCTAACAGGACAATATCTACATTAGCAACATATCACTAGTGACGAGACACACAAAAACAGGATATCCAGGAAATGGAGCAATGGGCGAAGAAATGGAGGATCAGGGTCAACACCGAAAAGACATAGGTAGTAGCAATAACAAGGAGGAACAAGGACAACCCAACCAGAAGACTAACAGTAAGAGGAATATCCATGAACTGAAAGGAAGCCTGAAGTCTTGGAATCCACATCAATGGGTGGCTAAGTTGAAGGAAACACATTGAGGAAACAGCGAGAAGTGCCAAAAGACGCATTAGCATGATCAACTCACTAATATGACCAAGGAGCAAGCTACACCTGAGGACAAAGAAGAGGATCTACAATGTGTATGTCCGCTGCACACACACATCAAGAAGCTATAGACGATTCAGCACAACGCCATGAGGAAAACAACGGATGCACCATGGTATATGAGGAACGAGCAACTAAGACGAAACCTATGGATAAAAGAAGGAATAATCAAGAGAACGAAGAAGACTATAGCAAGAATGGAAAACCACAGGAACCCACTTGTAGGAGAGACAATAAACTACGACGAAAACAGTAAGTAGAGGACAAAGAGACAAAGGAAGGTGCTACTTCAGGAAGAAGAGGACCCGAAATTAAGATTGTACTTGAAGTATCTTAGGGAATGAAGTATCTAGAGAATGAAATATCTTAAAGAATAGCGTAGAGAAAATGTATTGTAATAGATTACGAAAAAATAATTGAATGTAATTTTACTAATCAAATGAGGGAAATGTAAAACCAACACCATAGACTAGGAGAAAGGAATTTATTGTACAAATTTAACTCTGAGAAACACAGATATCTCAATGACATTAATTCACATATTTGGGAAAGGCTTTTATTTTGACACAAATTCACAGACAACAAAGATATTAGACGGTATTTGTTACATTGACTTTTAGTGAAAAGCCTAATGAAATATTTTGCCCAAATCGCTAACGGTCCATTTGCTTAGCAAGCATGAAACTATGTTAATTTTTAATTACTTACTGGCGCCTCGTTCGCAAATTGAAAACAAAATTTGAAGACGCGAGATCTAGGATTTTCGAGAGAATTAGCACACAGAGGTTCCGAATCTGGAGCCGTTCCGTGTAATTGCTGTTCTCTCTTAACTCCTAGGACAGAATGTCACGATAAAATTTTCAGGTTACTTCACCTGTCAGATATATTGAATACTCTCTTCGAGGTGTCATTCCTTTGTACGCAAGACAATATATATTATATATAAGTATGAAAAAAAAGTTGTACTTATAAATAGATCTTTTCTTGTCCTCATATATATATATATCCTCTACCTTTACAATGTAGCCTTTAAAATACAACAAAATAAATGCAATTATTGTTAAGATCATCTAGGTCACAGAACTAATGTTTAGATTGATGTTATTAGTAATGTATACTTTAACACTCAACGTTAATATAAAACTGACTTATGTTAAAACATCTTTTTTTATATAACATGAACAGACAGAAATGCTTTGACATTGAACCAATTTAACAGGCAACAAATATGTTTAAAGGTTTCCATTGGACTGATTACTGATTATTCACGAAATGTCTAAAGAAAGATTTTGTCTAAACCGATGACACCTTAATATATTCGCAGCAAGCATCAAATTTTGTGATTTTTTCAATTATTTACTGGTACCTACTCTGGAAACTTGAAAAATGTTCTTACAAAGACATCTGTTCTCGTCCATATATGGAACACCTTGTTAATAGTGTAGCGCTCGAAATACAGACCATCTAGGTCTCTAACTAATGTGCTGATTGTTAAGTTGTTATTAAATTTGCATGATAAATTAAACAAGCTAGCTAATAAAATTGGATCTGAGCACTTATTGTTGATATATTACGCATAGTAATTTCGTAGGACTTAAATTCGTTAGTATTTTATTTAGTAGACATTTGTCATTTATCTATTGAAGCTAACGACTTAATGCCCGTCAATTATGACAACGCTTTTCGCTGCGGCGTATCATTCCTGTTCCTGCTCCTATGTACTTTTGTAATGACCAATGGATCTCTTTCACATGACCGGTTGTAACTGATACTCCTGATTTCAAATTGAATTAATAGCTAAATACTTAAAAACCGAAAACACAAGAATGCATTAAGACAAGTTTATTCAGATACCAAAATTAGTAACAATTTGTCCAACTTATTTTGGAAAAACAAGTATTTTAAGAAAACAAAATATTAACGTTCCATTTAAAACAAACAATCATCTAATGAGAAATAATAAGTCGACAAAAAAAAAACAAGAAAATAAATATGGGATACACAAATTGCCATGTGGCTATGTCCACAATTTTATCTCGGTCATGTACATGTACACCGAATGTCTTTTCTAAATGAAAAATCAGATTCCAAATTATACAGAACTTTATCGAAAATTTTAAATTATTTCAAACAGAAAATGAAGAATGGAAATGCTGTGGAACCTTTGGTGTGTCACAAATGTAAGAACATAGTTTTGCACCCTAACACTAAACCTTTATTTTAAACACTCAACGCCGTTTCAACAACACTAAGTTGTCATCATCAAAGAGTAAACCAAACTAAACCTAAAATAAAATTTTCTCTAATTTATAATTTATTAATAATTTATTTATATATTCAAAATTAGTTAGAAATTCTTTATAAAAAATGACAATGGGAAAAGGCTTTTATTTTGTTGACACAAATTTACAGACAACGAAGATATTAAACGGTGTTTATTACATTGACTTCTAGTGAAAAGCCTAATGAAATATTTTGCCTAAATCGCTGACTTTCCATTCGAACAGTTGCTTGGGAATTATGTTAATTTTTAATTATTTACTGGTGTCTCGTCCGCAAATTGAAAAAAAATGTTGTAAAGAAAGAAGAAGAAGAAGTAAACAACGTCCTTAAGTCCTGAGCTCAAAACGAAGACTACATATCTCTAATCCAACGATTCCGAAATTATATTGTTTCAGCGATTGACCCCATCTTATAAGTTAGTGAATTGGTTAACTAAACTATTCGAAAATTTACCTTGTCCGCAGCAAAACTTTAGCGTAAAGAATTCTTTAGAATTTGTTCAATCTATACAAAACGTTTCGCTGCAATCGTTTGATGTTAGTTCCTTATTTCCTAGTATACCCATTCCGCAAACTCTGAAGTACCCGGAGGACTTACTGCGTGAAAACTCTTTTTGTGAGGCAGAAATTAATGAGTTAATTTCCCTCACAAAATTATGTATGAGGCAAAATTGTTTTCTGTTTGGAGCTTGTTTTTACGAGAAGAAGAAAGGAACGGCAGTGGGAAACCCATTGTCGCCGTACCTTGCCAATTTGTTCATGGGCAGGTTCGAAGTTGAAGCAAAAAATGACTCCCAGTATTTTCCTAGGGTATGGATACGGTACGTGGATGACATATTTGCTATATTTAATACTAATGAGTTTAATGCTAATGATTTTGTCATGCATCTTAACAGTAGCTTAAGGTTTCTATTAAATTTACCTATGAACAGGAAAATAAGAGTACTAGGTACCATTTTTAGATGCAATATTTTTAAGAAATGATAATAATAAGTAAGAGTTTGATATATTTAGGAAGGATACTAGCACATATTGATATTTACCTAATACGTCTTTTCACTGTCAACAATATAAAATGGCGGGGATTAATTTCCTTGTACATCGGTTGTTGACATTCTCTCTTAACAAAGATAAATTAGAAAATGAAAAGCAAACAGACACGCAGATCTATCAGCACCCGTTTCAAAGAGCATATTACCCATTTGAAATACGAAAGAGCGGATATTTCTAGTGTTGCACATCATGTTTTAAAACATAAAATTAGTTAAAGAAGTAAATAATTTTAGGGAACTGGACTCTTACAAAAGCATAATAATTTATAAAAATAATAAACTAATTACTTTGTAAGAATCCATAAAATAGGTATTAAAAATGTCATTACTTTATAATGTAGGGTAAAACTAGATAGGTAATTAAGGACTATCCTAATTTACATAATTTCATTATATAAAATTTGTATTATCTGTGAAATCTGTTATTTAGAATTGAGGTACTTGGGATTTATCCTTTGTACCAATTACTGTAAGTTGCTCATAGTTTACTGATAGGTATAAATTAGACAAAATTGTAATTTAGATTTAGTTTGGTTTACTCCTTGATGATGACAACTTATAGTTGTTGAAACGGCGTTGAGTGTTTAAAATAAAAGTTTGGTGTTAGGGTGCTGTGTTTTCACATTTAGAAAATGAAGACCAGAAATTAAATCAAAAGAACTTAATAAGCTTAAAAATTCCAGCAAATTGGTAATTAACCAAAGCAATTTTAATAATTCACCTTTATTATTATTTATCCTTCTACCGTCAATAAATGGTTGGCTAAATTAGTTTTCAAAAATTAATTTTTACTTGCTGATTACCCTCAAAAAATATAAATATAAGAGGTTTCAAACTTTAGTGAGTTCTTGAAAAAAAAACATTAAGTAAAAATATCAAGATTGCACTGTTTTATAAAAAAAATCTTAAATTTGTGGAAATTTCAGTTTATCTCACCTTCATTTATAATAAACTTAAAAAAGAGACTGAGAGGAGGTTGAGGCAAACTAAAATAAGTATTTATCGTCATTTTGCTGAGAATGAAGTATTACTCTTTTTATGTTGACCATTGCACATAAGAATGTTATTATGCTTGTATTTACTTTCCTTCACCGACACTTTCTACAGAATTAAAGACCTATTGTTATCAACCCCCACTTCCTGACGTATATTACCAGTTAAAAATTCTTAGATTAATTCATAGTAAAACGAACTATCGACAGGTTAAAAATCTAAAACAAGTAAGAACTAATTTTTTTCGTGTAACCTTCACATCATAAGGAATAATAACCGCGTACAAAGAAACGTTCCTACTTGTTACTTATGAAACTTTCCTCTACAAAATATTTTCATAGTCATCTAATGATGTTATCAAAATTGTCTACACGTACTCATCTCCAGCACGACTACTTTAAATAACACAGCAATGAACTTTCTCAATTTTAATAATGTGACAAAGAAAATGATATAATAGTGTTAATTTACGGTTATAAGTGAAGAGAGGTTCTGATGAAGTCATATCTATATATACATACTGTATAGGTAGGTAAAACCGATAATAATTACTAAATTCTTATATTGCTCACGTTTACCGCGAATCGAACATTGTCACCTTTGAAAGGCATAAATTATCTGACGTAATATAAACAAACCATTTTATGTATTGAGATGCTGTTAACTTTACTCGGCCCGCAGCATGCAAGATCTGAACGATCGTGATTTTTTAACACCTTTATTATATGATTTTATGGTAAGATTATTAGGTGGGCGTTAAATATATCGCCAAAGGATTAAAAAACTGTGATGTTCAGGTTCTTGGTAGTTCTTCTTTTTGCGTCTTAGGGAAACTGAGGGCAGAACGGGTCATTTGTAGATAATGTAATGTTTTTATTTTCACACACGGGTTCTGTTTAGTTCTTGGATTTATTTAAAAACACAGTCCAAGTCATTCTAATTTATTTCCACTACTTTAACACAATTTATATTCAAAGAACTATTTACAATTTACCTTAACTATACAATACGACCGTCGAAAACTGAATGCATTTCTCTCGGAATTGTCTGGTAAGTACACGAATTGTCAGGAAACTTCTTTCATGTGTTTTGGAAGCTTCAAGGGAATTTCCAGTAACAGCCTGTTGAGAGACAAAACATTTCGGATTCTCAGAAATATCGGAATAACGTCCCTTCCACTAATTGGTTGATGGCCAGCTGTAGGAGGAATTCTCATAACAATAATTACATTTTAGAATGTTCCAAATAATATTGTTTACTCAATTTTACATACTAATCAGACCTGAATGAAATAATAAATAATGATGGTAATTTATTATTAACTTCAACATTTTGGTATGTTTAGAGTCAATAGCGACCCAAACTGTTCAAATATGAAGGCAAAGCAGATATTGGTAAGTCACTTAGGTCAATCACATCTAATGCTTTTCCCCAATTATTACTCACTATTGCAGAGACAGCATTTTTTGGGAATGACACTATATCTTTAGATACAAAATGAAATAGTTTGATAGCTCTTACATTGATTATGTTTATGGATGAGTTAGAACGTGCACTGTATTTGTATCTTGTGTTATATCAATCGTGTTTATGAATTTTTGGGAACAACACCAAACTTGGGGAATGAAAGTCAGATTATATCAAAATTTTCAAACGTTTTAGGATCTAAATCAGAAACCTTTTTCAGTGACAATTAAGACAAAGATTATGAAAAAGTACAAATTTTCACAAGGCAAATGACAATGTGTAATTTGAAATTTAAATGTTTGACATTATGAAATAAGATATTTTGCACCTACTTTGTATATAGTAGCACAAAAAAATTTCAAAGATCATATAAAACTAATAGAGTTCCTTGCAATTGGACTTTGCCTCAAATGCAATCAAATATTTCTGATGTTTTGGAAATGCCATTAAGACTTTAAATATGGGAAAACCTAGGAAAAACCTTATGAAATATTCCAATACCTTGTTGTTCGAAATGGTATGATTGTTGCTCATTTCATCCTTGATTACCGGCCACCAGGCGCACTGATTCTACCAAAGAACTAGTGATACGATACCTTTCATTTAATAAAATTAAAGCAGAACTTTCGTTTTGTATTATGTTCTTCTTTATGTAATATACAAGTTTATGACTGTTCGAATTCCGATTCTTTATTTAATTTTTGTGTTCATTTAGCCGTACATTTAGAGCCCTAGAAGTTTCTCCAAATGAAATGTAACACATTGGCGAGGAATTTTATAAAAGTTTTGTAAACATATAAAATGAATATATTTTTGTGTTTCCATTAACTTTCTTGGTATTCAGGCCCAAATTGAAGAGGAGCATTGTTCATCAATTTAAATAGGACTCTTCCTCTGGAAATAGTGGAAGGAGGTAGCATATAAGATCCATCTGCAGAAGTCAACTTGGGACTTAATGAAAAGAATCTTTACTGCCATCTAGTGACAAAAATAACAACAAAAAATACTTCCTCCTATTTAATGTATTTTTATAGGAGTTGTTTAAATTCACAGTGAAAGATGCAAACCCTGATTGCGAACCATGAACTAGAATTGAACAAGCACGCCATATAAGCAAATGGTCTTTGATCCATACTTAGATTAAAAACTACGTGTGATCAATTCTGCTATACAGATGTTAAGTCATGGAAATCGAAAACTGACTTGTTGAATAATAGGGAAGCTTTCGAGCTCTGGCACAAGAGGAGAATGCTGGGGACTATCCATAGCGAGAGTTACGAACAATGAAGTAATCCTGAGGACGGTATTGAGCTGGAGCTGCTGTATTTGATAAAAGTAAGAAAAACAAGATATGTGTACCACTTATTCAGACACGAGAAATACTGCCAATAAAAACCTTCACTGGAGACGGCACAGAAGGAAGAAGAAGTAAGTTTTATTTTAGAGATAACATATACACATTACACATATTTAGAAATCTGATAACAGGTAGCAACTTTCCATCGCTTGAGTCAACAAAACTAAAAAATGACTTAAATCTATTTTTTTTTTGAACCTCAGATGTTATTTGATTAACGAAGGGTAAAATCTTGTCCGTTGTTTAGAAAATCTTCAAAACATCTTCCTGCTATTCAGGATATTGGGACTTTTGTATGTTTTCTCCACTAGGCCGTGAGCTAATACTTGTAGCCTTTAGAAAAGAAAAACTATCCTTTATATGTTTTACATAAGAAGAATATTTGGAAGGGACCAATTCATGGGATTATGCCTGAAAGCCTCTAAGGTCGTATCCTTTCTAGTCAAAGGTGGCAACGATATCTCTTGGCGTTCCGACAGTCACGTGACTCAAACCAACGTGAAGTTACTAGGCGATCATAGCTCGCTGAAATCGTTGAACTAGCACCAATGTTTACTGATATAAATAGACCCGGCACTCTCATATACGAACAAACAAAAAATAGGTTGGAACATGAGATAAAAACTTAAAGAGACATATTTGTTTACAAATATTCCGGCTCCAACAGTCTCGTCCAAACTACATTAAACTAAAGGTCATGTTATTTAGATTCAAAATAATAGAACCACATACCTAATCTACAAATATAAATATATTAAAATCCATTAAAAGAGGTGCACAATAACAAAAACATACAAAAACAATTAATGACTTAATTACTAATATGTAACAGTAATTATCAAAACATTTATTTATTAACGTAAAATGTAGTTTTATTTACTGCTTAAATGCCGTTTTGTAAAACTCAGTTAACACGATTATGATTTGACACTTACGGGTGAGAAGGTAATAAGGCAAACGAATATGCCGTTTTCCTGCATGTAAAACACTGAAATAAGACTTTATTATTGTTTTTTTACACTTAAACAAAATAATCACTGATTTCAAACACGGCTTTTTCCATATTATAAATAGACCTATTTATTGCATCTGTTGGTCATTGAGGCCCAAGCATTCCTATTCAACTACTAAATTGTTGACCATTAAAAACAACCGAAATTAGAAATTCGTATACCTATCATTGAATATTATTTGACTTTGTACAGGGTGTCCAGGAACTTAATAAGACAAATTCGGGAGCGAATATCTAAAGTGACAGGCAATTTTCAGAAGGCTTGGCTGGATTCAAGTAAAGTAAAGTAAAGGCTATAAGAACATTTTTTCTGATCATTTTTGAATGTGGCCAAGAATAAACTTACTGTATTTTTATGCAAAATCATTTTTTCATAAATCTTGGATATAATTGAAAAAACTGACATGTGGTGTTTTCATTAATTCCTTTTCCGTAATATTATTAGTATAAAAGTTTTCTATGTGATTCCAACTTAAGTGGACATACAGTATAATGTTTCTCGTGTATGCTCGGGTTTAATTTATTTTTGTTTATGAACTGATTTGAATGATTCCACGGTTCAGTAGTACGTCTTAGCCAAGGTTTCGTAGTCTTACTATAAAACTTGCCCATATTAGAAGATTAAATGTTTGTTTCACTCTGTTTTCAAATAGATTAGGTATGTTCTGCATTACTTCTACAAGAAAAATTACACATAATTTAATGAGTAGTAATTATTTTCATAAAAAGATAAGACGTTTATAATATTTAACTCGTAACTGCATTTACTGTAAGTATAAAGAAGATAAATGCAAGAACTGCATACCGATTATGTACATTACCTTGAAATCAGTCAACATTAAATTGAATAAATATCAATTAAAGTGTCAATTAGTCGGGTACCTCACATGAATCCAACGAAGCGATAAGCCTTATTAAATTTCCGATTTCAAATACAACCTTCCAAAATGATTTGTTGGATTAATCGTTCTAACAACTAATCGTATCATTAGGAATCTTAAGAATTTGCATCTCATAGTCGTTTGGTTTTTGTTAGGCTCTTTGTTGGATAATTTCATTCATTTGTTGGTGTTTATTTGCTAGTCACTATAAAAATGTTCTGGTTAAGAAACATATTTATTGCCTACGACAATAATTTGCATAAGAAACAAGTTACCAATAGAATAAGCATTTGTTTTCAGGTATGTTAATTTTGTATTTTTTCTGTTTCATTGAATATGGTTAGCAGAAAATAGATGCAAAATTATATAAAAAGTTGTATTGTTAATTTTCATTACTGCTTGATTCCTCATATAAACTACATCAATATTTTATTATAATAAATATGTTAATAGCGTAAAAAAATTTAGATGGGGTTCAATTCCAACAATTTTTATCATACATTGTGCAAACATGGTTATCGAGCCTTTATGGATTATCTTCATCCAATCGTTAGTATGTGGTTGCTATGCCAATAATTGTATAAATTTCCATCATATAAGTAAGTTTCATATAGAGGCAATAATGGTCGACAGAGAAGCCTGTTTTTCATTAATGGAAACTGGCATGGCATTGACATGGTGCATTGTGATTAATCATGGTTCCAGGAAGGCCGAACCCGATGGGCGAAGTGTAATCCTTAAATATTAGGATCATCAAAAGGAAGCCTTATTAGAATACAAGTTCTGGATTCTTTACATACCGTCCTCATTTTGTCTTAATAAGGTTTGACATAACAGAATGCATTGGTCCAGAAAACAGCTACAATTGAATGAGACCGGAGTCCGGTAACAATTTAGAACGCAATGTGGTGAAAGTAGAGATAATCAGTTTTCTGTAGAAAGGTATGTGCAACACACTGCGAGAGTTATGGTGTGGCTGTTGCCTATGGTGGTAGATCATATTTGGTTTTTATAACAGGCATCTTTGAGCATAATCAAATAGATCTGATGCTTTGGCCACCATTGAACACATGTGGATTATTATGGGTAGGCAACTGCAAAATTTCCCTCATCCTTCCCAAATTGTAGCTGCTCTTTGTCACCAGGTGGAAGTAGAATGGAATGAGATTTCTCAGTAAAAAAATCAATCATCTCATTTAACTCAGTCCCAGATAAGTTAACGAATATATGGCACATTCATAATTTTTGTCGGATTCTAACTATAGGGTTCCTGCTATCGAATTTAAAGATGAGGAGGCACTTAAGAATTTCTCAAACAAGCTAAGCAATTTTTTTCACGGCCTGTGTGACAGCATAGGTTCATTGCTAACCCGTAACCTAGAGGAATTGGGTTCAATTCCCGGTGAAGGTAGAGTTTATCCACAAAAAAATAACGTCAGTTTCTTATTTCATGCCAGTAGTATATAGTAGCATGTGGAATGTGTACCACCCCTTTAGAAATAAGAGTCGTGACGTTATTATTTACACAATTTATTCTTTCGAGTAGTTGAGTAATGTTGGCAAAAATACGTGCACAAGCACGTAAAAACGCAAAATGGGAATGTTTATTGTTGTTTTCTGTCTCTTGTAGAGATACAAGTAGGCTAAAACCCATGTTGCACTCCCCTGGACCTGGTCCTGCTGAATCGCTACAAATTTTGGTCGCTTACTGATTTTGATATACTACAGATTTTAAAAATTTATTGTAGAGAACTAATTATTACTGGACATTCTGATTTCTGATTTCACTTAGTATAGTTTAAAGAATTTTAAGATTTTTAAGGAAGGCATAGTACATTCAACTGTGGAAATCCTGTTTCCATGAGGATTGAAGAAAAAATTCTTAAATTAGCCCATCATATGGAAATGAAAAAAGAGTGAGATGGCTTATCATATGAAAATTTTCAATACGGTGAACACGACAGTGTTAATGATCAATATAATTTGGGTGATTCGATGGTGAGTAGGTAAAGGGGGGTCTCCCCATGTATAGAGAATGTTCAAGTCTTATAGCATTTACTTTCTAGAGATAGCCTGCAGTGCACAAATGTCGAGGTAAGACTAAGGAGAGAGAGGGCAATAGAGAGGGCAAGAGGCTATTTCACTCGGTTGGGAGCTGCTTCCAATGAAATACGTTCAGCATGTTGTAGATTGGCTGCTTCCACCCACTAAGTGAAATAGCCTCTTACTGTCTCTATTGCCCTCTCTTTCTAGCGTTGCCACGATTTTATGCTTGACAGGCTATATCTAGATGGTAAATGATCTAAGGTTCAAGTAGATAAACAAGTATAATAATAATCTGATATACAGTGGCAAAGCAAATAATTGGCTTGTCAGATTTAAAAAACAAATACTCAGAGGTGTAATAAGAATCTACGTTTAATTAAGAATGAAATCGTCCGAATAATCATTGATGTTAATTGTATGTTCTTTAATTTAATTACGTCACATATCATGTGGTCTAAAAAATATGAGGATAAGGTAGTGAGTAAGACAGAACGAAATATTTGATTTTTATTCGAGATGATTGAATATTTGTACCCGAATAATCAATAACAGTTAATTCCTCGAGTTCTTAGGTTATAATTTTGCTATGACAATACCAAAATATTGTAAAAAACTGATAACATTTCCTTTATAATTGAGTAAAATATCCTTATTTTTTTACTACTAACTTTTTATGAAACACTGAATGTGCTGTGACTTGGTTTCATTTTCTCCATATATACCGACAAACCTGACTGAGTTTAATCATCTATTTTGAAGTGAAAACATTTGGAAAATACTATGATAGAACGTTAATAACTTTTTCAATTTTGTATAAAATATTATTCACGTTTTGTTTGTTTTCATTATAAACAATTAGCTTTTTAACTATTATAATATACAAATAATATTTTGACTTTATCTTCGATTCATATAAGTAGGAAGAAATAAGTGTTTGATTGTGGTAATTTCCTAGAAATATTTTAACGGGTAAATTTACAACACCTCAACAACCACATAAATTCATTAAGATGTATGTTGTTCGGATTAACGGATTAGAAATACTTGGAAACAGAAGTAAAAAATATTGACAACAAACATTATTATTAAATACCAGAAACAGATATTTCCTATATTTATTCTAAAGATGGTCAGTTACAGAAAGGAGAACCTTTTTAATCTTAGGTCATAATAGAAGTATTATCTTCGTTTATTCTTGTTTAATCCACTTCATCTCTTGCGTTTGAGTAACTGTAACTGACAGATCACTCGACAATTGACCTCACATTCACGGATTCTCGAGCTTTTCTAAGATTGTGTAGGTTGCATGCTGTAAGTATCACTCAAATATCGCCCCAGTTCATTAATAATCAAAGATCGATTTTATTGTTGCTTCACGTTGTTGCCAAGATATACTAAAATGTTGCCTGATTTGTTGTTATGCCTTATATTTTTTATTGAATATCTTATCATATTACTATGAAGTATTGTTATGTGTGAATTTATGTTCAATGTAGTGGAGGGAATTGGTCCAGAAAATCACAATCCCTTTTTAAAGGTTTAATTTAATTCTCAGGAAATGACAAACTGACTAGTTTCGGAGTTGAAAATAAAAAGCTACAAATACAATTCTGTTACTATTAAAAGAATTTGTTTAAATACACGTTGCTTACATACATAAAATCTTCAACTACATATCTCTCAGTTACCAACTAACTATCTTCTATTGTGTAAATGTAAATTTATCAATTTAAAATCAAAACAATCAAAAGGATCTCCCCTATAAAATATCATAAATTTTCCTTTCTCAAGAATAGATTAATACGAGGTATACAGATAAGGTTATAAGACAAGACAAGCGACACTGTAAACATGAAACAACCTAATATACGTCAAATAAATAGATGACAATCATGTTCTTTATTTCTCTAGTAGGCACTGTCATATTAAATGCTCTTATTGACAACACTAACTTAACTAATTTCGTAAAGATTGTTAAGGAGGTCTTGAATTATTTTGCCAGTTCATTGTGTTTTCTCTCCTCAAGTTTTTTTCCTGCAGCAGATAAGTATTTGGTAATTGTATATGGAGAAGTGTAGTTAGGCAATTTCGTAATTGTCCGGATTACTGGCTGTCTGTACAGAAATTGTTCCTTACAGTTATTCTGAAAGAGATGTCTACAAAATGATTAACCAGTATACAGTGTGTCCGGTTATGGACTAGCGATAATCTAAATACATGTAAATCAACTATTTTAATACACAAATACAGCATACAGTAGGGCTCAATACCCCACCCCTCCATATAGCAGCCATTTTGTTTATTTTGATGACCTATTCTCTATGTGTGAACAAAAACGTGCATATCTCTTAAAGTTTTGATCTTACTGAGATAAAAATAGGCTTATTCGACGGACAATAATACTGTCTATCAAAAACATTTCAAAACAAAGTATTAACGTTTCTTTAACTTTTGAAATGAAATTCAAAAAAAAGGGTCAAAAAATTATGCAATTCAACAAATAATTGTAAATCAATGCAAAAACAGTCCCGATAACCTTCCATTTTTTTTCACTAAATCGAAAGTTTTTGAGTTCAGCTACAATACAACATTAAATTCACAACTGTATGTTTATTACTTTAGGAGTTATTGTTGTTTGAACATAGCGTATGCGCAAACACAAAAGAGAGTTCCATTATTATACCGTCAACATATGTGGTTGCAGCTAGATGGTGCACCCGCGCACTTTTCTCGAACAGTGAGAGAATATTTTAATAATAGCCATGCACCGTGGATCGGTCGCGGTGGTGTAGTAGCGTGGCCAGCTCGCTCGCCCTATTTGACCCCCTTGGACTATTTTTTGTGGGGTGATATGAACCAAAAGGTGTATGCTACAGTTCCAAACATCAGAGAAGACCTCGTCGCTAAAATTATGGCAGTCGCCGAAGAAATAAGATCAGTCCTAAAACTAATTAAGCGCTCAACTGCCGAGATAGCACACAAAGCATTAACTTGTCTACAAGCTGGAGGTGGGCAACAACTGCTGTAGGATAAAACTTAATGTGTATAAAAGATTGTAAAAGTATCAAATAAAAATTAGTAAGAATATTATGTGGTTTTAATTTTTACCTGTTTGGTGTCCCGACAAAGGTCTTTTGTGCTTGCGCATGCGCTATATTCAAACAACAATAACTCCTAAAGTAATAAACATACAGTTGTGAATTTAATGTTGAATTGTAGCTTAACTCAAAGACTTTCGATTTAGTGAAAAAAAAATGAAAGGTTATTGGGACTGATTTTGCATTGATTTGCAATAATTTGTTGATTTGCATAATTTTTTGACCTTTTTTTTTGCATTTCATCTTTTTTCAAAAGTTAAGAAAACGTTAACACTTTGTTTTGAAATATTGTTGATAGACAGTATTATTGTCCGTCGAATAAGCCTATTTTTATCTCAGTAAGACCAAAACTTTCAGAGATATTAACGTTTTTGTTCACACGTAGAGAATAGGTTATCAAAAAAAAAACAAAATAGCTGCCATATGGCGGGGTGGGGTATTGAGCTCTAGTATATTGTGTATTTGTGTATTAAAATAGTTGCTTTACATGAATTTAGATTATCGCTAGTCCATAACCGGACACACTGTATATGTAAGGTATATTGTGTTATACTTATATGTGTTTGGAGACTCTTCAACTCCGACTCTGTAGTCCTTGTCAAGCTTTTAATATTATATTTCGAGGTTGTTTGTCAAAAATTTTTGTCTTGCCTTACTACACTTTGTTCTCCATTTACAATTTTCAACTACTTATCTGTTACAGGAAAAAACTTAAGGAGAGAAAATATAACTTTACTTTTGTTAATTTACACACGTTCATTTTTACTAACCCACAGTGATAGTTGTGCGTGACTTAGAAGCGTCGAGACGATATGCTGCAATGTATCCTCAACGTGTAGCACCGCATTACACATTGTTTGGACGGTTTCATCCACGACTAAGAGAAACAGGTAACTTCAAACCTAGAAAACATGATTGTTGTCGCCACCGAGATATTAGAACACTAGAATTAGAAGAAGCTGTACTAAATTTAATTGTCGAGCAACCTGATACCAGCACTTAGAAAATTGCTTTACAGCTACATGTTGATCATATGACTATATTTGCCATCTTAAAGGAACATCCATATCATGTACAAGTCCATATATCTACTGTTACCTCGCGATTGTACTAACCGTCCCACATTTTCGTTTTTGGGTCCTAGATATGATTAGACAACAGCCATAATTTCTTGAGAATATTTTATTCACGGACGAAACAAGTTTTTCAAGGGAAGTCATTGTCAATAACCACCTCAACCACATATGGGCGAAAGAAAATCCTCATGCTATCGTTGAAGCTTCCACTGGAAACGATTTTCCTTAAACGTGTGGATTTCACATTTTCTTCCACCTACATTAAATGGAAATACATACACTGAATTTTTAAGCAAAGAGCTGCTTTAGGTGTCAGAGCGGGAATGTGGTTTATGCACAATGGCGCTCCTGCCCAATTTCGTATGAGAGCACGTCAATATTTGAACGAAACATATCCAGATCGCTGGATAGGTTTAGATGAACCTCAATTTTGGCCAGCTCGTTCACCCAATTTAAATCCGATATACTTTTCAATTTGAGGACCTTTAAAAGCGTTGGTTTATAGTCGAGGTCCGCATTATTGTTTCTTGTAGAGATATTCAAGATTCTCCTGAGATTTTCAATCGAATACGAAGATCTATGTGTCGACGTCTAGACTACTCTGTAATGGCTGAAAGTGGCCATTTTGAGTACTAAGTTTGATCTCGTCATTTTCAAAGTTAAGTAAATTTGTTTTTTAAATGATTTTTGAAATAACAATAGCATATTGCGTCACAGAAGGATTGTTTGTTTTTAAGAAATAAAAAAGATTGCAAATTCATTTACAATTTTTGTCAATTGCTAGTACCGTATTAAAAATAAGTTGTAGGGGCAGAAAAGTACCAACCTGTAGATTTTCATGACCGTTTCTGTGATCTTATTACGGAGACTTCATAAAGACATTAATGCTCCAAAATTGAACTAAATATCTGGAAAACTTTAGTAGCCAGAAGAAAAAAAATTGAAGATTTCAACACCTTGTACATCGGTAACGAAGCGTTTGCGGATATATATTCACTGAAACTTTTCGCACTTATTCATTTACACCCTGTATATGGTAAAATTATATACCCCACTTCTATACATCAAGTCAGTAGATTCTTTATTGTTTAATAAAGGCTAGGGGTACGTTCTATTCCCACAATTTTTAATATATATTCGAAACACTTAAAGACTGCACCGACAGAATAAAAATAAAGGGTGTTAATATATCAACTTTTCGTTTTGCAGATGACACTGTGGTAGTTGCAGATAGAGATATTGGGCTATAAAACATAGTAGATAGATAATATTCAGTAGAGTTGATCGTTTCAATTACCTGGACTGTTGGATTAACTCGAGTGTAGACCACGATATAAAAATAAAGACAAGGATTGCACAAGCAAGACAAAATTTCTTTAAGCTCAACAACATTATGGGCGATAAACAACTAAATATGGATTAACGTCTAAGGCTTTTAAGGTGTTACGTATGGTCAACACTATTATACTGAGTGCAACTATTGATATTAAAAACTGTTAGTATGAACCGTATAGAAGTATTTGAAATGTGGACATACCGAAGACCCTTAAGAAATCCTTCGCACATGACTAATGAGGAAGTTTTGAGAAGAGTATACCAAGATCGAGAACTGCTCTACATAGTAAAAACATGAAAAACGTGATTTTAGTTAACATTTTTTGCCTGATCTATGACTGATTTCATTCTGTTCCCCCACATCCATATCGATAACATTTCATCATCTGATTTTCAATAACTTTAAGTTTTGTTTCTCCGTATTTTGTTTCTTATATGGAATACTCATCATTAGTTGTCCTAATTTATGTAAATAAAATAAATCAAAACGATAGAAGTCCAAGGAAACTTTGATTGTCAAATTACATTAATTGCCACCTTTAGTTGTTTAACTTAAAAACACCAAACCCAAATTGGTCAAACTGGAAGATCTTTCAATTCAAGATGGAGCGAACACACTAAAGCTTTTGAAAATCAACAACACAATAAATCCACATTTGCGGACCACTTATTAAAAGAAAACCATACTCGTATACCTCAAAATACATTCAAAAAATTTTACATCTACAAAACAAAAGTAAAAAATTATATTTTCTTGAATCCATGGAAATCCACAAAAACAAAAATTCTGTGAATCTCTTAAATGATCTAACTGATACTAATCCCTTGCTAAACCTCAAAATCCATTTCTAAACAATATTATATTATCTATATACTATTATTAAATTGTAGTTGTCTGTTTGTTTGTTTGTTGTTACCTCATCACGTAGGAACTACTGAAGTGATTTTGCTGAATCTTTTTTTGTTGCAAAGCTTATAGTTTGAATTAAAATCTGGTATACATTTTGTTTCCCTAAATTGATAGAAACGGTAGATATAAGGAAAAATCCACTACCATGTTCGGTAAAACATACACAATTAGTCAATTGGTTCCACCGCATGCACCAAATTTTAGATACTTGCATCAACTTAGCTTTTATTCAAAATTCGGAATATGCTAATCTGATATATGAAGTGAAATTTTACAGGGTGTTCCATATATAGGATATGTAGAATTAAATGGATTTAAGAAATCTTAAAAAAAGGTATAATAGGTGGCCCGTAAGTAGTTGCGTATATATACAATGTGGTTAAAATAAGGGGAAGTTATACGGGGTGGTTCAAAAAAGATATATTAAGTGGATCATAAACAGTTGTATATACCGGGTGGTTGAAAAACGGGTGAAGTTTAATTACCTTTATACAGGGCGGATAACAAAATGTTATATTGTTAGGGTCATAAGTAGTTGTATATTCAATGTGGGTGAAATAAGGGTAAATTAGAATTATATTTATACAGAGTGGATAAAAAATATGTTATGTAAGAAGTTAGGTTAGGTTAGGTTATTATTATAGTTATGAAATGGGTTGAAAAAATGTTGGAAGCAGTTGTTTATAGAGGGTGGTTAAAATATAAAATGGAGTGACATTATATTTTATAGGGTAGTTAAAACTTTGTTTTATTACCACAAGTTGTTCACAAGTAGCATATTATCGGATGGTTGAAATATGCAGCGGAATATAATTTAAGCTATGTCTACAGGTGGGTTTAAAAAAATGTTAGAAAAATGTTATGATCTACAACCTGTTTCATATACCGGATAGATGAATTATAGGGTCGACTAGAATTCTAAGTATACAGGATTGAAATATATCGTGGAGTAGAACAATAATTATACAGTGTTGTTAAAAAAAATTTTGAGTACCTGAGTTGTGGAGCAAGGTTACGTTATCGTTACACAGTGTGATTCAAACAAGGTTAGAAAAAGTTGCAAATGAAGGATGGTTTAAATGAAGTGTGGAGAGAAATTATATTTTATACTGTGCTTCAAAAATTATGAGGTAATAGCATAGCTCATAAGTAGTTTCACAGATCTGATATTTGAAATATAGGGAGGAGTAGAGTTAAGTAGTTGAGTATTTAAAAAATGTTACATTGTATGCCCAATAAGCAGTTTTGGTGAAATTTATTGAGAAGTGATGGGTATATATTTATACAGGGTGGTAAAAAAAATGTTATACTGGGTGGCCGATAAGTAATTGCAAATACAAGATGGTTGAAATAGAGGGTGAAGTAGATATAGTTTAACAGTCTGGATAAAAAATTGTATGAAAAATTTCCTAGAATAGAACATGAGCTGTTGCTATATGCAATATCTGAAACATGGGGTGAAGTAAAATTAGAGTTATACAGTGTGATTAAAACAATGTTAAAAAAGTTGCATATACAGGGTGGTTGACATATAAGGTGGAGACAAATTATATTTTCCAGGGTGGTTAAAAAATGTCAGAAAAATGTTATATATGGTGACCCCTATGCAAGATGCATATACAGGGTGGTTGAAATATTTTGTACAATAAAATTTTGGTTATACATGATGGTTCAAAAAATGATAGACAAATAAATTATAATAGTTGGCTAATTGGCAGCAATATATACAAGATGATTTAAATAACGATGGAAGTAGGGTTATAGCTATTGAAGGAAGTTCAAAAAAATATTGAACATTATTGTTACATATGGTGACCATATAAATTTGCTATTTGGGTAAAATATGTTGGGGATTGGTGGATTTTTATACTTATGCAGTGAGATACAAAAAAAATAATATTGGGTGGCCGATAAGTATAAGTATAAAATACACGATGAACGGTTGCATCCTGATATATGGAATACCTGACATATGGGGCGAAGCAAAATTATAGTTATATATTGTGTTTCAACACAATGTAAGAAAAGGGGCATATTAAGGGTGGTTAAAATATAGAGCGGGGGAAATTATACTTTATGAATGGGCTAAAAAATCAGGAATAATTGTTATATAGCGTATAGGGTGGAGTAGAATTATAGTTAGGTAATTAAAAAATTTATATTGGGTGACAAATAAACAGCAGCTTATACAGGATGGTTGCAATGTAGGGCGAAGCAGAGTGACAGTTATACAAGGTGGTTCCAAAAAATGTTGAATGGAATTGTTATATAGGGTGGCCCATAAGTGCTTGCAGTTTCAAGGAAATGTATTCGGGATTGGTACATTTATAGTTATGTAAGGGGGTTCAACAAAGTCAGAAAATTGTTATATTCGATAGCCCATATGTTTCATAAGTTGTTTTTTGCACAGATTTCTACATTCCATACGCGGGTGAAACCGCGGGTAACTGCTAGTATTATCTAAAACTGTTCTAAACAATCTTTCATAAATGTCTTATTTATCTAACCTAAACCCGCCCACTTCCTCGGAATTCCCCACAATTAAGACTACCTTATTTTATTACCCTGTCTTTAGTTTTTTTGTTAGAAACATAATTTTATCATTCATTGTATTTACTATTTCTCAAGAACCCAGACTTCGCGAAACATATAGCAAATAAAAATAAATAAATAGTGAAAATTTAACCAATTGTTTTGGTATTTTGAAGTGATCTTAAGAATTAATTTTCATAAAGTGAAGACTGAAACAATCATCAATTTAGTTGTTTCAGTTTATAGGGCTACTTCAATCAATAATTTAATTAAAAAAAAAAATCTCGTTTCATTTGTCGGTGTGTTTTTCCGTAAGAAAATTTAACGGCCGATCGGTTGAATTTCACTGTTAGTGGAGAGTGCATCCATGGGTAGGAGGTAATCCATAATTGTAATAAATGTTAAGTTAAAAGAACTGATATAAAGAATTAATTTCAAAGATTATGTGGACAGGTAGACATAATTTATTTTTTAAATATATATATTATCATATACGGATATTATTCCTTTTTTTTTGTTAATAATATACCTCCCGTAAATTGTGTATTCAGTATAATAGTTTTTTGAATTAATTATATAGAAAATGATCGTTTATTGTAAATTACAAATAGTAATAAATATAATCACATATACTTTTTTTTATTCTGTTTTACACTCATCATAAAATTCCACCTGATTAAAACTGCTCATACTTCTAGAAACTTATTTTGTCCGAAGAAGAAATATAATTAAAGTTGATCACAAAAAAATGTTTGAACCTATCATTTCACACTTGAGCCTTCGTTATATGAAAAGGTGCTACAATTATTTCAGCATGAATGATAAACGTAGTTCAGGTACACTATTATTTCAAATAATATTTAATCGTTTCAGATTTATATCCATTAAAATCCCCATCAATAACGTCGTTACTTAAATTATCTCACGGATAATACCTGTCCATTCGCAGAAATCAGAATCACAAGGCGGAAATGGTTAGTTTTTTATATCATTCGAAGGTATTTCATAATTTTTGTCGGATAGAAGTCCTTTGAAGATGTTAATTAGATGTTGGATGTTCGCATCACTCATGATAATGTACGGACGTATTATCTTCTTGGAGAATACAAATCGAAAAACTATTCATTTTTATGTACTTCCACGAGTTAAATTAATCAAAATGTGTATTTGAATTGCCTGCATGTGAAAGATACATAACTAATAATTTTCCTCGGAAACATTCCAAGACTACTGCAATGTTGTTAAAGGTCGAACAAAATTATCGAAACATCACATCAGTTCTATTGATTGTAAATTAGAATGTATGAAAATTTTATTTTTGAAATTTACATTATTTGAGACTGATTTGAAATAACCTTACGAATAGCACGTTTCAATTCAGTTATTGTTAGTTTGTGATGTTTGTTACTGAGTGTGTAAAACTAGCTCACGTCCGTAGCAAAATGCTGCCCAGGCAGCCTACTTAAAAGCCATGAGTAAACTCTAGGAACCTTCTTCAATTTGCCCAACTTAATAAAGAATTTGCTACGTTAACCAAAACCCATGCGGAGCTACCTGTTACTGTCAGCTTTGGCCTAAGGCCTCGGCCACACGGTCAACAATTCGTTAACTCCATAGTTGCGCCACTGTCCTCATAAACAGGTCGCATGGGCTCCACACCTGGGCAAATGTTTCAGAATCGACAGCGGGGATATTTTGCTTCCCTTTGCATTAAACAATATACAATTTTCATTTCTTCTGCAACCATAGAAATAACTCCAGTTCTAGCGACGACAATTTGGTCTATCATGAAAGAAAAGCATCGAAGTGAATAAAAAACGGAAATCTCCTATTTGGGTAGATCCATTACAAGCGCAACGAGAGAATGTGGAAGCATATCAAACTGTGAATTTCTTTCATTGCTGGAAGAAAGTATCCAAGATCTGGACCCGAATATGGGAAATGCATATCACCGGGGTGATTTTTATATAAATTTCTACCACGTCTTTGATCGCTTATGCCTTTCAGATTCAAACATACATTAGAGATAAGCAAAATTTGAAACCCAATTTTCTTTTGTAAAAAATATGTATACGGCGATGTGTTTCTAATGCCATATTCACAAAACGTTTTAACACATTTTTCTAGGCAATAAGAAAAAAATACCAATATATATATATATATATATATATATATATATATATATATATATATATATATATATATATATATATATATATTTTACATTTTCACGTGTGGTTTTCAATCATCAGATCCCTTGCAACCCTTGTGCATTTCAGTAGAAGGCCAGTTGACGAACTATGTCTCAGTAGCCGGTGGACGTGTACGGCAGTAAGCACTAATTTCTCTATTTCAACCGTTGCCGACTCTAGCGCACCGGTAGCCCGCGGTTACCTCCCCTAGTGTTGTAACTAGCAACGATACATGTAAGGCCGGGCACAGACCTACCGTTTGTAACGGAAGGCTAGAATGCAATGCAAAGTATATCACTCGTCACATACCTACCTATCCGGGACGGCAAGAACGCCCGGTCAGAAAGCAACCGGCCAGCGTCCCCGGTAAGAACGTTCTCACCGGTAAGAAAGAGAGATGGATTACGTGCAAACTCCATATATCGGCACAAACAGCCCGGTGCAACCCGGCGCCGGCGATTTTACCACGGTTGTCCTACAAGTGTGCTTTTGATCGGTTCGTCATCGTCGATTACGAAATATGATATGATATATTCGATGTGTCTACCACAAGCGCTAGATAACGACTGAGGGCAAATCAAGAAAGCCCGTCGACCGGTATGTGGCGATGATCCGGATTCTCTTCTGTTCTTATAAGAACAGAACAGAAACGGTAGGTCTGTGCCCGGCCTAATCACTGGTGTATGGAATTGTGCTGTGGACCGACGTACGCACTACGGTGCCAATTGTATTTCCGCCATTCGACATTGTAAATGTTTTCGGCTAGTTGTTGGGGTTGGGATTAAATGATGCCATAAACAGAGACGTGCGGTTTGAATAAAATAGTAAAAACAACAGCAAATTATTTATCAATAATTAGAGATTGTTACTGGGAATAAGGTAGAGAATATATATAATTGTTTAGATCAAGAAATTGTACAAAAATACAAAAGTGAAACAAATGCATTCTAAAATCATAGTTTTTTTTGTTAGTAAAATTTTTGGATCCAGGCCTATGATAAAGAACCATTGGGAGAGGTCCGCTTTGGTCTCTGGCTGACTGTGTGCAGACAAGTTTATTGCTTAGATTTTTTTACTTCCTGAGCAAATGCACCTGCACTAAGTTGACCAAAACCCATTCAGAGCTAACCTGGCAAAGTTAACTTTTGTATAAGTTGACGTCAACTCATGCGGAGTTACTTGATAAAGTTAACGTAGGGCTAAGTAAAACGAATAATAAATGATAATAAATTGTGAAATATCTGAGTATAAAAAAGTCCACAAAATATTTAAGGTGCAGTTATTACACGACAAGAGCGTAAATAATCGGCATCAATATAGAAACATTTAAAATTTAAAATAAAATAAATTTTTACCGAATACAACTACATCAATGCATTAAAAATATTTAATTTAATACCAAAGGAATACAAATGCATGGTGAACTGTAAAAAAGCAAACAAAAGAAAATTACGCAATGGATAATTAATATACTAACTTTTCGACATTTTTCAATCCATTGTACGCAAGACAATATATTGTTTCTTGTCGAGAACCTTTATCAGTTGGGCTCCCCCCAACTGATTGAATTCACGAATAATTATTTATGTATATAGTACATATAACTGAATTTAATATTTTATCGCGAATATATTCGACATCTAGAAGTTTTAGGAAAATCGAGATCACAGAGACCCCAAATCTGGAGTCGTACCGTGTGTAAGGCCGTTTTCACTGTGATTTCTAGGACAGAAATCACACGAAAAAATTCGTAGGTTTACTAAAACCTGTCAAAGAAATTACGACACTAACTTTTCGAGATTTTTCAATCCATTGAACGCAAGATTGTTTCTAGTCGAGAACCTTCATCAGTTGCGCTCCCCTCAACTGATTGTATTATCGAATAATTATTTATGAAACTCCTAGATGTCGAATCTCATTAAAGAAAAAATATTAAGGATAATTAATACTCTAAAATGAAAATATATACGGTGATATTTAAAATAATTACTGATTTGTATTAGTTGTTATAAGATTTAATTTTGTATGATTTCAGTTTAGGCTTAGTTTTAAGTGTACCAGGCACATACCTGTATGTGTGGGTTTATTTAATAATGACATTTCATTATAAATTGTATAGTAGTTTCAATAAATAAACAAATAAATATACTAACACAGCTGATTAACCAAAATCCAAAAGGTGATAATATTAAAAAATCTATGCAACAAATGAGTAATGAAGTTCTGGGCACGAAAACATAACGAAAAGAGGGTAAAGAAAACCAATGAACATAAGGAGAAAACATATAGAAGATACCTCGAAGAAAAATATGAAGATGCAAATGAGATAAATATATGATGAGGTCAGTAATAGAATAAAATGAATAGTGAGAGAAGCACATATGACATCATGGGATACTTGTATTTAAGTCTTGTGGAGAATGATCTTCATGGACGACACGAACTTGCGTGCAAAATGTTGAAACACCTAAATAAAACAGAAAGAAATATGATGCATAATATCACAGGAAGAGTGGATTAAACATTATCGAGATACAGATATACAAAGCGCAATGATAAAATCAAAGAACAGAAAAGCGCCTGGTCCAGATGATATTAACTTATTTTCCTACACCTACGATTGCTACACCTATTTAGTATGTGCTGATAAATATTGATATCACAGACGAATCGAGACTCGTTAGGGTTATTTCTTTGTTCAAAAAGGTCAACGAATTAGTCTACTAAATTCTGCTTAGAAATTGTATAGCAGAGGATTCAAACTATCTCAGACTTTATACTGTTAGAAGAACAGGTGGGTTTCTGTAAAGGAAGGTCCTGTATTGACGATGACTTTAGTTTAAAGCAAATAACTCAGAAACGCAGATTTGATTTAGAGATCAAAGACTATAAATAAGTCTTTGATTGAATTCACGGAGATAAACATTGGCATATGAGGGTATCCTATTCCTT
Organism: Octodonta nipae; assembly: GCA_034190945.1. Taxonomy (NCBI): domain Eukaryota; kingdom Metazoa; phylum Arthropoda; class Insecta; order Coleoptera; family Chrysomelidae; genus Octodonta; species Octodonta nipae. Next base: position 190,724,340 of record CM067216.1, on the reverse strand, counting down.
TAATAAAAGGTAATACAAAACCGGTACCTAAACATTAACATCATTGTTGACACTGATAAAGATATTACCAAAGAAATAAGGACAATCAAGGTGTTAGACCCAGATGTACACTATTTAAAACATACATAGATGACCTTGTGAGAGAATGGAAGAAAACCGCACCTTCTGGAATAAAGATTAGGTACAAGGATTTTAAAAATACAATGTTATCTCTAATAATCCAGTTATAATACAAAACACAGAAGATGAATCACAACTGGCAAAACATAAGTTAAATTTACTATCTCCTGATTAAAATCTGACAACCTCTATAGGAAAACCGAAGACTATGGCGTTTCTGGGAAAAGATTGGATTAGAATAAAAATTGTTTTGATGATCACAATTTAGAAATTTAGAGCAGGTGTCAGATTTCCGAAATTTAGGATGCGACATCACATACGAAGAAGATAAAGATATCTCCAGAACACTCAAGGGAAAAATGTTGAAAGAAACGCAGTTAAATTTTACAAAGTTATTGCAAACCCCACGCTATTATACGAATCAGAAAAGTGTATATGAAATGAAGACATCAAACAAGTACTAATTGTATAACCAATAACTGAATAAATAAGAAACTACAAGAATAAATGGACAGAACATGTAATGAGGATATCTCCAGAAGGAATACCCCAATAAATTATTATCCAACTATAATCGTCAATGTCTTAAAAGTTCCAAAACAAGATGGGAGAGTTAAATTGCCTAATCTTGGAAAGCTACAAGAAATAAAATGTTTACTAGTAAAAAAAGGTGGTAAGACCTTGAACCTTAAATAAAATAATCATATAGTAAATTTAATTGAAGCGTCCTGTACCTACTCATACGATACGTTTTTCCATTTTTTAGAGAAATTATGTAATTGGATATCTAACGAGATATTTTTGTAGTATTTAAATTCATACAGGTTTACTTCGTCAATGCCACATAATCAGTAGAGGTAGTGAATTAATTTATTATTTAAACAGCCGATGATACGTTCACATCATCAAAAATTCTTTTGTTGTGAAGGTGACAACCCACTCTGAAAAAGCTGTTATAATATTTACCTTCATTCATTTTTTTACATTTCGCAACGCACATTTGAGCAGAGTGTCTGAAGCAACACAATTTCGTCTATTGCCGAGTTGACATACAACGTATAACATGCTAATTTTTACAATTAGCGGAACTCGTCTAAATTTTGTTCCCAAAATTGTTTAAAATTCGTGGGAAGGTTACAAAATAAATTCTCATCAGGGTCGGTATAAGATAGTTTTGTTATGACTTTGAGATAAACAAACTCAAATATTTTACGTTCCAAAATATTAAAAGCAGTGGCGTGTAGAAAATCATCCTTTTGAATTCTCCTCATTATGTTGTTCATTTTTGCTAGGGGACTTCTTTATATAGTCATTTGTTATTTCTGCTTATCTACATCATGTTCACTCAGGGTGTTATTAATAACGTCGGAACCAAGATTTTACGATTTTAGTGACCAGTTTCTATACCACTGATCGTCAAACTTTTCTGATCAAGGACAATGTGTCTGTGGTACTACTAAGAGCCGCACAGAAGCAGCCATAGCCCAGAGTTTTTGGGTGGATCGCCCATTTTTCAAAATTAAATAAATAGCCATTTTTTATTTCATTTTCGTAAGTTTTTAGTTTAAGAATGTTCAATTTGACGTTAATATTTGTTCTTCATATAATAGAACAATTCCTAACATTTCCCACATCATTAAACCCTTTTTCAATTTCTGACAAGTAGGAATCCAGTTGTTGATAAATGCTATAAATACCTCAAATCACAAAAATGAAGGTTTGCTTTAATATCGATTATTTTATAAGAATGTAACTATTTTGAATTTTGATTGAAAGAACCGTTCTAGAACCATTCCTTTGCTGTCCTTTGACTGCACAATAATTAGCTTATATTTCCTTAAATGTTCGATGATTAATTATTATGTTGGTAAAAGCATCAATAGCATCATTTAACTTACTATTCGAACTTTCAATGCTTAGTTATTCTTAGTTAACTTCATATGCAACATTAATTTTGATACTCCTTATCTATTAAAATTATATATTTAAAAATCTAAAGTTTTTAAGATCTCGATCCAATAAGCCCGTAGCCAGAGAGGGGGGTCTGGGAGTTCAACCCCCCCCCGCGAAATTTTGGTTTCAAGATTCAATTTTAACCAATTAATCATGTTTTTCATAAGAATTAATTTATCCTATTTTATATATCCTGGAAATACATGAACAAAAATATACATTTTGCAGTCCTAATCACCAATCAAAAAAATCCAACACCCCCCCCCCTCCCCGAAAAAATTCCTGGCTATGCGATCCAACCTCGCTGTCAATGGAATTATATTAATAATTATTTGACAGTTTAACAATGGCATAAATAAAGATTATTTTCTAACCGATTCTTTTTTATTTTTATATTTATTTATAGTTTATCAAAAAATCTAAAAATCTGTTATCGTTCAATAAATCTCAGTTGATTTCTCTAAAATGATCTAAACATTTTGAATATTTTAATTTGCAATTTATTATGGTATATTCAGAGGTGATTTCGTACATGTTTTGTAAAACGTAATACAGCTTTTTTTCAAAATATCGGAAAAATTTAGACAAAGGTCCTTAAACATCACAGAAAATGTCATATTAATTTCCTACACAATACTAGTAAATTATAAAATACGAGTACATAATACTACTGAAAATTACACAGGTAAACAAGATGATTTCAAGTTGAGCAAAGTTAAAATAGTTCTTTACACAATTTACATGTGACGTTCAAATACGCGACTTAGTTATATATCAAAGAATTCTGTTGTTTAAATGTTCAGAAGCGGGCGACGAATATTACCAATGACTACTAATATAGCCATTGTTTATTAGCAAATTGTCGTCAACCAGGCACGACTGAATTATACAGAACCTATACAATCAGTTCCATGATGTTAACTATCTAAATGAAGAATATATTAATCGATAGACAATTAGGTATATCCTCATCCATTTTTTATAAATAAATATATTGCTATTCTTGTGGGTTTGAGAAAATCACATAAACATTAGAGCTCAGTGAAACTTCATATCGTTAAACCTCTGTTGTTAATTACAGTGTATTACTTAAAGCTCAAATGAACACATCGTCAATAACTGCATTTCTAGAAATAACTAACCATTTATTAACAAATAAAGCCTTTAAATTAAGAAATAAATTGCCCGATATAATTTATATTTAAAAAAGAACCGACTTCAACTGACTTAAAATAAAAACTGTTTAGAAACCGTGTGCAATCACTATTTTCAGACACATATTCTTTTTTTATCTAATTTAAGGTACAATTCTATTGATTATTTTACCGTATTCTTATCTCTCTCTTTCTCTCTCTAATTTGTATTTTTTTTCTGTATTTTCTCTAATTCACCATATATTGCAACAACCCTGTATATGTTTCTGTGTATTGGTCACCCAATATAAAATATTTTTTTTATTTCTGAATCACCCTGTACAATTATAGTTCAACTTCACGCGATGTTACTATCACCCTGTATAAGTTTTAATCTTCCTCACCCTATTGACTGTTTCTATTTTTCTATTATTTAAATCACCCTGTATACCTATAATTTTACTTCGCCCCATATGTCAAGTATACACTATATAAGGTTTTTAACCACCCTGTATAACTATAAATCCACTCCACCTGATATTTTATCCAACCTGTATGTGCAACTGCTTCTAACATTTTTTGAACTCTGCGCCCTATAACTTTAATTTGTTTTTATTTTTTTTGATCCAGTCTGTATAACTATAGTTTTACTCCACTCTTATTTCAACTACCTTGCATACGCAACTACTTATGTGCCACCCACTACAACAATTTTGGTCTACAATGTATAACTTTAATTCTATTCCACCATATATTTCAATCATACTATATATATATATATATATATATATATATATATATATATATATATATAACATTTATTTGTAAGATTTTTTGAATCTACTTGTATAACTGTATACTTCGGCTTGAATTTAAACTGCACACATTGCTTGTTGCTTGAATTTCGATACACGCACACACACAGACCTACCACGACATACCGTATAGAAAAGGTCGCTCACATAATAATTTTTCTTTCTGATACACTAATAGTATATTTTGTGCCATTTCACTCGTTTGTAACCCTTTAAAATGAAAACCGTTACAAACACCGTCTACGATATAGCATATCTTGACATTTAAGCTAGATATTTATAATGAAAATTTGACATTTATATTGATGTTTACCTTTTTTTTGCAAATATTCTTCTGTTTTCAGAAAAACGGTATGTTTTACGTTATAGAAAATTATACGGAATCAAGCTGGAATATTTCTTTGTAGAACAGAATTCAAAATATTCAACTTGATTGAGACGTTTTGGAGACAACAGTGTAGATTCATTGAAATTCACAGAAGTGTAATCCCTTAATCATTGTTTTTTCTGATTTTCTGGAAAACCGTAAATCTCACGTTATAGAAAATTATATGGTACCTCAACTAAATGGCCCAAGCCGTTTTTGAATAATCACTGAGTTTACATAAAAAAACATGCCGAGGAACTGATAAACTCCTCTATTTTGGAAGTTGTTTAAAAAGAAATGAAATTTGGTCACTGAGTATCCGCGACTCTGAATGTTTGTGAGTGTGAGAAGGATAGAGCGTTTGTTTCAAATTAAACATGGTGACAACCATAATTTTCTATGCTACGTTCTATTAAAATTATAGTTTTGTAAATAATTGATCTCGAGCTTATCCACAGAGAATAGAAAAGGACATGAACTTCGAACAATAAATCTAATTTTAATGATTGTTTGTTGAATAACAACAAAAACAACAAATACTAATTATTATACATTTAGGGTAATTTCTTTATAAAGTATCGATATGCCTGTTTTTAGTCTTCTATGTGATCTGGGACATATTCACATTTACAACTAATACAATATTTACTAAAGAAATAAGATTCATTAAATTAAATGGTTTGAAGTTCATTGCCAATTAATGATCATACAATTATGGAGATTCTAAGATTCTTCTTGTTTTGATTACGGTTGTCACCAATGCGTATTATATATCTATTTTGACACAAGCCCTATGCTACACAGAAATCAAATTTATTTTAATGTGCATGCGTGTTGGTCAGTATTCTTATCTTCGAATAACTTATTTCCTAATTTATTATTTATTTAATTTATTAGCGAATGCTTAACCGTTTTCTAGAACAGCACTAGAAATTAACAAAGATTGAATATATGGGTCTGGCAGTAGCATATTGTTATTAGAAACCGAGAAATACCGATATAAAGTTCCACTTAGTACTAATGGATATCTTGATTTTTTCAAAAACGAAAAAGCAATAATTAATTTTTTACTGATTTGTCTGTCAATTGATATATGCTACTTTTAGATAACCTTTGAAAGGTGTTGTGTCCTTCTTTATAAATTGAATATTGTTGAATTAGCAATTTGTATTTTATTATCTAGATTACAAATTTGAGATTTTTAGAATTTTTTGTCTGTTTATTCGGATAATTAGAGAATTAAATGAATTAATGCTTCTGGTTAAATCTTTAATTGCATTCACTTTTTTTTCTTGTACTTCTAGGAGATTACGAATTATTGTTTTTAACAAAATTAGCATACTAATTTAGTTTTAATATTTGTTTGGTTCTGAGCTAAGTAAAATAATTTGCTAATGACATTGCATTGAATACTTCAAACATGTGACATTTAAACGGCTATTTAAACTGATATGGCATTTTTACGGTTTGGCCTCACCTACACCATGCTTTCAATCGGTTTATTTATTTACTCTGAAATAGTGTTGCTTAGTTAACTATGACATCAACATCCTTCTCAGTGACAGAAATAAAAATGAAATTGTAATACTTCGCCTGTTATACATCTGCTAAAAAAATAGTTTGAATTTGGAAATGTACTAGAATTATTCCTGAAACAGAACATCAGAGTTGCAAAAATGCATTATTTTATTCAATACATTCACGTTTCAATATTCATTATTATTTTAATGAGTTATGAATTCAATTTTCTGTACTCATTAAGTTTTTTAAGGCTGGAGTACCTCTCAGACCCATTACAAGTTCGCCCAACTCACCAACAGCAGCACTAACGAAATTCCTTCTACCAATCATCCAACTTTTGGAGGGCAAAACATCATAAGTTTCGACGTTGAAAACCTTTTCACGAACGTACCACTAGACGAATCTCTCAACATAGGGAGAAAGAAACTTACTGAAAACGAAACCCTGATGGAGAGGATGGAGCTGCCAATAGACTCAATCATGGACTTGATTGAATGTTGCCTGAAGAACTGCTACTTTCAGGAGAAGGACCGGTTCTTCATGCAAGAAGTTGGATTGCCTATGGGTTCCCCGTTATCACCAACCAGCGCCAACATCTACATGGAATGGTTCGAAGAACATGCACTGAAGAGTTTCGAGAAGCCGCCTAAGCTATGCTTGAGGCTAGAGCAATTCACAAGGAGGAGCACTGGTACAAAAGAAAATTCATAGACACAGCATATATAATCTCAAACGAAAATATCATTAGCGAGCCCAGCGTCCAAATTAAAAATATTTGGAGAGCTCTTCTGCGGCCTCTGCCAGGCTGATTGGACCAGATAAGACTCAATGACCATGACCGGAAACGCATGAGATCAACCACATCAAGACGATGGAAGTCCAAGGAAAGTTCGAGGAAGGATTTTAGTAAATTTAAATTATATGAAAAAATACATTAGAACACAAAATATAAAAAGTCACAACTTACAATCAAAAATAGATAGTATTTTGAATTTTTATCAACTGCAGCTGACGGTTTAGGCTCATACTAAGCTCAAACTTTGCTCTCTTATTTATACAAGGCGTCTCGAAAAACATCCAAATTCCGTAAATTACAGACATGAATAACTTCAGTCTGCCAACGATTAGATCTCTCTTTTTATTCTCTTTCAATCAAAGTTATTTTGGATTCTTACTTAAAAATTACTATTTCCTCAGTTTAGACTTAAAACTAATAAGTATGACATATACAAGGAAGAGATCCTGAAATTATAAAAAATCAAACTTTAAGCAGTTCTATTGATTAATTTACTACACCATTATATTGTTATCAGTAATACATTTCTCGCAAAGGTTAGTTTTTAAACTTCCATTGTAAATAAAATAACTAGACCTATTATTTCTAGTAAACAAAGCACTCTGAAACTAAACTTTTTCCTGTTATCTAGCTGCAATCCATTTAAGTGTAAGAAAATGTGTTTTTTACGCCTATTAAATATGCCCTCTTGGGCTATGCGTCCTGTGATCAAATAATTGTTGGTACTAACGGTTCGAAAATTTTCAATTCATTGAACGCAGGACAATAAATTGTTTCTAATCTAAAACCTGTATCAGTTGCGCTCCCCTTAACTGACTGAAATTTCGAATAATTTATTATTATGTATTTAGTACATATATATGAATTTAATATTTTATCGCGAAATGAATTGCGACATCTAGGAGTTTCAGGAAAAACTGGTTTACAGAGACTCCAAATCCGGAGTCGTACTGTGTGTAACTGCGTTTTCCTGTAATTCCTAGGATAGAAATCATACGAAAAATTCGTAGGTTAACTAAAACCTATTAAAGATTAAACGGTATTAACTGTTCAAAATGTTTTAACCCATTAACGCAAGATAATATATTGTTTCTAGTCAAGAACCTACATCAGTGAAGCTCCCCTCAACTAATTAAAATCTCGAATAATTATTTATATATTTATTACATATATCAGAATTTAATACACGATTTCGAAATGATTTTAATGCGGTTTTTAATAGTTTCAGTAGATAGCTGTCAGTTGTGGAAGGCATACATTTTAAAAAAGCATGACAGCTAAATTTAACTAAATTGGTTTATTTAAGTAATAATCAAAAATAACTAAAAAAAAATGTTTCTCATTTAGCATTAGGAAATATTGACATGGATCGCAAAATCCAATAAAAGGTAAACAATTAATTTCCAAAATAATGTTTGACATCTATATGTAAATGCGAAAATCGTCTATCAAGGCTTGTTGTTATTTTTTATGATTACAATAGGGCCTTCGATCAAGTCTATTCTAATAAATCAATAGAAAACCTCAGGGTTAATACAAAAAAGTGAGTCATACTTCAATATATTTTGAAATATATTTTCTTTAATGGAAATATCGGTAGCAAAATTTCATGTTTTATTCACATAATAGTTATACACTTACCTATTTCATTGCAATGACATAAGTTTTATTGATTGCTTATATGATGAAATAACATTTTTTGCTTTGGCATTATTCAAATTTCTTTAACAACGTACAATCGCAATAGATTTTGTTGAGTTTTCAAGCCAAATTATAAGCAGTACTAAGCAAATCATGACCACATGTGTTTTAATTAAGTACAATAGAAGGTTCTTTCTCCATATGGTTTATGGTCAGTACATATTCAAAACACTTGCCTTGGTGTCCCTTGTAAGGAAACCGAGACAATATTTCATCAAGGTTAAAAAAATGCTTGAGACCAGTTTTATGATACATATTAAAGCGATGAATGGGAACTATGCTAAAGGAAATGAAAAAAATATTTTATTTATGAATTGGAATTAAATAGTATTTCAACCAGAATGCTGAATATATGCAGAGGTGCATGTTATCTTAAGATACTTACGAATGCAATGAATTACTTTTAATAGCTTTTGCAAATATTAAATCTGGTTTATTGAATTTATCAGCTTAAGCTTTTACTTAAGCTGCTACAATGTATGCGGATTGTCGAGCATCAGTCATAATTGCTTAATGTTTCTACTTGCTATGAGGATAATCCGTAATTCGTATTAATGATTTGTTTAACTATTTGTGATCATAGTATATTGAAGTACATATTGTGTCTGTCCATTAAGTTTTTCTCTGCTTATTCCTTTTCTTTAAAAAGTATTTGAAATTTGTAGTGAAGACAATAGACGTAAACCCAGTCTTTGAAACTTGTAAAATTAAAATAAATTCTGGGCTGAAATCAGACTAGATGTTTCTACATCAAAAATGCCTAAATAATATATACTTTCAAAATGCACAAAACAGTACCTACGTCTTATTTGTTCAACGATTGACGTTCCCTATGTATAAGTTAGTAGTCTTTAAAAAATTTTAATGTTAAAAAAACGGTAGATGCCTTTATCTGTAGAAAATGATTCGCTCTAACCAGGGTTAGAATTGATTCATATTACCGCTTTACTTTTTAGTTTACCCATTCCACCAAGTTTGAAGTACATTGTCGACTTAGGTACTCTATGAAAACTCCTTTTGTTATGCTAAGTTAAATGATTTGATTTTCGCGACAATATTATGCATGAGCGAGAATTGCTTTCAGTTTTCTGGCTGTTTATATGTACAGAAAGAGGGAACAGCAATAGAGAACCCCCTGTCTTCGTTCTTTGCTTATTTGTTTATGGGCAGAGTTGAAGTTGATGATTTCCCTAGGATATCGCTAAGGTATATGGATGACATATTTGCTGTATTTGATACAAATAAGTTTAGGGGGAGGTCCCCGAGTACCGGACACTTATGTAATATTAAAAATAGAAAAAAATGGTAATGGTTTAATTTATTTTTTTTTATTTTAAAATAACACTACATTATGTACTTAATTAACATAGATATGTAATCAATCTCAAATATTACTTTAAATGTATTAGTACTTCCCAACAACTTATATAATTAAATTAACAGTTGAAATGAGGTCCCCAAATGTCGGACAGTCAAATTTTCTTTTATTATTTAAATTTAAAGAAATATTTTTACCAAAAACTAGCGAAATTGCCCAGCGAATAGAACTAATCAACCACTAAAAAAATTAAACTTAATCCTAATGAACTTTGGTCAGAATTAAGAACGCAATCTAAGAAATTTTGAAATTTTAATCTATAGTCGACAAAAATCACAGATGTAGGTATCTGAGTCTTCCTCAACGTCAGCACACGCTTCATGTGCCCACTGATTGCACGCTTGGCAGCGTATCCAATCTTCCTCGTTAGTTTCTTGGCAAATTAAACAATTTGTTTCATTTTCGGTCATTGATGCTGATGACGGAATCACTGTTGTCTTTAATGGTGCAGCCAGTTTTGTCTTTTTAATTTTTTTCGGGTCGTAGGTTTTTTTACCATCAAAATGTTGCAATTTGATCACGACAGACTTTGCTTTTGCGGCTTTATTTTCAGCGAGCGCATTTTTATATGGAGAGGATGTCAATATCTCGCTTTTCTCAGCTTTTCTTCGTCGACTTACGGCTCGCTTTGCTGCAGCATTCGGGACTGGTGCCTAGGGAAAATAAATAGTGGTGGGATAAAATATCCGGCAGCACTCATACAGAACATTAGGTACTGTGATATTTTTAACTCTCTCTGCAGAGGTCAACTTTCCTACTTGGTGATTGCTCTTGAGTGTCATTACTTTAGCCTGCTTCTGGACAGTGCTGACCCCTGTTTCATCGCAGTTATAGATATCAGATGGACCAAAATGATATTTTTCAAACATGTTTGTCAAATTGTTAAAGAAACGGTCAACTTGAGGCCTGTTAAAACCAACTGCCCTCATCAGACTTGTTGATTCTGGCCTTCTTAAGCTGAGGCCAGGATGACGTTTGATGAAGTCATAATAAAAATGCTTGCCAGCAGATTTCTTTATCCTGTTGAATCGATGGTTCAGTTTTGATTTCTCAGCGAGATCCAACGCCAATTTTAGAAATTCTTTTCTCGTTAATGGCATGCACCTATTTGACATATCCACTACGTGCGCAATTAAAGCTTCCTCGTATTCCTCGGTAAAAGTTAGGTCAAATAGGCCTTTTTTGCATGGCAGTTTAATTTCTTCACCTCGTTTTAAATTTTTGATGTAGTCGAACAGGGTACTTTTTGGTACATTGTAGACTTCTGATGATTTTCTTATAGAAAATTTTTTTGAAATCACCTTATCGATAGCTTTTTTCAAGATTTCATTTTTGGGAGTATTATTACAGCTTGGTCTGGGTTTACCCATGTTGAATCTATAAAATAAAATACAAAAGTAATTACTAAAACAAAGAAAACCAAATTCTAAAACTGTCCGCCATTAAGGGACTTTTAGACTGTCCGATCTTAGGGACCCTTAAGTATATGCCAGAAAAATCCTTATTCAAATTGTGCGTTATGAATCATAAAAATCTTGTGAAGTTTGACAGATTATTAACCTAGCAGCAATATCTAACAATAATCCATAGTATCCTTCATTATAATTACTGTTCACAAACGCCAAAAATTACTACGAACAAAATTTTTACTAACCTCATAATTTGCACTACTTCCCAGGACAAACAAAACCGCACTGAGTCTCGACTATCTCCCCCAGTAATTCACCTACTTAAACGTTTCTAACCACGACACAAGTAACATTTTGGCGCGTTTTCTTGCCTCAATTCAAATTGTGTCCAACTTTAGGAACCGTCCGAGTTTACGGGACCTCCCCCTAATATTAACTATTTTAGCAGGTATCTTGATAATTTCCATCCTTTTTAGTTGTAGGCAGGGACGGCTGTCTCTTGTGAGATAGAAGATAGTTCATGCAAATTATATGGAGTAATGGGATGATTTTCGTACGCCGCACGGAGCCACCAAGCTGTGCTGATATTGACCAGACGTATCCGAACGTTTCAATAATTCAAATTTTTGTTTACGTGATTTAATTAGTGGTGGCTTTGTTTTTGTTCTCGCAGTCTATGAAAGAATATTTAATATACAGAGTGTGTGTGTGTGTTTACATAACTGTATCAACTTTAACATTGACTATATTTAAAACAATAATAAATCGTTTCAAAACAAATTAGATATAAAATTGGCTGGTCCACCTAGGCCATATCAAGAGAGCAAAATGACAAATAAAAAAAAATTACAGGAAGTTTTAAAAGTGAAATTTACAATAAAAAGAAATTGTTGTGTGGATGTAATCGCATCAATACATAATTTTGTTTTCCGTGCATTATTTATGGCGGGAAATCAATTTGGACGGAAACTGGAGTGAAGGATTAAAATGTTTCTTAGAAATACGATGTGTCAGGACTGGCTAAATGCTCTTTCTGTGCTTAGTATTGAAAAAAATATATTCAGTTAATGCCAGACTATAATAAAAACATCATTGAACATTTCGCTTTCGAAAAAAGTCGACGAATATTTTAATTAATAAAAAATAAATGCAGTATTAGCAAAGCTATGGTTTGTTTTGTTGCATCTTTGAATCCCAATATTTGACCAGTAAAGTGCACCACCAGTTTCATTACTCACCAGTTGCTACTGGTTTTCGGTATCTACCTTTTGAAGAAATGCTAGTTATAAATTAGAATTTAATGTAGATATAGGTAGGTATAGAATTATTTTCCTAATAATTCTTTTCTTTTCTTGCTTCGGACTATAAAATACATTTTGAGCTCCCAACAATATACCTATTACACAAATGAAGAACAAAATACAAAACGAAAATTAAAAGGGTCTGGGTTAATTCTGTTAAATTAGGACGATTGTATCCCTTCTACTTCTGTTAAATTCAATCTTATCTGGTCATCGAGAATTAAGGATGAAATAAATAATGAATTAATAATGGACATTTCCTTTTCAACAACATTATAACGGAATACCTACGTAGTTCATAAAGTTTTTCCTAGATTTTCCTTTATGACACTAACTAATCATTGAAGCAAAAGTAGTTATTCTTTGCTGGCATTTTTCGGGAATGCACTATCTAACAACAAAATCGCCTCTTGTGGCGCCACAAATAAATTGTGATGAAAGTGTGTACCTAATGGCAATCATCTTCCCTCTTGGACATGGACAGGCCCAGTCTACTATTCAATTCACATATCATTTTGCACCTGCTGAGTTTCCCTCAATTTTATTTTATTCCAACTTATTATTGAGATTTATATCACATAAATATTACAGATTCCGTTTATGTTGACAGAACACCTGGAGACATCAATGCACGAGCAACCGCGTAACCCAATTATATGAACTGGAATCAACCTTACAAATTCGATTAGGATCTATGATACCTAATAAAATTAATGTTGGAACTCTCGAACCACATGTACCTATGTAGTATATGCTATATAAAATAAAACTTTGTGTAGGTTGGACCAACTCTTTTAAGGTAACGTTAAGCTAGATAAGAATCGAGTTAAGTAGGTACCTACCTATAGTATAGGTAACTGTTTGAATAACAAAATATTTGAAAATATACTTCTAAGGAAAATGCAGGCAACTTTACAATATAGACCCTACAGGCCATAGTGTTGAAATGGAAAAATCTTTTGCTCCATCATTATCATCAGTGTCTATATGGAATTTTGGTATTCCATTTTGCTAAAAACATAAATAAATCCATATTATAGGTACTACAAATATAAATATATGTTTGCATAGAATTAAAAATTTATTATAAGGATAACGTTTCACAGGTACCTAGGTATAGGTACAAAGGTACCTACCACACTTTCTCAATTTCTCGAATGGACTTCCATCGAGACCAGTTAAAAATGGCCAAAAATATTCAATTACTGCATGTATTTTTACTTTAAATTTTAGAAAACTGTCTCTAGGTCAACTTTTCTACTTTACAACTCTGGTTTACTCATAATGTCATCCGGTGAGGCAATAAGTCCCTTAAAAATAAGGTCTTCCATATAGGTCTGTCACAAATTTTGCAAAAACTACCGGGGCTACAGTATTTAGGTACTATAAGAACATAAACTGGGTATGAGAAGGTCTACCTTTTCAGTTAATAAGAATGTTTTAACAATAAAATAAGAAAAGCATATACGATTTTTTTTGTAATTTGGAGTAAAGGTTCCATGCTCTAAGGAAGCAATTAACGAAGTTCAGCGTATAGCAGCTCATTTTGTAGGTTTTTCATTTCTCTGCAACATTGCCCATAGTAGCAAACACGGTGCACGGGTAGATTTTGTGTAAAAGGTTAAATACTAAATTGTTACTAATTTTTTTATGTTTTTTGTGCTCAAAAACACAAAAGTACCGATAATAAATGTTGAATTTTATGTCCACTAGTTGTGTTTTATTATTATAAGACGTTGTGATGTTGGTTATGCTCTATTATTAATTTTATCACGTAATTTTGTTATTGACCTGGACTATAGGGTAAATGTGGGGGAGATGCCGCAATGGGAGAAATGACGCGCCGTTAAGCTGGCAACACCGGTTTACCCTAAAAGAACAGTTTCACTGGTCTGTGATCAGTCTGTAAACAACCTTAAAAAATATATCACTTGATGGCATATTAAACTTTAACATTAAAAATTACTTGAATGATTCCTAAAATTGTGTTTACGTAAGTGACAAATATTTTATAAAGAATGAAAAAATCTGAATTTTTTGCCATTAAGCGTGGATTGAAAATTTTTATGAACGATAGGTGTGAAGTAAATGAGGTTATGTCTAAGCAGGTTTAGTCACCTGTGGTTGCAGAGCTTAAAAATACATCCAATTCGGCATCTCTCCCATGTATTAGGGTCAGATGCCGCAATGAAATGTGGTAGAGATGACGCATGTAGTTTCTATTTGTTTCCAGATAAGTATGCCTCGAAAATATATAAGAAGGAGCAATAGGGCAACTTGGACTCAGAAAAACCTGAATGCAGCCATTCGCTTGATTCAAGAAGATCAGGTGGCTATAAGACATGCAGGTAGAATATGTAACATACCCGAAATAACATTAAGAAGAAGATTGAAAGAGAACAAATTTCAAAAGAACCGTAAATGAATTTCCAGCTAGTGGTGCGTTTCCTCATAACCCACAAGCAATACTTGATCACACTTTTAAGGTATAGCAACTACAAACAGCTATCACTCAAAATATTGAAAACCTTCAATCCTCGTCTGAAACTGCTTTGGAAGTTTTGCAGTCTTGCAGAGAAGAGGCCGACACTAATCGATTAAACGCAACGTGGAAATATTCCATAAATGAGAAGTCTGATTCACGACCGTCTACTTCAACTGTCATGTTACTCCAAAAAAAAATGCTGCAACAAATCTCACCTGTTCCTGTACTATCCCCTTCTAAAATACGCAGAAAAGAGACCGCTGCTTATTTAACAAGCCCAAGTTACATTGGAAGCAAAAAGTACAAAAATGAATCTAAGAAGGAAAAAATAATCCAAAGTAAGGGGCCATCTAAAATAATAATTCAAAAGCAGAAAAAGCAGATATCGTTGTTATCGGACCCTGAAGGAGAAACAACCATGTCTTCCTCGAACAGTGAGATCTGCGATATAAATGAAAATGAATGTACTGAGTGTCCAGAAACTTACGAAACGACCACTTCAAAATCACACTGGATTCAATGCAGTACTTGTGATCAATATATACCAATACCTGCAACCCATGCGGAAAGCATTTACCTATTGAAAACTGTTCAAGTTAAAAAAGAATTAAACGTTATATTACAAAAGCCATCTCTCCCATCTTCTATGCGGCGAATCCCCTCACATGGAAGAGACAGTCAAATATATTCATTTGAAAATTAATTTTTTTGTTCGATTTATATTTATCCTACTCATTATTGTTAGGTTTCTGTTTGTTAATAATAAGTTTTAAAACACATCTGCTATTTTAATTTAATTTAATTTAAATAAGGACAAGGGTTATTGACTGTTCTCAAAATCTGCGGTATCTCCCCCACATTTACCCTACCATCAATAGAGAATTTAGAAAACAATTTTCGTATTAATTTTAATTTATCCCAAGCAATTTAAACTACAAATTATATGACAGAGTGCTGATCCATTCTTAAAAAAAATACTAGTTTAAATGAATGCTATAGACTTGGGCTAAGAAGTTAACAAGGCACAATCTTCAAAAAGATTCTCGATTAGCGATTTATAGGATTCTAACTGTAACATCAAATTAAAACCGGAAAGGGATTAAAAACTTACCACATAAAGTGCAACCTTAGACTTAATGCTAAAGTTCTTCAGTTGCTCAAGATTCTTCTTCCTGTAACGTTTTTCACGAATACTTAACCAAAATAAAGGCAATCATTATTAAAACGTATTCATGTATCCCAGTGTAAATTTCAAATAACCTGATATGTTTTTATTAAAGTTATTCTTATGATTTTGATACACAAAAGACATATTCGTCGGTCATCGCCCCTATGTGTAGGCGAAAGTTGCAATCTTTTGCCAATTTTTAACAGATAACAATCTCATTCAAAGCAACAGCCAGAGATTCATAACCAAACTTGGGCATGAATGCTCCGGAACAAGAAAGAAGGCAAGGCCAAGGTCCTGCTGAGGCCAAGGTTTTTTAATTCATGCTGAAGATCTTTTTATACGTTCTACAAGCTAACAGGAAAAACATCACGGTTAAATGTTTAAAAACCTACGGTTTATAATAAAACACGCTGAATTTTTCCGATAAGTTTAAGTAATTGGACTTGACATGATTAATCAACCATACGATGTAAATCTGATAATATTGTTTTCTAAGTGGATGTATTAGGTATGGGTGAGAATATATGTTCTGACAATTTATCCGTATAATTCGATATGGATTTTTTTTAATTTGATGTGGTATGATTAACATGTTATTTACGAATGTTTTCGAAAGGATAGTTGGGTTATCTTATAATCCATCTTTAGTTATTTTTAATATGTGGCTATCACTTTTATTAGTATAATTAAATTTAAAAGAAAAGTATTTAAGAATATTAGAATGCTCGAATTAAATAAAACTAATGTTTAATTTTGTATAGCTATTCGGTAGTTCACAAATTCTAAAAATTCTAAAACTGTCTTCCATTTGAAGTAATTTGTAGTTGTCCTTTATGTGGAACTTCTAAGGAGAAGTTCTCTAAGACGCCAAAAAAGCGACCGTTGAACTCATGATGTCAAAAGGACCCTAATTATCGACAACCAGATAACGGAAGTAACGGGCATACAATACCCTACCTATTCAGATGTTTTGGAGACCTGAATTGGTTTTCAGAAGTGATCCCAGTGGCATTGATTGGCGTTTATCGTTACTCCGTAATAACGCAAAATGTCGAGACTTCTGGATATACTTGGTATCTGTGAGGACTATGTTACGAAAATGTTTCCTGAGTGTATACTTATCAAAGGTTGATTTTCAAATTGAGCAATACATCTACAAACATAGAAGTGTTGAAGCTTATGTTATCAGTTTAAGGAAGATATAGGAAAATTTGTTATCAGACAGAGCCATGGTTGCTATTGAACATTCAGGTGAAGGGTTAATGATTTCATCTCATTCTTATGGACAATGGTGTTCTAAAATTTGGTACAAACATCAGAACTATAGATACCTTTTGTAGGAAGATCTACTCAGTGTTCATTTAAAAACCAGGCTCAAGCAGCTTTCCGTGCATATCGCCTTCGTATTGTAACTGATGTTCAAATCATCAACCAATGACAGATGCATCCTAATTAACATTCCATTTATTGTTGTTTATAACACTAATTCTCCCTTGAGATTTGTGAACTTTGCTATCCCCGGAAATAACAAGTCACTAATTAGCATTTGTCCTTTTTGATGTCTTTTGTCTCCGCTTAAGAGGTTTATTTCTAGAGACACGAAATGGGATGTTTTTGCGGATCTCTTCTTCTACAGAAAACCCCCAAAAGTCCGAAAAAGAAGAACAAGCAGTTCAGTAATTTGTAACTATTGTAAAACTCCCATATATGTTCCACATCTTGTCTGGAATACAACAGAGACTTTATAACTAATACATTAAAACTGTGTAGAAATTTTATAATACTTTGAGTCGCCATATAAAGGAAGGCCGCAGCCAGCGAGGAGGGGGGAATCGGAGGGAATTAACAAATTTTTTCGTAAAAATATGTATTTTTTATTCTATACATATATGTTATATACTGAAAGTATATGAATAGAAGAATAACTTTTGAGCTCCTAATCAATCCATCCATCTTAAAATTTGTTTAGAGTAATATTAAACCTACTCCCTTCGAGGTGTCATTCTTTTACGTACAAAACACCTCGAAGAGTGTATTCAATATCTCTGACAGGTGAAGCTAACCTGTAAATTTTATCGTTACATTCTAACCTAGGACTTACGAAATAACAGCAATTACATGGAACGGTTCTAGATTCGGAACCTCTGTGTGCCAGTTTCCTCGAATGTCCTAGTTGTCGTATTTACATCTCTAGTCTGCATAATATTAAACCTATTAACTACCTGGGATATGGAGTTATATTTTTTGCTCTTTGGTGGTCTAAAATCCGGAGCAATTCCTACTCCAGAAACCACTTCGAAAATTTTCATTGGTAGAAAAATATGTTTTTCCATGATTTTAAATTGCCATTTAAGTGAAAAAAGTTGAAATTGAAGAACGAATACGTGGAAAAAAGTAGTTTACGATTTTCAAGAACTGAAATGGAGATGTAGGAGTGAATTTGTAAATATAGGTTTAAAGTATTTTGCTGTTTTGTAAAGATAAAAATATATTTTAAAAATCTTAAACGCACTGTCGATGTTAAAACCGCTACTGTTTTTATTTTAGATAAATAATTAGAGCTCTTTTGAGAAGTGAGATATATCAGTCACTAATGCCATCTTTTGAAAAGTGGTACGTATATGTAACAGAACGATAATCGTTAGTCTGAAGCGGGTAGACAATGTAACTCGTTCCTCGAAGTTTCCTTGGACTTCCATCGTCATGAAATTATTGATCTTACAACGTTTCAATAGCTTTGGATCTGTTATCATCATCAGGTGAATCAGTTTTATGGTTATTTCAAGATCAATGTAGTGTGGTGTCGGTCGGAACGTAGTGTCATGTTGGTTGGAACGAAGTGTCGAAACAAATGCAGTCTTTACATTTCCATTTCATTACCATACTTATTTATTTTGATGTGTTGGCCTCCAAGTGTAGCTTATGGTCTATAACAGTTTATGATCCTAAACTGTATAAATATGAACTGAATTGAAATCCTCAAGGGACTTCCGTGCAAGATGGCGAGGTGGCCGGTCGCGTGTGTGTGCGTCGTAGGGTTAAGTTAATTTAAAGGGGAAGTTATGAGGTTTGGTTACCGTCGATCGAATTGATTTCATCAAAAACATCTTCATTTACCTACAGATACTTATTTAAAGTGAAAAGACGCTCTGGCAGTGATTATATGTGTTAGAAATAGTGATAGTGCCGGAAGTCCAAGGCCACCTTGCTTTGTAAATATAGTTTCGATAATAATCTAAGCAATCATAATCTCTTTTGACAATTTCGGTGGATTATTGATTTATTTCGTTACGAAGAACATTTCTGTTGTGGTATTTTTGGCATAAAGAGTCATATTTAATTTTCATAATTTCTTTTGACAAATCTGGAAGAATATTGATATTTTTCATTACGAAGGACATTCCAGTTATTATGGCATTCCAGTGAAAAAAGAATCATAGAAATCTTTATCATTTTTTATGGTTAAACACTTGTAGCTGGCTAATAAGATCGCGAGATCGAAGCCAACCCCCGTCCCGAGAGGGACACCCTTGGAGGAAGAAGAAGAAGAAGAAATCCTCAAGCTTATATAACTGGATAAACATTAACAAGTACGTGTTATTGATGTGAATAACAACTTATTGTCCATAAAGGTCATGTGTTAGATATTTAAATCCGAATTCATTCTGATATAATCTCAAGGGAGTGTGCTTTGAAATCACAATTTGTTTCATTTATTATTGTTTCTTTAATGAAAATGACATCGAAATATCTTTAATTTTCTATACTCATTAACAGCGATTTCCGAAATTGTCGAGATAAAAACAGACCCACCTTAAAAGCGTGATCTTAGTTCATGACACGAATACCGCATACTCTTTAGTTTTTATTTCTCTAGTTGATCTATGAATGTTTACATTGTTTACAGTGACGTAAAATAGCCGTACATGCTCACTAGCGATGGCCTTGTATGATCCTTAACCGAATTTGAATGCTTCATACTTTTCAAAGAATCAATAAAAGAATCACGTTCAGACATTTTGTTTTTCTTGGGTAAATTAGTCATTGTTAACGCTTGAAAATTATTTAAACAATGCCCTATATTTTTTATGTAAAACATCGACCGTACAAACGATAAATATGAATTAAACATGAAGTACGTCATTTGCAACAATAACACATTAATAGTGGAACTGAAATTATAATTTGTATCTATAATGTAAAACAACTCCAGCAGTCTCTAAATAGTAATTCATGCAAAGTGAAAATCTTATAGTCAGGTACACCTACGTGGCTTCCGTGAAGAAGATTTAAATTTGTCCAGCTTTTTATAAGCCAAAAGAGAGCTTTAAATTATAGTTTTGGAAATAATTTAAGATTTTTGTTTGCAGTATTTGAAAAGAATTAATGAAATTGTTTTCTCAACCGCAAAGGAAATGGGATAAAAGTACAATATTTTTTTCAGAATTATACAAAATTTCCTTTAGGGTTTTGAATAAAAGTGGTGACATAATTAGTAGTTTTGGTGATTCAGGGGAACCTAGATTTTAGTATATTTTTCGGCATATTTTCATGTACCTTCACAATGCCCTTTCCTTTGATAATGTTGGGGATCATAACTGCCCACTTAATTCTACCTGTCGCTATTCTAAATAATTGTATTGATGCGTCTCCGGCCTGAGCCTCCTTCCCCCGGATTCATCACTCAACCTCAAGTTGCAGGACTTACTACTTGTCATCAGTCATTATACAGTGTGAAACAGCCAAATGGAATTAAATTCGATAACGAATAAAGGAGGGCGTGTTGGGAAAAAAGCGTCGATTTGTATTTTTAAATGCGCATTTTTTCAACAAAAAAAATATATAGGGTGTGTCATGTGACAGTGGCTAATATCAACTTTCTTATTTTAATGCAAGCCACTGTAGATTATTTATTATTTGGATTTTCCAGGAAACTCTAGACATAATGTACAACCATCATCTATCTTGAACTGTTTCAGAAATAAGTGTTCCAGATTTATTACAAAAATTAACATTAAAAAAGAAATTTATTTTATTTCACATATTCGCTACATTACACTAAAAACCTAACGTAATACTGATTATTTTGTAACAATATATATAAAAAAAAAACAAAAAACTGTTAATGTCAATATAGGAAATATTCAAAATGCTCGTCGCGAACGTCTTCTCAACATGCAAATCTGATATAGAAATGTCTTCCAATGTCACTCAACATCGCAGGCGTGATTCTCCTTTTTATCTCATCTAAGTTGAGGAGTTTAGTTTTGTATACAGTATTCTTGACATATCCCCGCAATAAGTAGTCCAATGGCGTCAAATCAGGAGATCCACCGGTTTGGAAAATTTTGGTTCAGGTACTGCCGGACATTGATTTCATAATGGGGCGGTGCTCCATCTTGAAACCATATTGTGTTGGCAGCAACTTGTGGGTTTACTGGATCAGGATATAAGTTTGTCAAAGTTGGCATGACATTATTTTGGAGCAGTTCTAAAATTTATCTCCATTCAAGTTGCCATCAATGAAAAAGGGACCTACGATATGATTTTCAAAAATTCCTTCCCAAACATAACTTTTTCAAGATATTGCGTATGTTCCTCTGTTGTCCAGTGAGGATTCTCATTAGACCAATAGCGGCAGTTTTGACGATTAACATGACCGTGACGTGCAAATGTGCTCTAATCAGAAAAAAAACATCTTCTGATTTTATCACATTGTTATCTACCCTTACCATCATTTGTTCACAGAAATACATTCTCCTATCGAAATCGTCTTCCATAAGCTCCTGAATCAGCATCATTTCACTTTCCTTTAATTCTCGAAAAATTGATGTGTGGCTAACATTGAACAGTGGGGCTGCTTTTCCAACAGAATTATGTGGGTTTCTTAAAACTCAAACATAATATCCAATTTCGTATTATCACTTAGAGTATTGGCAGCTACTTTTTTTAACTCTCTTACATGGCCAAGCTCGCGAAACTGCTTTTCTATCTTGCTAATTGTTCCTTGGGATACCGGCGGGAAATTTGGAAAATTTTCGTGAACTAAGCGAGAAACTTCCATTTGTGTCCGTGTGTTATCTCTATAAATTATTAAAATGGTTATTTTGTGCATTTCTGTGAAATGAAGAATTTTTCTGATAGGTATTATTACGTACAGTTACGACTATAACACTCATCACTGTCATACAGGCAGACAACAAGATACTAAGGCTATGAGTTTTGACGAAAATAAAAATATATATTTTTATTTCAAATCAGTAAAAAGAGTCTCAGGAATGGTTTTGCTTACTAGCTCAATATCAAAAGCTAAATAGGGATGAAGTATTGAGTGTAATGTAGTGAATTTGTGAAATAAAATAATTTTTTTTTTAGTGTTAATTTTTGTAATAAATTTGAAAACACTTAATATTTCCGAAATAGTTGAAGATAGGTTTAGGACATTGTACATGAGTTATTTCTAGAATTTTCTGGAGAATCCAAAATATAAATAATATACAGGGGCTTGCGTTTAAAATAAGAAAATTGGTATTGGCCACTGTCACATGACACACGCTATATATATTTTTAGTGAACAATTGCGCATTTAAAAATACAAATCGACGTGTCGAAGCATTTTTCCCAACACATAGGGCGTGTTTATTCGTCATCGAATTTATTCCATTTGGCTGTTCCACACTGTATATTAAATAAAACAACCTATACTTATTTATTTCAATTAGTACCTAGTGTATTAAACGCACATTTCTATCCATATCTGCAGGTATTTGTCTATAGGGAAGCACCTACGGACCAAAAACCTGACCATATTTCTTTTAACACTAATTTACTGTAATTTCGAAAAGATTGTTGAGGAGGTCTTGAATTATTTTGTCTATTCATGGGTTTTCTCTCCTCCAAATTTTTTCCTGTAACAGATAAGTATTTAAAAAATTGTATATGTAGAACAAAGTGTAGTAAGGCAATTTCGTAAAATTGCCCGGATTACTGGTTGTCTGTACAGAGATTCTTCCTCACAGTTTTTCTGAGAGAAAGAGATGTCTATAAAATGATCAACCAGTATTCCTGTATATAAGTAATATATTGTATATTGTGTAATACTTATCTGTGTATGGAGACGTTTCAACTCCGAGTCTGGAGTCGTTGTCAATCGTTTAGTGTTGTTTTCGAGGTTTTTTTCTAAAAAATTTTCGCTTTGATTTTGAATTTATTGTTTGTCAAAAAATTTGACACTGACAATTTGTCGTTTGGCGATCACTTGACGCTGAGGTTACCGTTTTTTTGTTCTGTTAGCAGTAAATTCTTCCAGTCCAAATGAAAGTCGGCTGAAGGTGCTCCGATTTCAGTGTTGTTTATCATCATACAGCTGGCTTCTTTAAGTTTTCTCTTTTTTAAGTTTTCTTCTTTCAACAAGATCTTTGTTTTATCCCAGTCTATCCTATGGCTGCCGGTGCTCGTTAATACATGATTGGCCAAATTTGATTTGTCCACATGTCTTCTGGAAATGTTATATTGATGTTCTTTTTTCCTTACTTCTAAAGGTCTTGAAGTTTCACCGGTATAAGAATGGCCACAGTCACACAAAACACTGTACACACAATTTTTAGAACTCTGGGTTGCGTTAAACGGTTTGGTATGTGTGAGGATAGAGCGCAAGGTATTATTTGTTTTAAAAACAGTTTTAACGCTGTATTTATTTCCTAACCGCTTAATTTTTTTTTCTTTTTTTTTTCTTTTTCGGAAAAAATTAAGCGGTTAGGAAATAAATACAGCGTTAAAACTGTTTTTAAAACAAATAATACCTTGCGCTCTATCCTCACACATATCAAACCGTTTAACGCAACCCAGAGTTCTAAAAATTGTGTGTACAGTGTTTTGTGTGACTGTGGCCATTCTCATACCGGTGAAACTTCAAGACCTTTAGAAGTAAGGAAAAAAGAACATCAATATAACATTTCCAGAAGACATGTGGACAAATCAAATTTGGCCAATCATGTATTAACGAGCACCGGCAGCCATAGGATAGACTGGGATAAAACAAAGATCTTGTTGAAAGAAGAAAACTTAAAAAAGAGAAAACTTAAAGAAGCCAGCTGTATGATGATAAACAACACTGAAATCGGAGCACCTTCAGCCGACCTTCATTTGGACTGGAAGAATTTATTGCTAACAAAAAAACGGTAACCTCAGCGTCAAGTGATCGCCAAACGACAAATTGTCAGTGTCAAATTTTTTGACAAACAATAAATTCAAAATCAAAGCGAAAATTTTTTAGAAAAAAACCTCGAAAACAACACTAAACGATTGACAACGACTCCAGACTCGGAGTTGAAACGTCTCCATACACAGATAAGTATTACACAATATACAATACATTACTTATATACAGGAATACTGGTTGATCATTTTATAGACATCTCTTTCTCTCAGAAAAACTATGAGGAAGAATCTCTGTACAGACAACCAGTAATCCGGGCAATTTTACGAAATTGCCTTACTACACTTTGTTCTACATATACAATTTTTAAATACTTATCTGTTACAGGAAAAAATTTGGAGGAAAGAAAACCCATGAATAGACAAAATAATACTAATTTACTGCACAATGTCTGATGGTATGCGGGAGAAGTGTTGCATTATCGCACTCATTTGTCTCTCTCGTTTCTATGTATTTCTTCGTTGTCCATTCATTAACAAATTAGAGGTACAAATACAATAATTTATTTTAATAACACGATGACATCGGGTAATACTAACTACTGTCTGCAGATTGTGACAGTACATTAAGATAAACCTTTTTCTGCGACCACTAATTTTAGTCATCACTCATAACAATTGTGGAAGATTCTCTGACAATAAATTTAACAAAAAATAACTTCGTAATGACTTTATTTAATGATATCTGAATTACATATTAGTGTTGTAACACAACTACATGCCGTATATCTGGTGTAATAGTGTACACCTTGAAAAATCGTGTTGAACTAATACTCAACTATTTTATGATTTATTGTTATATTTTAAGTACACCTACATTAAATATCTATCGGAGAATGTCATCGTTATTTAAAAGGAGATTATAGGAAAGATGTATAAAAAGATGTAGTTTACTTTTAAATAGGTTTTGAATTACTCGATTTCAGTTCTGTATAGAATAATCACATTAGAAACAAATGGCTGATTTTATCAGAATGACTGCCGCGTTTCAAAAATAATTTATGTGTCAACTAGTACAATTTAAAAATGGCTATAACTGCTAGTTTCAAAAATTATTAGCTTGACAAGCAAATCCATAGAATCCTTGTTAGGCTCATTATAAACAGCCCAAACACGCAGGATTAATAAACTGTACATCTCCGGACAACTCGTGTTTCACGACCATTCTCCATCTCTATCGAATTTTGTGTTTCCTTGATGCTTATTGTCTTTCTCTTTCAGGATAGGTATAAAATAAGCAATATTCGTGAAAATATTGTTCATTTTGTGTACACTGTTTGCGATGAATTAAACCCATCATCGTAATATTATAATAATAATAACACCAGAACATAAGACCCTATATCGTACCGGTGTGTTTAAGGTTTTATATTCAGGCAGACTTAACGTCCTTAATGTATAAGACATATTAAAAAACATAATAGGAAACGTAGTCTACTTCCAAGATTCTTAGAAAAAAATTAATGATGTTGCTCAAAACGAATGGCATCTAATCCCCCAAGTCTTTCTTTCTGGGATTAGATGAATCCTGCAGGAAATTTCCGAAGAAGCGAGAAGAAATTACTCGTTATTAACATTAAATTAAATCCGTAAATTTTGTTATTAGATTTTTTAATTACTCACTGTGTGAAATTTCATAATTGTGTAAAATTAACATATTATTCTTGTATTTTAGATTAGGTTCTATTCAAGAACTTTGTATGAATGAAATATAAAAAACCTAGGATCAAATTTAAACCAGATCATCAGATTACGCTAATTTAAAATTTTTGATTATCAAGTAGAGCCGTTAAAACAATAGCAAAAAGATCCATGCTTCTCTTCCCTTTGGTTAAATATGAACCCTAATGATGTTAATTATTTTATTAAAGCAACTTTAATATGTAATGTGGTAGTTACACATGGTTTATTCTATTCAAAATTCAGATCACTTACATCAACGATTTTCTCTACGCCAGGGCACAAGTAATGGAACCAATTTTTGCACTAGTAGCACTTTCAGAGTTATTGTAAATAAAAATACATGCTTAACATAATTTTAGCCCCTACTTCTATTTTTGAAAAGTTTGTGTTTGTTATCTTTCATTTCTTGTTTGCTTTCGTTGTTTTCTTCTACACTTTGGTCTTATTAGTTTCGGATTTTTGTTAATTATATTTTGGTCTCGCTATGTATCTGTTAACTGCTTCTTTGCAGTTCATTTCTTACACTAGTTCAGAAAAATTGGTTCTACTAGATTCATTCAATATTGGGAGAATTGCGAATCAACATGAACGAGAGAGATTACGGGTGTTCTTAGGACAGAACAGGGAGCTAGGGACTGTGCAAGTGCAGAATCTAGCATAGGATCGTTGGAGTAATTTGCTTCAAAAGCCTCTGTCCTGGTGAGCTAGCGGGCAACAAAATAGGTTTCAGATCTTGGGAAACAGTTGCAGACGTTGCGGATAATAACAGCGTGTGTTCAAATTTGCCGGATTGTTAAATACAGTCGCCGATGTAAATTTTGACAAACCAGACAACATCCAGCATTACCCCTCCAGGTTTTTTATGAGATCAATTCTCAACTAAGATAAATACAAATAGATATTCATTCGTGATCC
Source organism: Octodonta nipae (assembly GCA_034190945.1). Lineage (NCBI taxonomy): Eukaryota > Metazoa > Arthropoda > Insecta > Coleoptera > Chrysomelidae > Octodonta > Octodonta nipae. The sequence goes on along the minus strand of CM067216.1, from coordinate 190,697,375 downwards.
TAGAATTGGTTGAATCAATCAGTAAATATGTCGATCTCCAAATAGGCGGATAGATTGCATGCCTAACAGAGTAAAGCACCAGCCACAAGCGCTAAATTCATGAGCGTTCTTATAATATAGAAATACTGGTTAAAAATCTGGCTTAGGCTCTATTTATATTCCAGACTAGCAGATGTTGTTCTGCCCTTGCCCCGGATAAGTCCTTCTACCATTGACCCGGTAGATGTTGATCTTGCCTTGCCGCCGCAAAATTTGTTTGACTCTGGGTCTGGCAGATATTGTTCATTCTTCAGCAAGGCAGATGTCCTTCGCCCAACAGACGTTATTATACCACTGACCCGCCAAAAGTTATTCAAATTGCTTGACAATGCCACCTAATAGATCATAGGATAGCTATAATTCATCGTTTCGGCAATACAAATAAATTATTTGACTATGGTTTCAGTCCGTCAAAAGTATATGAACACTAAGATCTGTTCAGCACTACTTATCAGCTCCTAGCATACCTACATGCCATCGTCTTAACACAACAAACATTTTGTGTGAATGTAACGTCATTCGATCAAGCTGTTCAAAAGTTATATAACTACTGGCATTCGTATAGCAGCATCGTCTATTAGGTCATATTATAACTATGAGCCATTGTCTGAACAAAACAAATATCTTGTGTGAATATGACCTCAATCAAATCGTTTAGAAGTTACATGATCACAATTATTAGTAATACATTCGCAATAACTAGAACACAGCACCATGTGTTGGATAGCTTATAACATTTCTCAATAAATAAGCTATAAAATAAATCGGGATGGTAGTTCTAGAGATTAGCGTATCCAGACAAACTCGTCAGTTTTATTATATTAGTATTGAGATTTTAGCCGGGGGCGTGGCTTCTCCTTGCGGCAGAAGCGGTTACTACTCTAAAACGCATTTTTAAATCAGCTGTCGTGTTTTTATACGGAAGTGTACATGTACATGTCATTAAAATCAAATTTATAATAAAAATTTAAAAAAATGAAAGTTTCAATTCAAGAAATTTGTGAGTTTGCAACTACTCAACCTAGTCATAAGAGTTTCATCGGTGGTGAAAATATACTTGATGCAGGACATCTAATCAAATGTGGTCTACAGCAAATAGATACTAGTTGTGATAATGAGTATAAAATAATTGCATACTGTCTACAAACTTCTCATTTAAAAAGTCAACCGCATGAAATTGTAGGCGTAATATCACATGATTGAAAAATAATGGGAATGTTATTTTCGTGTGCAGCTGGTCTGAGTGAAAATTGTAAGCACGTGGTAGCTACACTTCTCTACTGCAACAGGTTAGATTTTTACTTAAAAATAAATTTATCAGGCGTTGAAAAATTTAATGTTTGAAATCACTTTAATGTTAAAATTATATTTTATACACAATACACAGATCTACATTACATGGGATGTCTTGTACTTGATCATCTTGATCTGTATCAATAATAACAGATGATTTTTGTATTCAATGATCTCTGACGTTGTCTTTCGTTTCTCTTTTCAATTTGATTCACATTTGGTTGATCAAATAATTTTAATGATGTTTCAGGAAGATTACATGATGGAACGCTTGTTTGTTTTAAATGAGAACGACGTGGATTGGCACTGGCTGCAATGAAAAATAAAATTTAATGTTTATTGTTTATTATTTTTTCTGACAAATATTACACTAAAAAATATTTTGCTTCATATTAATGATAAACATATAATTATAAAAAAAAATTCTATAGGTAATTACTTCATGTTTGGTGAAATGTAATGAACACACTTTTTTTGACTGTGTAATTGGATTTCCAATTTTCAATGCTTTTATCCAAGCTAATCGACGGTCAATCATTTCATCTTCACCAAATTTATTTTTTATGAACACAAAACTTGAATTTGTAAGAGGAAAGGTATAAAATCGAACTGTATTGTTTTTAGTGGACTTGCTATTGCATCCATACACGCAGCAAAAAGTTTTATTTTTATTTTCTCGAGGAGGAAACCCCATGATTGAAAATTTTTGATCAAATATTAAAATTAAAGCTATTTTTAAATAATAACTAAGCTTATTAATAATAATTAATTACTGAATATTTCAGAAAAAAACTTAAACACTTTGAAACTACAGCTTTGGCATATTATCTAACATCAGCTGTTTATACTCGATCTGCTTAGAGTAGTTCATATTTTATCCGTCAGGTTGCGTACCCAAGCGGATGAATTCCCAATAGATATCAAAAAGATCACTATCTAATAAAAACCATCGTATTACAATTTTTCTAAAATAAATCAAGACGACACTGGAAAGCAATTACTACCTATGACCTATGCGAACTACACACATGTTCAACGTTTCCTAGATGACGTTAGTCGATTCACAAAAACTGAACTAATTATTTTATACTACTCCCTTGGTCCCTTGTATCAATGACATTAGAAACTAGATTTGCTAAATACGCTCTTTTGTCCCTCATAGATTCAATTTTGATAGTAGAGAAAACGGTAAAAATGTCTCAGCCTAGTCATACAATTAAGTCTTAATTAATAAAACGATTAGTGTTAGTGTTTATCGAATCAAATCTTTCCATGTTGTAAATTTAACAACAAGATCAATTTTGAACGATATTTCTTTCCTCAGTTACTACAACTCTAGCCTACGATTAGAATCAATGACAAATCTAATTAGCTTAGCAAAAGCCATCCGCAAAATTAGTATGTGAGGTAATTTCCCATACGATTTTTGCACGATTTTTTGCAAAGTTCGTTTCTACAATTTCTCGTCTCCTTTTATAGAAAATCAAGGTGGTCATAAGGTCCAGCATCGGATTTAGCATCGGCTATGTCTGACTCATCAGTCGATTGCATAAAAAATTACCGTTGCATTTAACCTCATTAGGATTATTGTTTCATTGCGGTTTGAAATACCAATGCTGAGTTTCCTTTTTGAAATGTAATATGTGTGATATATACATAGAACAGGTAAAGGCATTGTAAGTTTTATATCTACTCGTATGTTAGCAAAAAGTGCATTTTTCACATAGTTCTGGTAAATCATTAGCAGATAATACTGAAAATATTTCCAAGAAATTTTATACGTAGCATATTCTGTAGAAGGACGAAATATTTTTATTGCATCTAATTATATATTAAAGTTATTACCATATATAGCTGGAAGCAATTTGATATAAATTAGATATAGATTAACAAAAAATACCAGTATATTAACGCAAATATTTTTTTATGTTGCTACTGATTTAAAAAAAAAACCTCTACATTTATTACCGACTTAAATTAATTTAAGAAAATTAATCATTAATGTAATATCAAATCGTGAAATATTGACCTAGCGGTTATTATTTAATTACGATTCATTTGAGGTGGAATTAATTATATGATACAAATTTATTTCGATAATTTCCATCATTACTAATTAGTGTACTTGAATTAGCTCAGTCAGTAGGTTTTAACATTAATTCGTTACCTTATGCAATTTTTTGTTCTAGGCAATCCTGGTCTATTAAGGTTATATACGAAATAAGAACAGAAACTATCGAAGTTCAAAATAAAACCAGAAAGTTGAAAATAAAACATTAAAATATATATTAACCGACTTCCAAGTTTAACTAAAAATTTGAAAATAGTTATAGCAAAATACAACTCTAGACAATGAATAACACTGTCAATGTGGCCAGTTAAAAAAATGTAAACATTAAAAGGTGTTCCATCTGAATAAATTAATTACCTAACTATCTAGTATATTTCTGAAGTGGGTTCTAAGCAATAATCAAGTTGTTGCAGTGGTAGACAAGTGTACGCAATGCAAGATTTTAGATTGAGTACCTTTTAAAGTTTATATTCTTTTACTTTGTAGGTTCCTAGCAATATTGATAGTGTTAATTATTGTCTAGAGTTGTATTTTGTTATAATTATTTTCAACTTTTTTGTTACATTTGGAAGTCGGTTAATTTTTTTAATGTTTTATTTACTGTTATGTGTATAAAAGAAATCCTGTTAGAATTTAAATCGAATGAGATTTGGATGAGTCAATTTGTTGCAATGTTTTTTTCCGAAAGTCCTAAATGTTTATTGCTCTAATTTTGAACATTTCATCTGCTATAAACGCTCATAATTATCTTTAATACTTGTAATTTAGTAATTTAATTGCATTCGATAAAAACCTGAAAAGAATAATTAAAAAAACTATTTCCCGAAACGTAGAATTTCTCAAATGTATCAGCGAAAACACTATTCATTCTTTAAATGCTCTTTGAACAATATATTTGGTAATGAGTGGTATAAATCGTTGATTCCTATTGCTAGCTCCGCTCTAACTATCGGAAGACTAAAACCTTACTCCAAAATAGAGCAAAATAAATTTTCTAAACAAACAATGACCTGTTTATATTTATATTCTAATCTGTTTGAAAAATATAATGCGGTTAGAACAAAAATACACTATAAAAGAAATACTGCGTTGTTCATTGGTGAATTTAGTTTCTGACCCTCCTCGCGAGTGCCGATTGCTTTATAAATATCAGTTATTTAGACATACGTTTTCTTAATTTTGCATTTTTAAAACTGTAGATATATTACATCTTCAATAATTTTAACTAAAGAACCTATAGTAAAAAAGTTAATTCGATTCCTTTCAGTGGCAGGATATTCGTTTCTGTTTTAAAAACATTTTTATTAAACGAGCATTTGATTATTGCATCCACACTGTATATGCTTCTGTGTATTGGTCACCCCTATATAACTTATTTCTCCATCATTTTCTGAACCACCCTGTACAACTATAATTTAACCCCATACAATATTGCAACGGTCCTAATATATTTAAAACCACCCTGTATAAGTATAAAATCCTCTCCACAATATTGACTCTGTCTATTTTTTATTTTTTAAATTATTCCTGTATACCTATGATTTTACTTCGCCCCATATGTCTAGTATTCCAATTAGGCAACTGCTGTAGTCTACCCTATACTTATAACAAAATTCACATTTTTGAACTACATTTTAAGAATATAATTTTACTCTACTATTTTTTTTCAACCACTCGGTATATGCAACCGTCTCTAAATTTTTTTGGACCCATGTCTATAATTATATTATACCCCGTCCTATAAATCAAATATCCTAACTGTTTAACTTATATAACAAATTTTTGATACACCCTGAATAACAATAATTTTACTCCTTACTTCAAACACTTTGTACAAGCAACTACTTATGTTTCACACTATATAACTTTTTTCACCGCCCTATATAACTGTAATTCTACTCTCTCTTATATTTAAAGCATCCTGTATATTCAACAGTTTCTAACATTTTTTGAAGCCGTCATATAACCCAAATATCCACTCTGTATATCTACAGTTTTGCTCCACTCGTATTTCAACCACCTTGTAGACGCAACTACTTACGTGCCACCCAATACAATATTTTTTGAAACACTCTGTATAACGAATTCAATTCCATTCCTCGAAGTTTCCTTGGACTTCCATCGTCTTGAAGTGGTTGATCTCACAACGTTTCAATAGCTGTGTATCTGCTATCGTCATCAGGTGAATGATAGGAAATTCAGAGTATCGTATTTATATTATACCCTTAACCGGTCATGCGTCGCAGGTCATGGTCATTGGGTCTTATCTGGTCCAATCAGCGTCGTCGTCCCTAGATCTTGGTTGCCGGTGATGCGTAGCGGCAGAGGCCGAAGAAGAGCTTTCCAAATATTTTTAATTTGGACGCTGGGCTCGCTAATTATATTTTCGTTCGAGATTATATAGGCTGCCTCTATGAATTTTCTTTTGTACCAGTGCTCCTCCTTGTGAATTGCTTTAGCCTGGTCCCAGTTGATATTATGCTGTTCGGTCCATGCCTGATTAGCTAGCCCAGACTTCGTTACCTCTGCCCTTTGAGTAGCTGTGCGGTGTTCCTTAATCTTGGTCTCCAGCGGTCGCTTTGTCTCTCCAATATAAAGATTGCCACATTCACACGGTATGCTGTATATACAGTTATGTGGTATTGCTGGTACGTCGGGCCTCGTTCTTGTTATCATGCTCCTCAAGGTGTCGTTGCTTTTGAAGATCATTCTGATTCCATAGCTGTGTGCAATTCTTCTAAGTTTCTCCGACAAGCCTTTAGTATACGGTAAAAGTAGAGTTGCTACCGTGGTGTCCTCTTCTTGCCTAGGTGGTTTGTCCAGCTCTTCAAACGCCTTGGTAATGATCCTTTCCGGATATCCATTCACCAAAAGGTCTTCTCTAAGTTTCACTTGTTCTTCTTTGAGGACTTCTGGTGTGCTGCAGATAGTTTTGGCTCTATGGATAAGTGTTTTGATGATGCCAGTTTTCGTTGCTGATGGGTGGTTCGAATTGTAGTGAAGGTATAATCCTGTATGCGTAGCCTTCATGTAGACTGTTGTTTGGATTCCGGTCCTAGTCCTTTGACACTTTACATCAAGGAATGGTAGGCACCCACTCTCTTCCATCTCCATGGTGAATCTAATGGATGGTTGGGATTGGTTCAGGTGCTCCAGGAATGCCTGTAGTTCTGTCCTTCCATGTTGCCAAATAATAAAGGTGTCATCGACATACCTCAACCATAGCTTAGGCTGCTTCTCGAAACTCCTCAGTGCATGTTCTTCGAACCATTCCATGTAGTTGTTGGCGATGGTTGGTGATAAGGGGGAACTCATAGGCAATCCATCTTCTTGCATGAAGAACCGGTCTTTCTCCTGAAAGTACAGTTCTTGAGGCAACATTCAAGCAAGTCCATGACTGAGTCTATTGGCAGCTCCGTTCTCTCCATCAGGGTTTCGTCTTCAGTAAGTTTCTTTCTCACTATGTTGAGAGATTCGTCTAGTGGTACGTTCGTGAAAAGGTTTTCAACGTCGAAACTTACTAAGCGATGTTCTGGCCCAAGTTTCATGGATCCTATGATTTCGACAAAGTGCTTTGAGTTCTTGACGTGCGATGATGTTTTACCCTCCAAAGGCTGGATGATTGGTAGAAGGAATTTCGATAGTGCTGCTGTTGGCGAGTTGCGCGAACTTGCAATCGGTCTGAGAGGTACTCCAGCCTTGTGTATCTTGGGTAGTCCATAAAGATGTGGTGGTTTGCTGTGATGTGGCGTCAATTTTCTCCTTGTCTCGGGTAGAATGTATTCAGCATGATCTCTGAGCGTGTTGTAAGTTTTCCTTTCTATTTTGGATGTTGGATCAGTAGACAGTGGCTTGTATTTTCCCTTCGACAGTACTTCGTCGATTTTCTTGTTGTATTCCGTTCTGTCCATCAGGATGGTGGCATTTCCTTTGGCAGCTGGTAAAATGATGATAGATTTGTCGTCCTTAAGTGTTTTTATGATTCTCCTTTCGGATTCGTTGATGTTTTGTTTGATGTGTTGTGTTTTCTCACTTGCGGTTCTGACTTTCCATCGGAATTCCTCCAGTTGCGGTGTCTCTTTGCTGCCTATTGCTGACTCCACGGAACTGATGATATCTAGTGCTAGCAACTTTTTTGGAGCTACAGCGTAGTTTAGCCCCTTAGAAAGCAATGTTTTCTCGACTGCTGTGAGAACTTTGGATGACACGTTCACCACTGTTTTCTTGTTGGTCGTATCCTTCGGCAGCTGCTTCCTGGTAAGTTTGTTAAGTTTCTCAGTGTGCAGCTATGGAATCAAAATGATCTTCAAAAGCAACGACACCTTGAGGAGCATGATAACAATATCACATAACTGTATATACAGCATACCGTGTGAATGTGGCAATCTTTACATTGGAGAGACGAAGCGACCGCTGGAGACCAGGATTAAGGAAAACCGCACAGCTACTCAAAGGGCAGAGGTAACGAAGTCTGGGCTAGCTAATCACGCATGAACCGAACAGCATAATATCAACTGGGACCAGGCTAAAGCAATTCACAAGGAGGAGCACTGGTACAAAAGTAAATTCATAGAGGCAGCCTATATAATCTCGAACGAAAATATAATTAGCGAGCCCAGCGTCCAAATTAAAAATATTTACCGGCAACCAACCTCTAGTGACGACGACGCTGATTGGACCAGATAAGACCCAATGACCATGACCTGCGACGCATGACCGGTTACGGGTATAATATAAATACGACGGATACTCTGGATTTCCTATCATGACGATAGCAAATAGACAGCTATTGAAACGTTGTGAGATCAACCACTTCAAGACGATGGAAGTCCAAGGAAACTTCGAGGAACGAGTTACATTGTCTACCAACTTCAAACTAATTCAATTCCAACTTATATTTCAACCATCCTTCTATGCAATTGCTTATGTACCACCTAATATCACATTCACGGACGCACACAGCTACAACGGTATACCATACAGAAGAGATCGCCCACATAACCATTTTTCGTTTCAATAAACTAATATTTTCTGCCATTTCAAGCGATTATAAGCCCCTTAACATCTTCTCTAAAATAAACTGAGTAACATGAATCAAAATGAAAACCATTACAAACACCCTGTACTTTCCTGGCATATCTTGCCATGTAAACTGGATATATATGATGAAAATTTGAGATTTACTTACCATGATGTGTACAGTTTTTTTGCACATATTTTTCCTATTTTCAGAAATATTGGATGTTTTACGTTATACTTATCTTTGCAGCATACAATTTATAATATTCAAATTGCTTGAGCAGTTTTAGAGAAAACAGTGAAGATTCATTGAAATTTACTGAAATGTAGTTAGTCCCTTATTTACTCTTTTTTCCGATTTTCTGGAAAGCCTTAACTCTCATGTTATATTTAATTATATGGGATCTTTCTGTAATTCCTGAATATAATGCAGTTTAAATCATCAAAACTGCCCAAGCCGTTTAAAAAAAATTGCCGACGAATTGATTAACTCCCCCTTTTTGGAAGTCGGTAAAAAAGAAACTAGTTAGTTTGGTTTCTCAATTCTGAACACGTTGTGCTCTTATCCATGAAATTTAAACATTATATAACTATTCAAAATTTCATTTCCTTGTAGGATTAAGGTGTATTTATAAGAAAAAGCTTATTTATGCATACCTCGTGGTAAAGGCGGGTATTTGTTATCACTAGATTAATATTCACTCATAATAATAATGAAAATTCAATTAGTGCCTACATATATAATGACGTTATAAACAAGTGAAAGAACGGAAAACAATCACATTTAAAAACTTCTTTCATTTCAGTACTACTAGCTGGACGATTGGCGATGATTCAAATTTAAAATGACGGAAGTAGCTAGTCTGAACATGCCACCAGATCACCGTATAGCGACAGTAAGACACTTTGAAGCTGGTCCTCCTGCCGGATTGGAACTGGTGAGTTAAATTTTTATTTAATTGTACTTCAATATTATGTAAGTTTTCAATAAGTTCAACAATGCTTAAATTGTGTTATTTGTCTAAAAATTCTGAAGCGCCTTTGCTTTTTTTGTCAGTACAATTCTCAAATGAATTTAATAATTGATTCAAATTTAAATATACCGTGTATATTTTAAATCAGAAATACTTTAGTGTAGGACATATATTGAAGATGATGATGATCCTGGAATGTTTTCTAGTTGTTATTAAAAATGTTTGACAATAGCAATAATATCAGTTTCTGCAGTTCATATTGTCAATCATTGACTGAAGATTTACTAAAAATATTACTTTATCACATGTAACTAAATTAATTATCCATTAGTTAATTGTCCATTTTACTGAATGTATCAATTGGATATCATTTGCAGATACATCTACTAAGAAAAATTCCAGACATAATTAGAATTTAGATAAATTAGTAAAAAAATATGTGCATACTACTACAGTATCTCTGATTTTAAATGATATATTAAAAGAAGCATTAATAAAATTTGTCAAAATACAAATTGTTTATGAGTTTACAAAATTTTCGGTGTCCTTAACTAGATAATGGTATGTATAAATTTGTCTTTTTTTTTATCAAAAAATTTATATGTTACTTCACATGTGTTCGCTGCATTGATAATATAATTAAATGTACAAGATCTGATCATATCGTATCATTTCAAGTTTTTGCGTCAATTTAATTTTTATTTTATTAATTACGAATTTTTCTTAAAAAAACACCAACAAAACTACCTTAAATAGTATTAAAAGTATAAAATTATACTGAGAATGTTATTAAAAATTCTGTTCTTGGCTAATATGGTAAAAATGGGAAAGTAATGATAGTATTTGATTGGTTTTAAAAAGGTGAATTTTAAACTCCACTTTTATTGGCAACTGCACACATTAATGCATCCAATTTGGATATAACATTCAAATTGGTATTTCTTTCTAATTTTTTGCATGGTACTATACATTCTCGCTTTTTTTGAAAGATATTTTTTGTTGGGTAATTGAAAATAATTTAATGAATTGCGTGGGACTGCACGAACATCTCTTTAATGATTGTTTACTTTAGTAAAAAAAACAGGTTTTAGTGGTTAAATTGATCTCCAGACACAAATCCAAATGACGATAAAGTTGCGAATATACATGTTTTTTATTGCGAAAGGCACTGATTTTAAAAATATATAATTACCAAATTGCCCTGATATGTAGTTAAAATAATGTGGGTCTATTTTCTTAATCGGCGCCTTACAATTCTTGTGCTTTATTAGCATACGTTAACTGCAAAACGAGTTTTGGCACATAGAGCAATACAAATTAGCTTTTCTGATCTTTGTCCTATCACAAAAACTGCAACGTACAATTCTCCGTAAAGTTTCCTTACTTCATGAAGAAACTGATTGAGATTCATTCAATTTCCAAGATCTTTTAGCTTCTTAATGTTCTAAACTTTGGAGTCTTTAATTTTACCCTGAGAAATGGTACTACTAAGGTCAATCCTAATTCCCTTTCATACTTATATATTCTATATTATAGGCGTACCCAGGGGGGATTTGTGGGTCCACCCGTCTATCAAAATAAAACAAAACAATATTCAGTACATCTGTATTTGAAATTATCTCTAAGTGGTCGTATCAAAGAGAAGTAATTCTAATCCTTACGCATTTAGAACTACTGTAGAAGAGATTATTAATTAAATATAATAATACTAATTAAATCCATTTTTCTGTGAAATTTTTTTTTAAACAAGATCCCCCGAAAACCTTGGCGGGTTACAGCAAACCTCTCCCCCTCTCCGAAATACTGGCCTGGGTACTACTATATTCTATGTCTTTCTAATTAAATTAAATTTATATACCAGTTAAAAAGTAAATTTTTGCATTCTTGCTCGGGAGAAACCTTTACTAAATATTCTTGGTAGTAATTTGAAACTTTAAAAAGCTACATTTGTGAAAAGAAAAATCTTACCTCAATAGTTTAGTTTTTGGTGCCGTTACATTTTGTTTCTATTTATTCGTTAGTATATATCGTACTTATTTCAGCTATGTCTTTACTTGTTTTCTAATTTTGTGCTATATGCTTTCTTATCATTACTTTTAGCACTAGACTAATGTTGTCAGCCCTCACCGCTGCTGTAAGAGTACAGGTGAGCATCATTGTCCAATTTTGCATCTCAGAACCTTTATATTTTGCCCTTCTCAGGCTCTCGAACGATTAAATCTTGTTTTGTTTATCAATATTACTCCGTGTATATTTCTGTCATCAGTGAACTTTGTATTTCAGATACAGACTAGTTCATCCTGATGATTTACTTGTTTGGTCTTACTTACACTGCCAACTTGTTCTGTTTTTAGGTCTCCACCGTGGTCTAACATTAGCATGAAAACAAGATAATGTTATAGATAAACTAATCTCATTCAGTACACTGGAGTACTGAATAACCCATAAGCACCTAAAAAAAATCTTCCCCACGAACGACATACAATTTTTGCGATTTTCCAATTTACAACTGCAATTAGGTGTACCTACTGACTGGACAATACCATAAAAAACCTGCCCAAATACTAGTGAATAAACAATACATACTAGGTATTCCAAACCCCAGTGTGAGGGTTAATATATCACACCTAAATAATTCTTGTAATTTTAGTTATTTTTTATTTTTGTTATGTGTGTACTAATTATTTTACCAAACAAGGTTAAGTAATTTGCCACTAATTTTGAGTGTGACTTACACTTATAAAGAATACTTATATCCTATATTAGGTATTTATTAATTATGATGTTATCTACTTTATTCTATTACTTGTTCACTGTATTTAATAACAAGAAATCTAACATATATCTTGTTAAGTTAATCCTTTATAATATTACATTTTAGTCATTATAATGTAGTAAGAACACTAAGAATAAAACCCGCCCACTTTCAAATCGTTTCATTATTTTAGTTTATTGCATACCTGTTCTAAGTATAGGCAACAAACAATACAAACATGCGTGTGCTTCGTAGTCTATAAACGAGCTGGCTATTTCTGTATTATTAAAAACTTTTAATGTTATTAAAATGCATAATTATGTGCCAATAATGATTGGTTAATACACGATAAACAGATTTTATGGGTATATCTAAAAAAGTATATATTGATGCTGCAAAAACTTGTTTTAACGTTAAAAATTCTGTATTTCTTTTCCGTTTTTTGGTCATTACATTATTCCTACTTAATCGTTAATGATTGCATCGAATCGTAATTGCTGAGTTTATTCATTAGTTTCAGTTGTGGAAGAGACCAAATTAAAAGAATTACCCAATGAAGGTTACAAGTAGTTCCATAATAAACTTGAAAAGAATGGGTTACCTTAATTAGAATTTGGTGTGTAGGTGGTAAAGTGGGTAGATAATTAAAGACTCATTTAAGATACACGAATAGATAAGGATTATTTAATCGTCTGCATGTTCTTCACGGTTTAAACAATTTTGACGATTAAAATTTTGAGCATGACTTCCCTTTTGTTAAAGTATTTAACAGTTAGGTGAGTTTATTTTGCACTGAACTGGTTCGGCCTAGAGTTGAATCATTATAAAAAATGGGTAATAATTTTCAATATTTTATACTTTTTAAAGGAATCCGTTAATTTTTGAATTTTCTCATTTACTATATTTATCAGCTAACAAGGGTCGATCCAGAGTTGAGTTTTTTTTTTGGGGGGGGGGGATCAGTTATGTCAGCGGGGGATCTCGTACAAAATGTAATTGGGACTTCGTTTGTATTTGGTGGGTTGTTGCATTCAAAATAGTGGATTTTCGCATTAAACGCACAAAAATGGCTTTATCTCAAGCTTGTGGATGTAAGAATTGCTTTTTTATGTTAAACTCAATGAACTTGAAGCCCTCGAAGAAGGCGATCGCCCCCTACCGCCCCTCCCTGGATCCGCCTCTGTAAGCTAACTATTTTATAGGTGTAGAATCTGTTACAAAACCTATTCAAACCGAACTCTCTATCTGTTCATAATTAATAATGAAAGACTTGTTCAAACTTTGCAACTAGCTACCTATTCCTACAAGGCAGGCCCAATGACTACTAATATACATGGACCCGGCTCTCTCATATACGACTAAAGGAAAAATGGGACAAAAATAGAAAGAGACACAGATATATTTGTTTACAAATATTATTATTTATTACTAATATGTAATAGTAATTATCAAAACATTTATTTCTTCACCTAAATTGTAGTTTTATTTTAAGCTTAAATGACCTTTTTTAAAACTCAGTAACACGTTTATGATCTGGCACTTACCGGTGAGAAGCTGCGGTTTTTCTGCATGTAAAACTCTGAAATAACACTTTATTATTGTTTTTTACAATTATACAAAATAATCATTGATTTTAAAAAAAGTTTCAACCCCAAAATACATTAATAATTATCAATTACGAAGTTAACCTCAAATCAAAATCTGAAGTTTAAAGAAGCAATTGTAACCTCAATCTTCAAAAAGGGGCGGAGGGAAAATATTCATGACTATCGACCTATCAGCTTATTAAACAGCTTAGCTAAAATATTTGAAAAAATTATATATAACTTCATACTTACCCACATAGCTGACAAAATTTCAAAATACCAACATGGTTTTCTTCCTAACAAGTCAACAGTTACAAATCTTTGTATCTTCTCTGAATATGGAGGCAATTCTAAACAAACAACAGCTGGATGTCATATACACAGATTGGGCGAATGCATATGATAAGGTGGATTTCAGTGTCTTGATAGAAAAACTATATTATATTGCCACTTCAGGAGTACCTTAGGGTAGCATCTTGAGTCCTCTCTTGTTTTTGATTTTTATCAATGACTTACCCGATAGCCTGAAGACCTGCGTTGGGTTGTTGTTTGCTGATGATTTCAAACTATTTAAACCCATTAATGGCATAAATGATGTTGTTGCACTTCAAAACGACTTGAATTTGGCGCTTAATTGGTTTAGAGAAACAAAATGTGTGTTAATACCCAAAAATGTTGTGTTGTTTCCTTCTCCCGAAAAGTCAACATATCTATGGAAGACTATTACATTGAAAATTGTAAGGTTAAGAGGTGTAAAGAGGTTAAAGATCTGGGGGTAGTCTTTCAAGATAACTTCAAATTCAATACCCATTTCAGCTACCTGATAAACAAAGCATACAAAGTTATTGGATTTGTCATACGTAATAGCCAAAATTTGAGTATAAAAACAACCATTAGACTTTATACATCTATGGTGAGGCCTTACCTTGAGTATGCCTCTAACATTTGGTCACCAAATTGTTACACCCACAGTAACGAAATTGAAAAAGTTCAAAAACGTTTTCTGCGCTATCTCTATATCAAAAAGAATATATCCCTTGATGGTACCTTATAGATCAATGTTAGCAACCTTCCATCTCTGTTCTTTGAGTACGAGGAGTAAGACCCATGCTGTTATCTTTATATATAACATTCTAAATAACAAAAAATATTTCGATTGTGGCTTGATCAATAACGTTAAGTTTAGGGTCCCCAAAATTAGCTTAAGACTACTCTCATCTAATCTCTTCTACATTAACAACGGAAGCCCTTCGCCATTCACTTATCTACTCAGTGTCTGAAATGATATGCTGTTCAATAACATGGTTCCTGACCTATTTAACATCAAATTTGGTGAGCTTAGGCGAATATTATTGCTGCATCAGGATGCAATCCCTTCATGATATTGGCATGTCTGTAACATTGTCAAATACTTGTGTACTGTTTAACCCTTCACATGTAAGTACCTATTTGGTGTTTGTAAAGAGAGAGAATAAATAAATAAATAAATAAGCAAACTTGCGCTATTGCCTACTGGACATAAACGGCGTAAAATATCGCCGTTCAGGCGTTCAGTCAATGCGTACATATACCTAGATTTACGTCTTAGTGGTTACAATAGAAAGAAGTTTGTCATTAAGTAATTTCGAAAAGATTGTTGAGGAGGTCTTGAATTATTTTGTCTATTCATTGGGTTTTCTCTCCTCCAATTTTTTTCCCTGTAACAGATAAGTATTTAAAAATTGTATATGTAGAACAAAGTGTAGTAAGGCAATTTCGTAAAATTGCCCGGATTACTGGCTGTCTGTACAGAGATTCTTCCTCAGTTTTTCTGAGAGAAAGAGATGTCTATAAAATGATCAACCAGTATTCCTGTATATAAGTAATGTATTGTATATTGTGTAATACTTATCTGTGTAGGGAGACGTTTCAACTCCGAGTCTGGAGTCGTTGTCAATCGTTTAGTGTTGTTTTCGAGGTTTTTTTCTAAAAAATTTTCGCTTTGATTTTGAATTTGTTGTTTGTCAAAAAATTTGACACTGACAATTTGTCGTTTGGCGATCACTTGACTCTGAGGTTACCGTTTTTTTGTTCTGTTAGCAGTAAATTCTTCCAGTCCAAATGAATGTCGGCTGAAGGTGCTCCGATTTCAGTGTTGTTTATCATCATACAGCTGGCTTCTTTAAGTTTTCTCTTTTTTAAATTTTCTTCTTTCAACAGAATCTTTGTTTTATCCCAGTCTATCCTATGGCTGCCGGTCAAATCAAATTTGGCCAATCATGTATTAACGAGCACCGGCAGCCCAGGATAGACTGGGATAAAACAAAGATATTGTTGAAAGAAGAAAATTTAAAAAAGAGAAAACTTAAAGAAGCCAGCTGTATGATGATAAACAACACTGAAATCGGAGCACCTTCAGCCGACCTTCATTTGGACTGGAAGAATTTACTGCTAACAGAACAAAAAAACGGTAACCTCAGAGTCAAGTGATCGCCAAACGACAAATTGTCAGTGTCAAATTTTTTGACAAACAACAAATTCAAAATCAAAGCGAAAATTTTTTAGAAAAAACCTTGAAAACAACACTAAACGATTGACAACGACTCCAGACTCGGAGTTGAAACGTCTCCATACACAGATAAATATTACACAATATACAATACATTACTTATATACAGGAATACTGGTTGATCATTTTATAGACATCTCTTTCTCTCAGAAAAACTGTGAGGAAGAATCTCTGTACAGACAGCCAGTAATCCGGGCAATTTTACGAAATTGCCTTACTACACTTTGTTCTACATATACAATTTTTAAATACTTATCTGTTACAGGAAAAAAATTTGGAGGAGAGAAAGCCCAATGAATAGACAAAATAAGTTTGGCATTGTTTACTATTTTCCGGCAAACATCTTTCAACCCTTTTTTAATGTAAACTTATTAAAACTTTACACACGTAGTTCGCCGGACACACTTTCCTTCGGGATTTCCAAATTATGTAATGTCTTCGATTACATATTACATATAATATCAAAAAAAATGTATGAATTAGATGTTGCCGTTTTAGTTCAATGCTGGTTCAATGCAAGTATATAATTGACGAAGGACCTTTAGCGGAACAATCAATAAAACACGTGCCGTCGTGTAAATGAATCACCAAATGAAAGTAAATCACTAACCTTTTACATCGAAACTCTGCAGGTGGTGTTTTCGTGGTTCTTTTTTCTTCAGAGGCTAGCCCCGCTGCGACAGGAACTGTTTTCAGAGCTTCTTCTTGACAACGCATTACACAAAAAATAGCGACGTAATGTTCATTGATTGAGCAAACAAAAAATGCGGGTTTAACAACAAATGATGCGCTTTTGTAAACACAAAAGAAACAAAATGAAATAGGGTTAGCGGTTGTTACGACCGGAACTATAACTCGCGAAATCGTAACAGAATAACAACAAAAAGCGGCCGTCTTATGACGGAAATAAAAGCGTCCGAATAGCTCGGCATACAATACAGGAAAACTAAGGGTCCACTGGCAGTGGACAGAGCTTTACAAGAGGTCGCTTCAAAGTACCACTTGCAATTCTAACTGTAGCAACGCGTACAACAAAGGGTACGAGGCCGGCTTGTTAAGCCTTTAATACAAGTAGTCGTCAGACCTGCTTTCCTTCGGGATTGTGGCTATGAGACGACCTCGCGGGTAACAGTGGGACCGTCGCTTGAGATGTCGGGTCATCGCCCTGTATGGGGCGCGACCTAGTATTCTAGCCCTTTTCTAACCTCTTGCCTGTTACTCCTAAGACCATAGCGGGCCATACATAGTGTTCCGCAAGTAGAGGCCCCTTCACGACTCCCGTCAAGGGAGTCGAACGTATCACCCATTGGCGTGGAACTCTTAAACGAACTGGGGTGTTCGTAAGATTCCAAAATGGGGAGTGCCCTTTATATTAGTAGTCATTGGCCAGGCCTTAACCATTCTGTGCCTCCGGGTGGCAGACGTTTAGAGTCGCTCTTGTCCTTTGTCCAAACTATGTAAATAAAAAAGTGGACTTTTCTCATCATTGAGGGGAAATGCAAAATTAGTAAATAATCGAGTTTTATAATGTATTATTACAAGCTATAGAAACGTTAGCAAACAAAAATACGATAAATTATAATGATGATAAACTTAAAATAATACACAGAGATTCTCTTTTCCATCGATTGAAAACTTTAACCAAAGCACAATAATGTGACGATTTATCTTCAAACTAGCACACCTGGGACCCGATCCTGCAAAAAAGTACAGCCTTCATATCAAACCAAATAAAGATTTAGTCTGAACACAAGACGATATTGCACCCTTAAAGTAAGATTGTAGATGTTACCACCAGGTAAAAAATAAGCAAGAGCATTAACATAAAAAACATTTTTGGGCTACACTTTTTTGTCTATGCATATTGGTCCATTATTATTATGAGTATTTGGTCTCTATAATTTTGCTGTTAGCTGATTTAATAAAACGTTGTTCAGTATCAGATTTAATTGTGCTAATAAATCTTAGATGACACTTTCTCAATAAGCGAAAACTCACCAGTACAATCAAGAATATTCAAGGAATATTTATTCAGTATTATTTTAAAAACAATTTAACTCTTCACGTGACTTGCTTGCAACTTGATATTAATTGTATATGTTTATTTTGGAAACATTTTTGGACAGTAGACGTTAATTGTTTTGATTGTTGCTTGTTTTAGGTAAATGCGTAACACTGAATCAAATCGCCTATTATCAGTATTATCTAACTTTACCAAATGTATGAAATAACAGGCAGGATCAATTGAATCGGAATCAAATCCCAATTTCTGTCTATGCTCTTTGAAGACCAATTTATGTTATGCTGAGAAATATACATCAGTTTCTACCCATCGCTATTTAGTTGTTTAATTTGAGTCTGGCTATTGTTAATAAGGTAACAAACTCACCCATGATGATGTTGAAGGAACAATTTAGGCAGGATTAGTGTTATAGTGGAATAATGTGAATCTGATAAAGAAAGTGAAAGGGAAAGGAATGGGAATATAGTTGAACGGTAACACTGAAAATTAATCTCTTCGCCCTAATGGATTAACAAGTATCTCTGACAAGCAACACAATAAAAATTCATCTGTAAATACTGGTTGTGTGCGCTTCCTGTATATACTATGAGTGTATAAAGTATATTCTCGTTAGTTCCACTTAATTATTTCAATTGTTTAAAAAAATTGGATATTTGAATATTATTCATTAACAACAATTTTTCTTATAATGTTATTGACATTGAAAGAACATGCTAAATGTGACCTGGTTGCACCCCTTGACTTAGGGGCAAATTTTCAAGATAACTGCAGGGATTATAATTTAAGATTTTCACGTTTATGATTAAACCTACTAACTCTGCAACTCTTGATCGCAAGCATTACCACCAAATCAACAGAAGGACCACACACAGACTTAATGATGACGAAATTATTATACGATTGAAAGGAAATACATCAGTTGATGGTCATTGTAACCTTCTGATTGAACTGAAAACATGGTCAAATGGACTAAGAAATGGGAGAATTGGCAAATGTAGAACATCCGTAATCGAGACTTATCTACATGAAAAGCAACTGGTATTACGAAAATGTTTGAAGGTTTTAAATGTAACCCAGCTGATAGGAGATGATTCCAACTGGAATGTTGGTAAAATGATGACGTTTTGACAGTCACATCTGCCCTCATCAGGTCTGTTCGCATTCATTTTGATTCCGCACCTACACAGAAACAATTCGACATGAAACAATTTGAAACGAATTGAATATTAACATAAATAGTGATGTTAAGGTTAGGTGGAAACTTTTAATTAATCAGAACAAAAAGTATATTTTCAATTTTTACGTTAAAATCAATATTTTCGAACCATGTGGAGTATGTTCACACAATATTACGTAGATAATTTAAGCAAAACACGGTTAACCTTATATCACAACGATAATCCTTGACGAAAACAATTACCTTCAGTATGAATTCATCGAAGATTTTACATGCTTTTGAAACAGTATTTTATTAGAATAAAAAGTAACAAATGATCCGAATCCTTTAAAAGGACACCTAAAATCGACCTTAAGACAAATGTCTAATTTTTTGTGCTTGCGCTGTAGTTCCGGACTACCTACCAAGGAGAAAAATTTTAATTAGTTCCTAAGTTTGATAAATATATGAGGTCTGGCAAAAAGTTCTTCTGGCTTTGCCTAAAAGGATTGAAGAAGCTATTGATTTTATACATTTTATACAGCAAAATTTTTACAGCAAATTGGATCAAACTGGTTTAAAGTGTCATCTATCTATACTATTATAAAATTGTAGTTTGTTTGTTCGTGTATTGAATTGATTTTGCTGAATCTTTTTTGTTGCAAAGCTTATAGTTTGATTTAAAATCTGGTATACATTTTATTTCCCTACATTGACCGAAACAGTAAATATAGCAAAAAATCTTATACGATGTTGGGTAACACGCACCAAATATTAGATACTTACTTAGTTATTTCGGTATAACAAAAATCAACTGATATATCAAGCGTAATTTTACAGGGTGTTCCATATATAGGATAGGTGAAACATAGCGCGGAATAGAATTACATGGGTTTAAAACTTCTTTTAAAAAAAAGTTATACCTATTAGGCGGACCTTAAGCAGCTGCTTATATACAACGTGGTTGAAATAAGAGGGGAGTGGAAATAATTATACAGGGTGTTTCAAAAGAGTTGAAACAGAAGAATTAAATTTATACAGGGTTGATAAGAAAATGTTATATCCTTTGTTTCATAAATAGTTGAATATAAAATGTGGTTAAAGTAAGGGTAGAAAGAATTATATTTATACAGGGTGGATAAAAATCTTAGAAAAACTGTGTTATATAAGTAGTTAAGATATTTGAATTGTGTTGAGTTATTTTAATTATGAAACGAGTTGAAAAAGTTTAAAAGCAGTTGTTTATAAAGTGTTGTTGAAATATAAGATGAAGTGAACTTATAGTTTATAGGGTGGTTAAAAAACTGTTTAATATCCACAAGTAATTGCTCATATAGGATGGATAAAATATGGGCTGGAGTATAAATACACTTATATAGGTGGGTTTAAAAAATATTACAAGCTGTTTCATATACAGAATGGTTGAAATATAGGGTGGAGTAGAATTTTAATTATACAGGGTGGTACAAAAATGTTATATTGGGGGGTCCAAAAGCAATTACATATACAAGGTTGTGAAAATATAGGGTAGAGTAGTATTATTATTATACAGGGTGGGTAAAAAGATGGTAGAAAAAAAATTGTTTTAAACGGTAGAACATGAGTTGTTGCATATGAAATATGGGGCGAAGTAAAGTTGTAGTTACAAAGTGTGATTCATACAAAGTTAGAAAAAGTTTCAAATGAAACATGGTTAAAAAATATGAGGAAATATGAAATAGCTCATAACCACTTGCACATATAGGATAGTTGAAATATATGATGGAGTAGAGAGGTATAGTGAAGTATTTAAAAAATTGTATATTGGGTAAACAATAAGCAGCAGCATATGGAAGGTGGTTGTAATATAGGTGAAACAAAAAAAATAACAAAGTTGTTATACAGGGTGCTTCAAAAGCAGTTGCAGTTTCGTGAAATTTATTGGGAATTAATGGATTTATATTTATAGTTAAACATTGTCAAAAATGTTATACTGAGTGTCCAATAAGTAGTTGCATATACAAGGTATTTGAAATAGAGTGAGGAGTAGAAGTATAGTTAAACAGGGTGGATAAAAAACTGTTCAACAAATTGTGTAGGATTGAACATAATTATACAGTGTGATTACATATAAGGCGTGTTTGAAATATAAGGTGGAGACAAATTATACCTTCCAGGGTGTTTAAAAAATATATCAGAAAAATATCACAAAAATGATTATATAGCAGTTGCATGTATAAGATAGTTGAAATATAAATGTAGTCGCTGTTCATCATTGTACCGGTATTCTTACTTACGGCTGCAAGAGGTTGTGTCGTTGGTTATATCTCGGGGTTTGGATTACAGTAACAGAAGAAATATTGTCCTTAAATATTTCTTCTAAGTATATGGTTAAAGCAAATTGCTATCAATCTTGGCGCTAATAGTCATAAAAGTTGTTGACCTCCTGTGCACATTTGATATTCTGAGGCTGAGAGACGTTATATATGTTTTGCTTTTTTACACCGTTTATAAACAATTTTTTGTATACGAGGGTGAATCAAATATGAACCGGACTTTTCTATTTCTCGCCCTGTAGGTAATTCGAGTGGCGTGACATCTCCATATATGTTAGGTACGGATGTTAAGAAGAGGGAAGTTCGTCGGTTTGGCGAGGCGTAGTCGATGCGCTGTTAGTAGCATCATGTCAGAGCAAGAGGTGCATACGTCTGTTGCGCAACGAGTTGTTATCAAATTTTTGGCGCGGGAGGGCGTTAGACCTGCACAGTTCGGCAATGAAACACTTTCAAGGACCCAAGTGTACGACTGGCACAAAAAGTTTTCAGATGGCCGAGAGACAGTGGAAAATGAGCCTCATGCACGCCGTCCCACGACAAGCATCAATGAGGCGAATATCTACGCAATTCGTGTGCTAATTGAAGGCGTACTGCTGATCGATTTTCTGCACGAACGCCGTACAATTAATGCTGAGTATTACTGCGAACTACTGCAACATGTGAAACTTGCCTATCGGCAAAAGAGGCGGGATATGTCTATCCGAAGTGTGATTCTGTTGCATGACAACGCTCGGTCACATACAGCTGCATTGACTCAAGGAAAATTGAACAAAATGCATTGGGAAACCCTTGAACACCCGCCTTACAGTCCTGATTTTTCGCCATGTGACTAGCACATGTTTGGGCCACTTAAAGAAGAACTGGGAGGCCACCACTTTGAGGACAACGAAGGTGTAGAAACGTTTGTGCGCAATTGGTTATCGACACGACCAGTTTCATTCTTTGAGAAAGGTATTAAAAAACTTCCGCTTCGGTGGGAAAAATGTATAAATAAGAGAGAAGACTATGCAGAAAAATAATATGTATTAAAATTTGTATTCATCGTACCAATAAAATTTTTAAAACAAAAGTCCGGTTCATATTTGATTCACCCTCGTACAATTAAAAGACGATCGACTAGTAGTAGTTTGATACGAGTGCCGACTACTGATATATTGCAAAAACTGGCAAAATAAAAAAATAAT
Source organism: Octodonta nipae (assembly GCA_034190945.1). NCBI lineage: Eukaryota > Metazoa > Arthropoda > Insecta > Coleoptera > Chrysomelidae > Octodonta > Octodonta nipae. The sequence goes on along the minus strand of CM067216.1, from coordinate 190,674,412 downwards.
CTAAAAAAAAGATTGTACCTGTTTGCCCAAAATCTATTTCTAATTATTATGACAGATTTTGGCGGTTTGCACTTAGAACAGATACTGGACAACTTAGTCTCTGAAATATAATTAATTTATTCCGAGTCCTTGTTAAACAACAATTAAATAGTTGTTATGAAATAGGAATCAGAAAAATATATTCAAGATGTAATTCCATTTGCTCACGGTCCGTAAGTCTGTAAGCACTTCCAGATTACGATCTATTTATTGATTATACAGATTATTTTCATTAAAATAAAAAAGGAACTTATCCCAACGTCAATTGCAATTATTGTCTGGGTTTATATGATGCATAAACCCATTAAGTATTTCCGTTGAATGAATAAACTGTCAAGGTAATACTAGTGCAACAAGTCCTTGAAAATCTTCATTTCTGCGTAATGCATCCATCACTGGACATGGTAATTTGATGAATTGCTGTTAAAACAAATGCAAATGTCGAAGCACAGTTAACTTTTCTCTTTTCAAGTGGTATAATTTTAATAGTATATATGGCTGTTCATAGGCCAGGCAAAGCACGCACTTATTGGTTAAATCACATAGGGCAATGTGGAGGATTTGGAGCCAAGCAAGGAAAAAAACACACACGTGTTTAGGTTTTAATTATTTATTTTTTAGACGCTAATAGGTTTTTAATTATCGATCTGAAAAAAAATCCCCTAAAGAAATTAACTGTTTTCTAAATGTTCGTTTTTCTGCATTATTCCGGCCACAGATCGAGCAATGAAAGTTAAAATAATAATTTACTCAGTATTCGAAGACCGTATAGTTGTTGAAGATAAATGGTAAATAATTGTGTGTACATAAAATTAGTGGAAATAGATTATAGTAAGTTCGACTGTAAAAACATTCCATTATTTATATTCTTTCTATTTTCCTTTATATTCTTTTCTTACTCTTCTCCTCTAAAATTTGCTACATGGTGTGCCAATCAAGTTTATGAATGCTGCGTATTTCTGTTACTCTTTGCTGATTTTTTAACACTTTTGGTTAAGGACCTAAAATTTTTCGAAAATTGCCCATGTTGTAATGGCTAGATGGTGATATGTCGTAACGGAGTAGTAAGCATTCGCGGTTGCTCTTGAGAGAACTTTATTAATTGTAAAGTACCTGTTTCTGAATGATAACAGGGTTAACAGCATTAGTCGTGAGAATAGATGTCCTGTTATCAGTATCATTTTCAGTATTTTATCGTTGAAATTTACAAAGTTCCAAAGTACAGTGAAGATAATCGTTGCGTTTCTTGCCACTGAAACGTACTCATGTCAATGTTTTTAATGTATTCGTTAATGCTTTCGGTGGGAATCTGCTCAATAAACTATTCAAATGTATCTGTGGAGGCTAAATCCACCACACTTCGAATGTCAGCATTAGTTCTTCATATTTTTCTCTACATTTTTGTGTTCGTATTCTGATTTGAAGTTGACATTAACATCGTTAGTTGTCAGAATAGAAATAAGTCTTGTTATTATACCTCATCACGCCGTTGTAATCCAGATGTTCCTTGTTTAAAGATGATACCTTCGAGAACGCTTTATTAAACAACTATTTCGTATAATGTAATTTTTAATCAAAAAGTCAGTGGCATATGCTTCTTGTGTAGCATAACTGGTATGTATATATTTCCTTGTAATAAATTTAAATATATGGGAACGAGTAGAAGTAGCTGCTATTGACCACCACATTCTAGGTCTGGAGGCTGTAGGACTAATATAACTTCATTTAATCTCAGAATTCTATGAGTACTAGTAGCTTCTGGACTTTCCAATACGGAGCTTAAGGTGTCGATTAATGAAATCGAAGCTCTTTCTGCTTGAACCAGCAGTCAATCCAACTGCTTTAACCGTTGAATTTTCATAAAAAATCCAAAGCACGAAGAGTGTCTTCAGCAATTCTTGCAAGTTGTAGTAGATTTTGTAAATTCCGTGTCTTCAATGAATTCAATAAAGCTTTTATGTAGTAAACTCTTTAAGATTATTTGGCGCCATATGTATCACTCGTCGAATTTCAGAACAGGCTTCTTTAATGCTTTCCCCATATTTTTGTGTTTGTCTTCTGAGTTGGACTTGTCGATACCTTCTTTTCAGTACTGAAAAACTTTGACTTATTCTCATTATTGTACCTCTGGATTTGTTGTTCCAAAACAGTCTGGAGTGGAAATCAAAAGTTATACGTGACCTTTTTACCATTTATTATTGCAATTTCGATAAACTATTTTTTATACTGTTACAAAGTACATCTAAAACAAGCCGCTACTTCAAAACGGTTGCCATGAAAATACTACTTTCATATAGTGACAAGCCACTGATTGATCGAATCAACCAGAATCTCAATTGTACAACACCAAGCCTTGCTCAAAACAAGCAAGTTTCTAGAGCGACTCTTCTGGAATGTTCTTTAGACAAAGAAAGCATATAAATTTGGATAATGGGAACGAAGCCAACAGTTGAAGTCAAGATACTCATTAATGGTGTTTAATGAAATAATTTGTGAACTGTGAATAATTTAATTTTATGTTGAAGTAAGCAGGTTTTTATTTTGAAAATTAAATTATATTGAATCAATCCATAGATTACGTATCAATACATTGGCCAGTTCTATGCTGTGCACTTTGTTTGCACTGCATGTTTTCATATCAGTTTCGTTTTCCGTTTTAGCTTTGCCTTGCGTTTCAACTAATCTCGGTACTTTGTCTTCGACAAAGGGGCGGATCCAGAGACCAGATTCAGGGGGAGCGATCTTGTGCGTCACAGGGGCAATCTCGTACGTCAGGGGCGATCTAGTATATGTCAGGGGCGATCTCGTACATCAGGGAGTTGGGTGGGGGGTGATTTCGAACTAAATTATCTTAAGTAGGGGGGAGTTCCCTATGGCTTTGGATCCATGATATTTCCTATAAACCCGTAGAAATTACTTTATTTTAAGCTCTTGGATGTAATATTTTTCTCAATTTAGTATCAAATTTACTAAGCTTGAAGCTCTCATGCTCCCATGCTTGCTTCCCCCCCCCCTCTGGATCTAAATATTTTACAATATGTTCATTTTCTTTCATGCTGTTGACATGTAGTTGAACACTAACAGCGGAACTTTTCACTAAATGATTAACTAACCAGTATTCGATTTCATTTGTGGTCCATTACTTCCTCCACATTTTTGCAAAAACTTGAGTTTTCATTTAGACCATGAAAATGACCGCTTTGATATTAGAGTCATTAGAGTCAAAACTTTTCCCAGTTATATATTCTCAAATTATTCTTCAGAGAATACATGTCCTTATTTATTCGAAGCAAATTAGCAAACGTGCAATTCACTCGATTTTTTAAATTGATAATTTATTTAGACCATTTGATAGTTTTTCCCATTGTACAGGATTCGTTCCGCGCATGTTTTCGGAATCCTTGTACTCAAAATGGAAAAATCCTCTTTCAATACTTCTAATGACCGAAGACAAGGCTAAAATAGTCATTTGCCACTTAATTAACGATCAATGAAATCAATAGTTCTGTTCTTGAGGCAACTTTCATAACAGGAAATGCTTGTGTCAGTTCAACATACCATAGATGGTATTAAAGGATATATGTGTTTTAATTTAATTATGTCGAGTTCAATAAATTTAAAATTTATATTTGCTAACTGTGAAACTCCACATTTCAAACGCCAAACTTAGGTGTTGATTGTTTCAGGCGTGGTTTGTCGTTACACTATTGTATCGAATGTCAATTCATTATTTTTAGTGTGAAATCGCTGTGAACTTTTAGAACGCTTTAAGCACCCACGACTTCTTCGGGTTGGTTTTGGTATGAAGGCAATAATGGTAAAACTAACGAAATGTCGAAGTTCGTAAAATTCAAGCAACGGTTGCTCCCTTTAAGCCGATAAAATCTTAAGTATAGTAAATACACCATGACAAGGAATTTTTATTTATCTTGTCGGTTGTGTGCACGAATCTTGGTTAAAAAAAGCAACCTGTGAGAATGTTTTTAAAATTAATGGAATCTCCTACTTTTTCACTGTGCAGATCTAGTGTGTTAAATACATGCCTCATTTTTTGATTTAGTATTTTTATCCATAATTAACCCAAACATATATTTGAGTTTTCCGATTCTGGAAATAATTTTCTTACCCAATATTACTAAACTTTATAATTATTTGCAATTTGTAAGTGAAGCGCCAAATCAAAATTGGTAAGAATTCGATTGGAGATAACTTAATTAATTGAAAAAACAGACTTGAAAATAAGAACTGAAACGATGAAAACTAGCAAAATAATAATATTCTACCTCTACATTAAGGTTACCCTACTCCAGAGATTGCGAACCAATGGCTTGCGTGCCACAGGTGGCACGTTTGCTATTTTTCTGACACGTTCTCGATTTTTAAATTATATCCAGAAAATACCAAATTTCACGATTTTAGACGTCATTTTGTCATCGAATACTAGGCTGGATCAAAAAGTTGATAGAACATTTTCAATTAGTACTAATGCAATTACCACCTGGTGGGTAATTTATATTTAAAGAGAATAATTATCGAATATAATGCAGAACTTGCATTGATTAAAGTTACTATTTATGAACCCGATAAGCATGTTCATTGCTAGGGATTTTCACTGGAGGGATTTTGACTGGAGGAAGCAGATGGCCCGCTCAACAACCACAGCTAGTTATCGGTTGTATTAATGTTCTCACGTTCACCAGATTGTTAGCAACATGTTTTCTAAGGGGGCAGTACGCACTTTCGCCCCCCTCGTAGCTACGCCCACGCCGATAAGCAACATTAGTCAAATTTAAATTAATCTTAAAATTTTCTGGTGTTTTATTTTCACATATTATCTCATAAGTATTTATGTACAATGTTTCTGAATAACATTTTCGTAGAATTGGACAGTGTAACCTTTGAGCTACTTATATTGATAATTGGACTTTTCACTTTTCTAAACTATGTCTATACGTCAGATATTGACAATATGGCCAGTCCAGTCGAACTATCCTTGATGCCCGCAAGCGGGGTAAAAAGGATCTTTGCTAGGGTAAAAAGTTGTCCCCACAAACACTTTTTGAGAAAGACTCTTGTCCCCAGAAACACTGTTTGAGAAAGACTCGCAACATTGTAAACAAAATTATACTTCTTCAGAACTCGAACTGTTGTTATTCCTATATCTTTTTCTTCACTACACAGTTCGTACGGATGACTACTCTCTTCTTCTGCTTATTTTCTGACTCCAGCGAGAGCTCTTGATGACTTATGAGGTCCAGCCTTTGGAGAGAGTCAGACACGTTCCGGAGAAGATGCTGCAATTGACGACCTTGACCATTGAGGCCCGAACAAGCCCGTAGCCAGCGGGGAGGGGCCTGGGGGTTCAAAATGTTTGGTTTCAAGATTCAATTTTAACCAATTAATCATGTTTTTCATAGAATAAATTTTATATTTATATAATTTTATATAGTCTTGAAGTACATGAACAAAAATATACATTTTGCAGTCCTAATCAACCCATCACCAATCAAGAAAATTATCCAACCCCTCTCGAAAACCCACTCCGAAAAAATTTCCTGGTTACGGCCTTGGGCCCGAAAATCGGTAGAGGGTGACAACTGGGTATTGATAGGTACCAAGAAACTAGGTGATATAGGCGACTGAGAGTCAATATTCGGAGACAACTGAATCTCTACTCTCTTCGAGGTGTCATTCCTTTGTACGCAATGACACCTCGAAGAGAGTATTCAATATCTCTGACAGGTGAAGTAACCTGAAAAAATTTTATCGTGACATTCTGTCCTAGGAGTTGAGAGAGAACAGCAATTACACGGAACGGCTCCAGATTCGGAACCTCCGTGTTCTGATTCTCTCGAAAATCCTAGATTTCGGTCTTACATCTCGCGTCTTCAAACTGAATCTCTGTTGAAGCAGCTAATAACAAAGGCTGATTCTCAGGAATTTGTTTATCCATCACAAAACTTGGAGCAAAATCGAGATCATCAATATTTATTGGACACAGACTTTGCACCTCGCTCAGTAGTTATTTTGTATTAATTACTCATGTGGGGTAAAAATGTCCAATCTAGGTCATAAAGATACATACGTAGTACGGTGGACCTTTTTACTCTCAGGGTAGCTTGAAGTATATTTGAAGTTATATAGAAGAAACTAAACAGTGTGATTTTCACATTGATACAAGTTTTCTTATGTGCCAAAAAATGTTCAGAGTGGCAGTTTGGCTGATTTTGTATCACTTGATACTGAGGGTACCGATGTTTTGGTCTCGTAGTCATAGGTTGTCTGTCAGCTGTCCAAATCAATTGATAAGACAAAAACCTTCGTGAAAGAACAAAATTTAAATGACAGAGAACTTAAGAAAGCCAGCTCTATAATAACGAGTAAATTGGGACACATTCAATTGATTTGGTCAGAGAATGAAAAAATCTTTGCTAGAACAAAACACGCTGCCCTTAGTACTCAGTGGTCGCCAAGCAGCTAAATATCAGTCTAAGTTATTTAAACACAAAAAATATTAGTTCAAAATGAAAATTTTCACTAAACCTCCAGCTATAACCCAAAATGGTTGATGATATTTGGAGCAAAAGCAGATAAGTATCGCACACTATCAAAACACTTATATACATTCAGGAAGCTGGTTAATAGTATTGTAGACATCTCTTTCTGTAGAGAATCCGGTATTCTGGACAATTTCTCAAAATTGCCTTAGTACACTTTGTTCCTAATTTCCAAATTTTAAATTTTGGGTCAACATTACTTCTTACAAATTACTGTGGGCATACATTTTTTATAATGTTCAAAGTGGGGCACAACTCATTATCTGTTTTTAACAAAGTTTACTTTAAATTTCAAATAAACAGTTTAATTTTTATTTATTCAAATATGCATGGGTCGTCAATTTCAGGTTTTGATAAGACAAGAATCTGTTAACATTAAACATTTCGGTCAAATCAACTAATCGCCGAAACACTTTTATACCTAGATCGTCTGTTATTTGAATAATTCGAGTGCCCTAGGAGATTGGGTGGTGGACGTCAGAGAGTCACAAATGCAAGGGAGGATCTCTACGTAGTAAATTTTGTACTACTTAGCCGCAACACAACTATCCCAGGACTCAGAGGACACTTAGATGGACTTATGGTAGGCTGGATTTCGGGACGAGCACTTTGACGAAGTGTTGCTGCTACTAAATTAAGACGTTAAAGATCTTTAAGAATGCCTCAACTTACTAGACGACATATTGAGGCAGCGTGAGTTTTTCCTGCAGTACAGACACGTCCTATTATCTGACGAGGCAGGTTCGGATTAATGAGTGACAGCCGACGTCTTAGGGTATAGAGGTAACAAGGACGAGCAGCGCGACTAAATTTTGCTATAGAGGTTGTTCCTTTTCAGATGTTTTGGGGATGAATTGTTTATGCTCGTTGGACAACACAAAACACATGTTGACGTAAATCTCTACATAGAAAAAGCTATTATACCAATTATTCAATCTTGGGGTCAACTTTACTTTGATGGATGAGAATGCTCGATCACACCGTGCAAACAGGCTTCAAAATATGTTGAAAGAAGTGAATGTACCAAAACTGAATTGGCCAGCAAAATCACCGGATACGAATCTGATGATCAAGTTTGGAATATGATTTAAATTTATGTTATTGTTGTTGAAGAAAATTTCTTTTAAATCATTGACAATATGATCTCAGGGGTAATTTTCTTCATTAGCCCCTCAGTTGTAGTTGTTTTTGTTATTGGTGTAGATTTTGAACTAATAAAAGAATATAGAAAATAATCTGGATGGGATCACTATGTCTAAGATTTTTCATCATAATTTCGGTAACCTTAGATTTTAGCTGTTTAAAAAATTAAGATAGTAATTCAAATATGTTTTTCTTCATTGGTTTTGAAAATTCACAATCATGAATGCTCGTTGTTTATATTCTTATACAAATTTCGCCCCACATCCTTTTAAACCAGCTAAAATACCTTGATTAATTTGATTAATTTCTATGTAAGCTGCATATGCGGCATTGTTCTTCCACGTCTTTTTTGAAATGCCTGCTGTGACAGTTTTAAAATTTTGTCTTCATTAAGAAATGGCAAGTGTGAGTTGGTATTGGGCATGTCATTATGAATTTGTTTTGATTTTTCTAAAAATCTATCGCCATTTTATTCAGAATATACGTTTATGGGAATACACATTACCGTATAGGCATAAATTCAATATTTAGAATTTTAAGAAGTCATTGTATTACTTTTTTCCGTCCCAACCTTGTATTACTGAGAACCAGTAATTTGTCATCGTAGGGTTCAAAATAGCAATTACTAAAACATAGCATTCACATTATTATTATCCATAAAATTGTATTAAAGTTCGATTTTGTTATGTAATAGAATACGCATATAGACATTTAACCAGTAACTACATTGCGTTATGTGCGTGTGTGGGTGCAATAAATCAACATGGAATCCTTACGGTATTCTCATAAAAATTTGATCTGAAACTCGGACGAGGCGCGGTTTCAAACGGTGTAAGTTACTAGTGCTTGCCTTACATTGTTAGTGCAGTCCATGTTATGTAAAATAATTTATATTTAAAATAGAACCGACTTCATCTGGTTTAAAATAAAAACAGTTTAGAAACCGTGTGCAATCAGTAATTATTTTCTGACATATATTTTCTTATCTGATTTAAGGTATAATTCTATTGATTATTTTAGCTGAACTTTCCCTCTCTCTCTGATTTGTTTTTTTATCTATATTTTCCACATATTTTTTAACTTAATTTGTTCTATTATTTGGACCACTTTCTATAAATGTAACTCGAATTCACCCTATTTTGCAACCACCTTGTATATGTTTCTGTGTATTGGTTATCAAATATAAATTATTTGTCTATCATTTTCTGAATCACCCTGTACTACTATAATTATACTCTATACAATGTTGCAACCGCCCTGTATAAGTATTAATGCTCTCCACCCGATTGACTGTTTCTATTTTTCTTTTAAATCACCCTATATACCTATGATTTTACTTCGCCCCATATGTCAAATATAACCAACTACTTATGTTCCACACTATATAACATTTTTAACCACCCTGTGTAACTATAATTCCACTACATCTTGTATTTCAATCATCCTGAATATGCAACTGCTTCTAACATTTTTTGAACCCTGTGCTGCCCTATAACTCGAATATCCTTATTGCATGTGCTTATTTAACCATTTTTTTGACCCACTCTGTTTAACAATACTTCACTCGTATTTCAACCACCTTGTATAAGCAACTAGTTATGTGTCACCCAATATACAACAATTTTTAAACCACCCTGTATAACTTTTATTCTATTCCACCTTATATTTCAACCATCCTATATATGGAACTGCTTATGTACCACCCAATATCACTATATTTGTAAAATTTTTTGAACCCACCTCACTAAATGTAATTTTACTTCACACTCGCACACAAACATTTACCACCGTATACCGTATAGGAAAGATATCTCACCTAACAATTTTTCTTTTCGGTACACTATTGGAATATTTTGTGCTATTTCACTCGACCGCAAACCATATAAAATGAAAACCGTTACAAACACCACGATATAGTTTCATGGCATGTCTTGACATTTAAGCTAGATACTCGTATTTATGATGAAAATTTCACATTTACATTGATGTTTACTGTTTCTTGCACATATTTTTCCGATTTTCAGAAAAACGGTATGGCTTACGTTATAGAAAATTTGTACAGAATCAAGCTGGACCATCTCTTTGTAAAATACAATGTAAAATATTCGAATTAATTGTGCCGTTTTAGAGAAAACAGTGTAAATTCATCTGAATTGACTGAAATTTAGTGTCCGATTTACAGCTTTTTCTGATTTTCTGGAAAACCGTCACGGAATAGAAAATTATATGGTACCTTTCTGTAATATTCCTTAATACAATACTCACTGAGTATTCATAAGAAAAAAAGTACCGACGAATTGATAACCTGCTCCTTTTTGGAAGTCAGTTAATAAAACGACAATTATAATGTACAATTGAAAAATAACCGAAAAGTAATTTATAAAAATAATTATTTGTAAACAATTAGATTTTAGTTTAATGAAAGATCTCAAGGAAAACTAAAATACTAACATAACTTATAAATCTATGTGTTTTCAGAAAATTTATGTAAAATAACGGGCCTATAAGGAATTTATGGTGCTTTCTTGATGTTTTGATAATGTATAACGAATTCAGTTTTAACATATTTTTATTGTTCCACATGAAGTGAGGCGACAGTCAATAAATAATATAAAAAAAAAATTTGGTCAAGTGCGAGTTGGACTCGTATACTTAGGGTTCAAGATTCTAATATTCCAGTTTCAGACAAGCAGGGAATGGGTGCATTTTCTTATACTTACCATTATACCTATCTTTTAAAGGAAGCGTTTTAAATTTATAAAAAATATACACTTTCATTTTCCCCACATAGATTTTTTTAGTTTTCCCCCCAGAAGTACCCCTAAAATCAAAATTTTTTATTTTACAATATGTACTCCTGATCGGGTCACCAAACTATACATTGATACCAAATTTCAACCTCTTCCGTCCAGTAGCTTAGGAGAAAATTGTTGTGATGTGACAGAGGCAAAAATCCTGAGTGATATTATAAGGGTATCCGTATATTGTATATACGGAACCCTAATAATAGCAGAATTTATATTAATTGTACAAAAACCAATATTAATGTGATAGTCCATTTTATTCCTGAACAAAGCGTCGCGACGGTTGCAATAGTTGTTCAGCTGGATGTTAATAATTATTAGATCTGGCCGTCTGAAACATCACAGCCAATTTTCCCCGAAACAACTGGACGAAAAATGTTGAAATTTGGTGATATCAAAATATAGTTTGGCTGAAATGGCTCGTTATGAGAAATAAAGATGTATATTTTATAGAAATTTAAAACACATAGTTTAAAAGAAAACTGGAAAATTAGAGAAATATAGGTGATTTACCTATATTATAACAAATTTCAAAAGTTGTACGGAACCCTAAGTATGCGAGTCCAACTCGCACTTGACCAGTATTTTTTTAACTTTTCAGTAATTAGTTTTTTCTACTGATTCAGGTACCTTTTTCTCTATATAAATTTCTATCATTACTGCTATAGGTAATTATCTGTTACCAATGTCATTTACCGTTTCTTTTAAACAAAACTCTACTTTTACCTTTATAACGCTAAAATGTATATTATTAATTGAATATTTAACTTTTCTCTACATTTCTATTAGGTAAATCTATTTATTTTCTATTTAATTTTCATGCATATTTTCCCTTACCATTCAACTTCTCAGTCATTTTGGGTTTTTTAATCGATCCAACTTTTAAATATAAGTATAATACTTCTTCCATTTAGGCCTACAGCCTGTTCTCCATTCTGTACGGAATTATCACCCCATCTTTATCTAGGCCGTCCTTAACTTCGTTTAACGAAAGGTGGTTTATCCAAGGCCATTTTTGCTAGTCTTGTCCCATTCTATCTATGTATGAATTTCACTTTTTTTCTTTTTATGGTTAATGTTTTCCACTTTTAATAATCTTGTTATCTCTTCGGTTCTTCCTCTATCCTATAGAGACTTGCCGGTAATTCTGCTGCTACTACTAGTATGCCTTTAATTTTAGATATGTCAGTTAGATATAATGCTGAACTCAGTCAACTATAATTTTCTCTTCAAATTGACACTTTAATACATCTAAAGTCATGATATGTTGGTTTGTGTAGTCTCATTGTTACTTCCGTTGGAAAAAAGATCCAAGATATCCTCAAAACGCATTCAAAAAATAGAGTAAATAATATTAAAATCTTATAATTAGATACGTCTTACAGTTGTTAAATTATTGAATTGAAAATACTATTGTAAAGTTGAAATATGCAGAATAGTCAACCAAAATTCCTTTATTGTGGCAAGTTTCTGTACATTTATCTAATGTCAAATTACTGAACCGATATTAACAAAATAATAATTTTAATATTTTGAGATAGAATAATGCATCGTATTTTAGTTATTAGATTAGGTACTTTCTAAAGTTGACATAAATAAACAAATTTATCTAATTAGCATGCAGTATATGAATTTCGAACAAATTCCATACATTCCTGTCTTAAAATGTATAATAATATCATTTTAATATTCATAAATATTTTCTGTTTATTATTGACAATTCTTTTATTTTAAGTAAATTGAAATCGGAGTCTGCATTAGAGATCTGAAACATAGCTATATAAACACATTGTTTTGTACCCAAACATTTATTTTTTCACTCTACGCACGTTTCAACATCGAAGATGTCATCTTCAGTTTTGGTTTACTCCAGATGATGACATCTTAGATGTTGAAACGTCCGTAGAGTGAAAAAATTAAAGTTTGGTGATAGGGTACAAAACTTTGTGTTTATATATCTGTGGCACACGAAAGGTTTCACAGTTTTTCCTGTCAAACATAGCTAAGTAACGAGTCCGCATCATCTTCGAGGTTTCGTATATAAGTTTTTTTTTATTTTCGAATTCACATTCCAACATTCATTCTATAATTTTCCTTTATGTTTTTCTGCTAGCCATATGTTACGTATTTCAGTAGTTTAACGGATAAGGGGAGATTGGGTAATATTTTGTGATTTTCTTTAAGATATTAACAAAAATATTAAACATATACTTAATTCCCACTGTAGAAAGTACTCTATCTAAACTGTTGAAAAATATATTTTATTTGTATTTGTTAAATAATTTGCCTAACAGATTTAATAATTCATTATTTGAAACTTGACCTATTTTCCCTCTTATCTTTCAATCTACAGAGCCTAAAATTCAGACAGTAGATTATAAAAGGCTTTCCTAAAAGTTTATTACTAAAATAAAACCCTAATGTTAATTTTGGGGGCCATATTAGAAAATTAAATACATATTTTTTAAAAATCAAGCGAATGATGAAGCAGATATATAAAAATATTATGTATGGAAAATAAAAGTGTATATTTTTTACAAATTTAAAACGCTTCCTTTAAAAGATATTAGGATAAATATAAGAAAATGCGCTCATTCCCTGCTTGTCTGAAACTGTAAAAATTAGAATCTTGAAGGAACCCTTAGTAGGAGTTTCGCTAAGGTTAAATATTGAACTTTTATTTTCACTTTTTTTTTTAATTTGATGACTAATATTATTGCATAACATATATGTATTAAAATATATGCAACTTTCATTTTTCTTTCGGAGAAAATAGGCTGTGACAGTCAAAGTAATCTATATATAAGAAATTCTTATCAGAAACCCGTAAAAAATCAAAAAACTCTAATACTATTTACAATGCATTATATTTAAGAAGCAATACGAAAGTCATAAGAACTCTATCCCGTATCCTGCTGATAGTTCATTTGTAATTAACTAATATTGTAATTTTATTATTGTAAAGTTTTCATTATAAGCCTGAAAAAATTATTATTATTAGATGAAAAAATAGTGTAGGCGGCAAAATTGCCGATGGAACTGCAACATAGAATACCATTTGCGTAAGAAAAATTAGCTGAATTATATGGGCATAGTAGTGGCACATCGATCATATAAATTCTTAAAAGAATTTATGGATGTAGCATTCACTATTTCGGAAGGCAGCGAATTCCATGAACGTACGATTCGGTTGGATATGAAGAATTGTCAACACAACTTATAAAATCTTTCCGGGCACAATTTTAAATTATGACTTCTAAGACTTCTAAGAATAAAAACCATGAAGAATCTTATAAGTTTCAATAAGATCACCACGTAATCGCCTGTATGTAAATGAAGTGATGCCCAACTGCTCTAGGCGTTCCTCGTATAGACAATTTCGAAGGGCAGGCAAAGTTTTGTGATTCTACGTTGAGTCTGTTCAAGTAGGTGAATATCTTTAGCAAAATATGCAGACACATTTTTAAAAACCAAAGAAATTATGTATGCCATAGAGTGGGCTTTTTTTGTTACTTTGGAAATATGAGCAGACCATTTCAAATCGTTAGAAACAATTAATCCAAGGTCTCTTTGGCTAAAAACAGGGACTATTCGAGTGTTATTAATAAAGTAATGATTATTTGGGTTGTTATAACCAATGTGCAATACCCAACACTTGTCGGAGTTCAAAGTGAAGACACCAATCACTGCACCACTGTGCTAACTTAGCAATATCACTACTTAGCTGGTTATCAGAGGCTAATGGATTCCCGAAAAATTTGGTGTCGTCCGCATACAGCATTGCATCTGAACCAAACAGCAAAGCCAGGTCAGCGACAAACACATTAAACAGCAGAGGGCCGAGAACTGAACCTCGAGGAACACCACTTAATACTTCGTATGATTCGGACAGTTCACCGTGCACCCGAATGCCAGCCGATCGACACGTTAAAAAGTCTTTAATCCAGTCGAACAATTTTCCCCGAACACCATATTGTTCAAGTTTATACAATAACCGGCTATGGGGGACTTGATCAAAAGCTCTTCTAAAGTCTAGATAAATCACATCAACTGGCTCAGAATTGTCAACAGTTTTGGTCCACGCATTAACACAGTATAACATGTTAGTTATTATTGAACGTTTTGGTAAAAACCCGTTTTGTCTCTCACTTAAAATCCCATCAGTAATGAAATAATCAGTTAAATCCCGAACAATTAGTTTCTCCAAACATTTGCATGGAAGGCAAGTTAAACTAACTTGACTATAATTACTGGTGACTAACTTGTCACTTTTTAAAGACTGGGACAACTATTGAGTTTTTCCAATCAGCCGGAACACAAGACTCTTCGAAAAAATGCTTCAACAGATTAGTTAAAGGGGTAAGCAATGATTCTTGGTCGTTTTCACTCATCTCTCTTCAGTTATGTAAACAAATTGTCAGCAATCGTACCTGCTTTGATAGGTTAGCTAATCTATTAAATGAATATTGTTTGATTTAGGACCTAGGTATCCCAAAGTGTTACAAACAATTGGAAATCTGTAGACTTAAATAACTTTATTTTTTTAACAAAACTGAGCAATATAAATTCGATCCTGAAACCGCAGTAACAATGCAACAATCAACTATTTCGTTCACATAAATATCAAGGTGGATTTATTAATATATTCATCACAGTAAGTTGTAATTTATTAAAACGTACCTTTGGTCTATGTCTGCAGGGAAATCTTGGCAAATTTATGTAAGTAACCTAATCATACAATGATGTATATAATCTCTCAAAATACTTGACAGTACTTTTAACAGTTTCACTACATTTCTATATATTTTCCTCTTTCTATGTACATGTCTACCATATTATTACATTACTTCGGTTCACGTTTCTAATTATTTATTACGACACCGATTTAATGGAATATGTTGATCAATAGCAAATTGGAAAAATGCTTGCCTATTAATTTATATCAGTAAGTGTGTGTACCTGTTGTGTACATTTCTTATTAATTAGTTTTCCGGTGGTCTATTGACCGGACTGTTGTAGCACAGGCACCTTATAAATCGTTGTGATCTACGTTAGATGCTATGTTTGCAAATACTTTCCATTTCAATAAAACAGCATTGTAGTTGAAAGTGGTGCACCGTGGGAATAATGCTTCATGCTGATAAACACGAATGAAAAATGTAATATCAATAAATATTCTGGACAAGCTACGTTTATTTTATTGACTCCTTTACATTTAGATATTTGCATCCAAGCATATGAAACGGTCGTAGATAACCTTTAGATAAAGCTTTTAATACTGAATTTATAAAAAGCTATGGTTTATTAGTATAAAATACGCACTCTGTTGTAAGTCAATTCTGTTTTGAGAGCATACCATTGCAAAAGAATTCCAGGCATTCCACCGACGTTACTTGGAGTTACATACCTAGGTTAGTTTTTAAGTACCAATAAAATGGATTTGCAAGCACGTGTATTCTCTAAAACTATTATAGCAATTAATGATTGTTGTATAAGGCCAACTTAAATATGATGCGAGGATAATAAATTTGTAGCATGAAATTTATGAGATGTTTTCTCCGTATTTGTACACCTGAGAATTATTTCTATATAACTTATTTTATTTCTGATTAGTGTAAACAACCATTTCTGTGCTGGTCTTGATACTTGTATTATGTATGTTATTTACCTTCATTATGTAACATGGGTATTGTATGTATTATTTGTCTCATTGTTAATTATTTATTTGATATTTTCTGTTTTTCGTTTTACCTACTATTGGGTTTCAAGCGTTTGTTAGGACTGGCCTCCATATCGTTGTATTCTCGTTGTCTTTACTTTTATGGCTATTAATTAATTCGTCCTCCTTTACTGATTACTAGACACTAGGGTCATTCTGATGAGATCTTCCTATCGACAAAAAATCGACAAAAAACTGATTTGAAAATTGAATCCCATAATGTTAAAGTAACAACAAAAGGCTTTCAACTAAAAGAATTGGCTACATGAGTTTCAGTGTCCTATTGAAGATATACCAGTCTACTGATCAATTATTTTTAATTGTTTTGTTGTGAACATTGAATTTTGGTACACTTAACCTACTAACATGCGGTTTAGAGAATAATTTGCCGCCCAGAGTTTTATGGGCAACCTCAGTCCAGAACTGTTTGTAGCTCAGTGGCATAAAGAAGCACTTCTTCGAGTATTGAAAATTATCACCAAAGGTGAGAACATTTTCCTTCCACTATAGTGACCAAATTCTAACAGACTAGTTACCAGAGATATTTCGAGACATCTGGTCCAATATGAAGAAAATGCTGGAATAGCCAACTCGGAAATACAAGATCGGACCCAACAGTGCAAAAGCTTTCGCTGTGGATGTACTCTTCCTTTTTGGAAGGAATGCAGAGTTAGATTATCACGACGATGGCCCACCAGGGATAACCAATCTAACTGGTGTCCAACACAAATGTTTCGAGACATCTGGTCCAATATGAAGAATATGCTGGAATAGCCAACTCGGAAATACAAGATCGGACCCAACAGTGCAAAAGCTTTCGCTGCGGATGTACTCTTCCTTTTTGGAAGGAACGCAGAGTTAGATTATCACGACGATGGCCCACCAGGGATAACCAATCTAACTGGTGTCCAACACAAATGTTTCGAGACCATCTGAAATCCAGCTAGTTGTCAGATCTTACAGCTGCTAGTTGTCAGATCTTACAGCTCTGAATCTCACAGCGCCGATAGTCAAGTTAATAGAAGATGAGACAGAAAATGAATATAAGAACTGCAGTTAGATGAATCCGGTATTCAAAATAAGGTGGCTCTACCCAATAAAAGCGTAGACTCTTTTCATGACCTTCAATTCTTAGAGAAAACTTCTACTATTTTTAACCGCCTTCAAAAATAAGTAGGTTCTTAATTAGTGTGTATCCAATTTTTCTTTTATGTGCGTTGAGCGGTTACTCGAAACCGGGTCCAGGAATTTGGATGGTTTAAACTGAATTCTGCTAAAGGGGGTTTCAAAGTGGTCAGTGGTCCCATATTTTTAAGGACCTAGCTGATAACATTTTTAGAAAATCGGCAAAAACTATTTCACCGACTTGTTTACATAGTAACTTTTGGTGATGGCGGTAGTACTAATAAAAGAAAATGTCTGTGTTTAGAACCTGGACTGTATATAGTGTAAATATATTGGAACTAAATCAAAATAAATGTCACTTAATCAATTACAAGTTGGAGGTTCTTAATTGGTCTCTATATACCAATTGCCTTCATGAGTTGAAAATTGAAATTAACCGGAAAACTTTCTTATGCATAAAAAGTTCGTCGCCTTCTTCTTCTCCAAGCAGCCTTACGGCCTTTTTAGCTCAAGGCTAATGTTCCTGGTCCTTTCGACCTTCACGACCAGACACAAGTGAATATAATGTGAAAATAATTTGGTCAATTGTGAGTTGGACTCGCATACTAAGGGTTCCGTACCACCTTCAAAATTCGTTTGATTTTTATAAGAATACATATGTATTTAGTTTTCTAATTTGGCCCCCAAAAATTAACATTAGAGTTTTATTTTACTAATAAACGTTCAGGGAAACCTTTTATAATCTACTGTCTGAATTTTGAGGCTCTATAGATTGGAAGATAAAGGGCAACATAGGTCAAGTTTTAAATTATAAAATTTTTAAATCTGTTAATCAAATTATTTAAAAATACAAATAAAATATATTTTTGAAAATTTAAATAGTGTAGTTTCTAAAATGGGAAATAAGTCGATGTTTAATATTTTTGATAATATCTTTTAAACAAATGATTTAAAAATATGATATATTTGTAATTCACATAATGAGCCTTTTATTTGATATATTGCATGATGCGTTTGAAAATTGAATTTTTAATTTCCATTTAATTGTATAATTTGTCCCTAAAATTACTATGGAGGTTTTCTAATAATTTTTCTTATAAATTTCAAGTGAGCCCAAGTACCCCTAATTATTTTCAAAATTTTAGGCAGTATGGTTTCGGAAATAAAGCGAGAAATGAGAATTTTTTATACCTTTATATTAATATCTTGTAAACAACTAATTTAAAAAATATGAAAAATATATATTTGTATTCCTCATAATGAGCCCCTTCATTTGATATATTCCATGATGTGTTAAAAAATATTTTTTATTTTCCGTTTAATTCTATAATTTGACCCCCAATATTAATATTAGGGATTTCTTCGTATTTTTCCTGTAAACAAAAAAATTTAAGTCTTATAGTTTGGTGAATAATGGGGGCAATAGGTTATTTTTTTAATATATTTTTTTCAATATATTTTAAAATACTTGTTTAAAAAAAAATAAAAAAAAAATATTTGTATTGGTCATAAAGAGCCCTGTGATTTTATATATTGCATGATCCGTTAGAAAAAAGTTTAATTTTTTATTTTCCATTTAATTCTATAATTTGCCCCCCAAAATGAATATTTTTGGTTTCTCCTTATTTTTCCAGTAAAGTTCAGGTGACGCTCTATACCTCTATTTTTTTCAAAACTTTACAGCTTATGGTTTCGGAGATAACGGGGGGAGGAATGGGTATTTTTTAAATATTTTTGTTAATATCTTTTAATTAATTTATTTTAAAAATATGAAAAATTTATATTTGTTTTCGTCATAATGAGCCCTTTCATTTGAAATATAACATGATGGGTTAGAAACAATTTTAATTTTATATTTTCCATTTAATTCTGTAATTTGCCCCCCAAAATTAAAAGTAAAGGTTTGTCCTTATTTTTCCAGTAAACTTCAGGTCAGACCCTAAACCTCTATTTTTCTTCAAAACTGTAGGTTTTGTAGTTTCGGGGATAAGGGGGAGGAATGGGTAAATTTTGGTATATTTTCGTTAATATCTTTTAAATTATTTTTATTTAAATATGAAAAAAATATATTTATGTTCCTCAGAATGGGACCTTTCATTTGATATATTACATGATGAGTTTGAAAAAAATATATTTTTAAATTTTTATTTAATATAATTAATATTAATGGTTTCTCCATATGTTTCCTGTAAAGTTCGCGCAACGATCTATATTTCCTATTTTTTTCAAAATTTTAGGCTCACTAGTTTCGGAGATCAGGAGGGGGGAACGGTCGATTTTTTTTGTTTTCCTCCCCAAAATTACCCCTAAAATAAAAATTTCTTTATTTACGATATGTACTCCTGATTGGGTCACCAAACTATACATTGATACCAAATTTCAACCTCTTCCGTCCAGTAGTTTAGGAGAAAATTGCTTTTATGTAACAGGGGCAGAAATCCTGAGTGATATTATAAGGATATATTGTATATACGGAACCCTAAAAATGTTATTTCAGTTAATCAACCGTCACCTTATATACAAACTTATGAAAATTTTGATTAAAAATGACATATACTGAAACTATTAAACGCTTTTATAATAAAATTAGCTTTTCATTTCCATCATCATAAGGCTCCCGGTTTTATCACTAAATTAACACTTATTAACACTTCATGAGCGTCTGTATCACTTTCTAAGCGTTTTTAGGGTATCATAAAAGCATAAATTCCAACGGGTCATACTCAAGATTTCTTAACCTAATGCTTAACCTATCACACACACACACACACACACACACATGCGGACACCGCGCCATCCCGGGGTGGTTGTTGGTCCACTACCGGGCGCCTCCCCAGGTGGCGGATAGGGGAACGCTCTCCAGCAATGGGGAGTACTGAGGATTTCCTCAGGGCGGACCAAAATCAGATAGGGGAAGGAACCCCGAAAATAAACCATTTATGGATATGGGTGATAAGGTGAACTTAATACCCCAGGTGGGTACCTCTGCAGAGGATAATCCCACCACCGGTTCCGATCGAGTGAAAGCCTCGGTGGCCGGTGCACGCTCCACGGATTCTGGGGGGAGCGAATTATCACTGGTTCCGTCACATAGTGACAAGAAGAAGAAGAACACCGTTAATGGTACAACATCGACCATTAAAACTAGAGCTGGCAGCAATGCACTATTCAGCCAAGTCCTCCAAAAGGCGAATAGTGGAGTTGACGTCCCCCAAAGGGCAACAGATGAGAGTGGCGCTCCAAACAAATTAGGAGCAAAGATCGATGAGCTCTTGACGTTCATTGGGCCTAGGCACAATGTACATCATGAGATCAAGAAATTGGCACACGCCATTAAGTCAGAATATGACAAATATCTGACGTCAACGACGCAGCCATCTCCTGTAGCGAAACCTGCTACAACACAGACATCGCCAGTAAAGGTGTCAAACACTCAGACACAAGGTGAAAAGCAAAAGGAGGTCCCAAAAGCTGCTGCCTCAAAAGCAGCTAACTCAAAACCGGCTGCATCAACACCGGCGTCCCCAAAGCAGGCGGCTTCAATAAAAGTAGCCTCACTG
This sequence comes from Octodonta nipae, assembly GCA_034190945.1. Taxonomy (NCBI): domain Eukaryota; kingdom Metazoa; phylum Arthropoda; class Insecta; order Coleoptera; family Chrysomelidae; genus Octodonta; species Octodonta nipae. The sequence continues at coordinate 190,653,465 of CM067216.1, read as the reverse complement.
CCGGGAGACTCGGTAGCAAGGACCTCGCCACCGAAGGTCTCGCCTTCAGTAGCCTCATCAAGTAAGGCACCACCACTTAAAACGCTTAAACCGGTGCTAGCTACCAAGCTAAAGCCCGGTAAGGAAGGTCGCCAGAACATCGGGCAAACTACCCAGGGAACAACAAGTAGGGTGGTCAATTCAGAAGCGGAGAGAAACAATGGATTAAAATCCAAGTTTAAACCGCAGACCAAAAACCAACCTGCAAACCAGTCGACTGACTGGCAAGTGGTAAAGAGGAAAAAGGCCCCGAGGACCAATAAGCAAAAACCAGCGCCACATTGTACGCTGCTTATAAAGAAAGGCGAGAAGAGCTCCCATGCAGATATCTTGCGAGGTATCAAGAATGATCCCACCTTGCAGGATATAGGCAAAAAAGTCAATAAGATCCGACGAACAGCTAAGGGAGATCTACTTTTGTTATTCGCCAAGGCAGACGCTCAGGAGATGGAGCGCTATTGTAACGCTATCAAGAATAAGCTCCCAAGCGGGGCCACTGTACAATCTCGAATACCCCAAATCGAGATTGAAATTAAAGACTTGGACGAGATCAGTACCAAGGAAGACGTAGTAAACCTGCTCAAAGATAATATCGACGGCCTGGCAGAGATCACTGAGGAGGCAGTGAAATCAATTCGACGGGCATATAGATCAACACAAACGGCAGTTGTTTGTCTCCCAGAGGTCCAGGCCAAGAAAGCCATCGCACTTGGAAAGCTGAAACTTGCGTGGGGCACAGTACGTGTTCGCGAGAGGATCAGCCTTCGACGGTGCTTCAAATGCTGGCACTTTGGGCACAACGCCCAGGCGTGCAGAGGCAAGACTGACCGAACCAGTTGTTGTCACAGATGCGGAGGCGCTGGTCACAATGCCTCGGCTTGTCAACAACCTGCCAAGTGCTTACTCTGCAAAGAGAAAGATAGTAGGTCAGACTGCCGGCACGTTGCGGGTAGTTGGAAATGTCCGATCTACCAACAGGCGATGAGAGCAGCACAAGCCCGTAAATGAAAGTACTGCAACTCAACCTCAACCATTGCGAAGCAGCCCAAGACCTACTGGTACAGCGGGTGCGGGAATTGGATTGCGACGTAGCCATAATCTGCGAGCAGTACAAAAACTTCGACACCCTGTCCTGGGTAAATGACACAACGGACAGAGCAGCGATATGGGCTTGCGGTAAACTTCCGTTCCAACAACTCCCAAATACCCTCAAACCATGGCTTGTGAGAGCCAAAGTGGGAGGGGTTCACTTCTATAGCTGCTATGCACCTCCTAGTGCACAGCTCGAGGAGTTCGAGTTATTCTTGGACACCTTGGCGGAGGATGTACGGAAGCGTGAATCGGTCGCCATCGCAGGAGATTTCAACGCCTGGGCAATTGACTGGGGATGCCGGGAAACGAGCGCGAGAGGACGAGCTCTCCTTGAGACCATGTCTTCGCTCAACCTGGTACTCCTCAACACAGGAGACGTAAGCACATATCGCAAAGGCACAGCCAGCTCCATTATCGATGTGACATTCGTTAGCAGCAACCTAATTAAAGGGGGCTGTGAGTGGCGGGTCGATGAGGAGTTTACTAATAGCGACCACCAAGCTATTATATGGGAAATCAACACCACTCCCAAACGAAGATTGTGTGTCAGTCGTGCGAGGTCACAGCCAGTCGGTTGGAACAAAAATGCTTTCGATGCTGATTCATTCGCCTTGGTTATGGAGCAGGAACCATTGTCAATAGCAACAAGCGCAGAAGCCACTGCCAAAGAGGTAATGACAAGCGTTGGCAAGTCCTGCGATGCTTCCATGCCAAGGAGACGGCAGAACAACAGCCGCCCACCAGTTTACTGGTGGAACGACACGATCTCACAACACCGACGAGAGTGTCTCAAAGCACGAAGGCTGCATCAACGAGCACGGAGACGCGACAGGGCCACAACAGAAGAACTAAGGCTCGACTATGAGATCAAAAGACAACAACTACGAAGAGCCATTCTCTCAAGCAAGAGATCCTACTGGAAGGAGTTGTGTGACGAAGTTAATCAAGATCCATGGGGAAAACCGTATAAAATCGTGATGCATAAAATTAAGGCCCCTCCCATGACATCAACGAACTGCCCCGAATCATTGCACCGCATTGTCACTCACCTGTTTCCTGCGAAGCCTGAGCTACCCGCTTATCCTTCGTGGCAGGTGAGGGACGAAGATATACCATCAGTGACTATGAATGAGCTGATGGGCGCGTGCAACCGGCTCCAAAACGGTAAGGCTCCCGGTCCAGATGGCATACCTAACATCGCGCTAAAATGCGCCATAGCCAATAGGCCTGACATGTTTCTACACATATATGAGACCTGCCTAAAGCAGGGGGTTTTCCCGACTAAGTGGAAAAAGCAGAGACTTGTGCTCCTCCTTAAAGGGGGAAAGAAACCTCCCGACGAACCGTCATCATATCGTCCCCTCTGTATGTTGGACTCTGCGGGAAAACTCCTTGAAAGGATAATAGCAGATAGGCTGGAGCCCTACGTTGAGCCGAAACTTTCCACCAACCAATTCGGGTTCAGAAAGGGGAGATCAACCATCGATGCCGTGACACTCGTTACCAACATCGCCAGAGAGGCTATCTCGGGAAAGAGATGGAGAAGAGGTGGAAAAAAGTACTGTCTAATAGCCACCCTGGATATCAAGAACGCCTTTAACTCGGCCCGCTGGGACCGCATTTTGGAGGCTCTTGCCAGGATGGAAATTCCGCAGTACTTGCGCAGAATGGTTTCAGCGTATTTCAAGGACCGCATCTTGTTGTACCAAACTGAAAATGGGCAAGTAGACTATAAGATCACAGGAGGTGTACCTCAGGGCTCTGTTCTTGGCCCCCTCTTATGGAACGTAATGTACAACGACCTGCTCCTGCTCGGTCTGCCTGAGGGCGTCAGGCTAGTGGCATTCGCCGATGATGTGGCATTGATCATAGTGCGCAAGCACATAGAGGAGATACAAACAACCTTCTCATTCGCTATAGCCACAATTCAGCATTGGATGCTCGCAGCGGACTTGAGTTTAGCAGAACAAAAGACCGAAACACTTCTTGTTAGCAGTCGAAAGGCAAGGGAAACCATCACCCTCAAAATAGGCGACACCTACATACAGTCGCAGCCCTTCATCAGCTATTTGGGGGTGCTCCTGGACGCACGGCTCAACTTCAAAGAGCACATAATCGCGGCCAGCAAGAAAGCAGCTGGGGTACAGGGGGCATTATCTAGAATAATGCCGAATGTCGGAGGCCCTAGACAGATAAGAAGACAGCTACTGGCAACAGTAACTACTTCTGTTTTGTTGTACGGGGCACCGGTATGGGAGAAATCGCTCGAGCTACCATCGTACCGCCGGAAAATGAAATCAGTCCAGCGGCTCTCAGCGATTCGAGTGGCATCATCCTACCGCACTGTGTCTTACGAGGCGGTGAGTGTGATTGCCTCTACCCTACCAATCGACATCCTGGCTGCAGAAAGGGGACGGCTTTATCGCAGAAAGTTAGAGAAAGACCAACCGATAGGAAACAGCGATGAAAGAGCCATGAGTCTAGGGCAATGGCAGGAGAGGTGGGACAGCTCTACTAAAGGCCGGTGGACATATCGATTGATACCTAACATCAGTCGTTGGGTCAACCGCCAGCATGGGGAGGTTGGGTTCTACATCACTCAACTCCTGACTGGACATGGATGCTTTCGAGCATACCTGCACAGGTTCAGGAGGGCAAACTCCCCAAACTGCCCACACTGTACGGACGTTATAGAGGACGCAGAACACGTGTTCTTCTCCTGCCCCCGGTTTCAGGATCAACGTGCTGAAGTGGAGAGGATTCTGGAGACTAATATCGTTCCAGAACAAATAGTAGAAGCCATGCTGAAGGGCCCCCAAGCCTGGAACTTGGTATCAGATTACGCGGAGACTATCCTTAAAGAGCTCCGCAATACCTTCGAGGAGTAGGCTTTAGAGGCTTCCAATGTAAGAGCAGTTAACATCTGCAATGAACCACCCTTGCGAAGTAGTATTGACAAAGAGTGCCGCAGGGGACCATGGTTGTAGGAGAAAGAGGTTAGGGTTTTAGCGGGTATACGGTATACTGGTTTCAATGCAACGATTTACTCTTGCTTTGAAGTCATTGCATCGGGAGTCCCGCACGACGGCTAGCACGTGCTAGTTAAGTACGCAATGTATTTCCCCCCTCTTCGGATAAAAAAAAAAAAAAAAAAAACCGCGCCATCTTGACCGGGAGCAGAATTAAAAGTTATTGTCACTTTTTTAACTGTATACGAGGTTTGTCAGCAAATATAAATTTTGCTTAAATGTGGCGTAGCTTTATTTTTGATAATATCTAAAAATTATATCAAACAGAAATAATTAGAATTAAAAACTTCATCTAATTATGATGTTTCACTAAAATTTGTCACTTTTTAACTCTATATCTCATATTGTTATCAAAGAAAGTTTATTAGGATTGAAAACTACATCTAATTATGCTATCACAAAAAATTGTATAACAAATATTTTTTTAATGAAAAAACTGATTTATTACAAAACTTCGCGGACTATAAACTAATGTAATAAAAAAACTTCAAGATTCTCAAATCGTCTATAACACAGGGGGTCAACCTAAGTTGGAATCATATACAAAATGCTTAATTCATATAAACATTTACAAAACAAGTTACTCTATTTTATTTAACTATTTATTTAAAAACGAAAAATATAAGTTTTTCCTGCAACTTTTTCGGTGCCAAGTTACAGAACAAATATTTTGAGAGATGCATTAATAAGTTGTGTTTTGCAACTTTGCTGTTCAACTTTAGAACAGTATTTAACTGTTGTAGGAAAAAATATTTCTTACCTTTTACTTAAGTTCCTATTTTGAAGTCAGTTTTTGTTTTTTTGTTTAATGCTAATAACATTTTGATTTGTTTGGTAAGTAACAGAAACGTTTTTCGTTATCACTGGTAATAAAATCTGAATTATTATAATATAAACAATTTTATTTGACATAACTAAGGATATCAATGTATTTTTTAGCTAAATCAGGTAGCACTATAATGCCAAAGGTCATATAAAAAAGTCAAATTCGTTTCAAGTTACAAAAACTTGAAAGAGTTGTCTTCAGAATCTATTTGTAACGCTCCTATGGGCGAGTTTGTTGCTAAAAAGTGATCCAAGGAATCTGTTGAATCAACGACGTCATTAACTGCATAAAGATAACTTTGGAAAAATCGAAAACATTATCCTGATATAGGGTTGTTTAAATGGAGATGATCATTACTAATTTTCCCCTTAATTATCGGCAATTATCTTTAGGTAGTTTTTTACAAAAAGGTTTAGGCCTCATTTTGCATGAATTTTCGCTATTACGCTCGGACTATCTGGTCTTACATAAAGCTGTGATATCTGTCATTGTATGCCTTTTTACCACGTAATCTTAATTGTTTGTATGCACTGGATCTTCAAATAAAATCCATTGTACGTATTAATCAATAAATAACAGTAAAAGTATCATATTAACATTCTTTATTGCTACATCATCTACTACAAGAAATTAAAATTTCTCAACTAATTATTGTTTTATATGAGAAAAATAAATCAGCTTTTTATAATTCAATATACATCAACAATCAGGAACTTAATCACTCTTTCTTTCCTTCTACAAATACGAACGTATATTTTCAAGACTTGTTGCTTAATGAATGAATCTCTTACGTCATAAAATAATGTGAATATTTCACTTATCGCATTCTTAGAATCTCTTTCAAAAAGAGGTTACAAAATAATCTTTGGTGTACATCTTGACGCAACAATAATAAAATGTAACTAATAGTGTAATGTGACGTTTGTAAAGTTTCACCTGAGTTTGTTGTGAGAAATTGTCAATTTCTTCCTTTTTTGTTAAATCCAAATGAAATATAGTGACAGAAGTAGTACTGTAATTTTGCAAAGAATGTGTCCGTATTGTCGAGTATACAACAAATTAATATACAGAGACAACAAATTATGTACATTTAACGATTCCTCAAAAACGTATGACCTGAGTTAGATAGTTTAAACTATATTTCTTCTACGAAAAACAATCCAGAAGTGGCCTTATATTGTTTAATGACCTAATATCAAGCGATTTACTTGAAATTGGAAAAAATCTTTTAATTTAATTTAACTTCTTCTATTAGTGTTTATTTTCTTTGGATGTGACCGATCTCCGTTAACTGCTGATATGAATAGTGGGGCCGTTGTCATTTCTGTCGATTACCTGAGATTTTTTAACAACGACGTTTTCCTGTGACCTAAGCTGGTACGTTCCAATTGACCTCGTAATATCAGTTGAAGGTGGTGATAACTCTCAATCTGCGTAATGTGATCAAAATATAGTAATTTCAGTTGTTGATAGGTTCCTTTTCCATTAGTTCTATTGCAATATTGTTGGTAATGTGGAGTATCCATGGGATTCGGAGCATACGAGGATAACACAAGTGCTTATAGGCGCACGAGGCATCAGTCAGCATCCAAGCTTCTGTAGCATACAATAATATGGAGAAAAGAACATACAGCAGCTGAGAATATGTCCATCTACTCAATTTTTAACCGACTTCAAAGAGAAGGAGGTTCTCAATTCGTCTGTATCTATGTTTTTTTATGGTTGTTCACCGATTACTCGGAAACTGCTTTGAGAAATTTCGACCATTTTACTGTTTCCTGTTTGAAGGGATAGCGAAGTGGTCCCATATTTTTTTCATTGACATAGCTGGAACCGTTTCTTAGAAAATGGGGAAAAACTATTTTTACCTATTCTCATATACTCTATGCCTTGGTGGAGGCGCCGGTACTGTTTTTTTCATGTATGTTGCGTCGTTACAATTGAATGGTGTTCTATGAGGATTTTAGGTTTCCACCAGAAAAATGGTCTCATCTTTATATCTAAGGGTGATGATTTCTCAGCTTGTAATTTTATGCTGGGCTTCCTTGAACATTTCCTGGGAATGTGCGTTGAACACTCTAAGGGTGAGAGTGTAAAACCCTGACAGACGCTTTAATTTACCTAGAGCTCTGCAGATAGGTCTTGTTTTATAAAGCCCACTGGTCGTTGGTTTCTCATTCTATATCACACGAACTTTATCAAATGTATCTTCGAAGTAAATAAAGCATACGTAGTAATGTTAAGTAGGCAATTTCCAAAAAAGGTGGAGGTTCTCAACTCGTCTGTATATGCAGTGTGTCTACTTAAGTTGGAATTATACAGAAAAACATTTTATTTTTAAAATTAAAGAAAACAATATTCCTCTTGTTTTTTATTTTAAAGTAAAGTACCTTTATTTTAGCATTATGGCATTATGGAACATTGTTATAAAAAAATGATCAGAATTAAATCGAGTAAAGCGATTATATCCACATACCATGGAAAAACTAATTTTGACGTGTTTCACAAATTTGGACCCTTGTAGATATTAGTTTTTAGTCAGATTTGCTGAAATTGTAGGATAATAATGTTTTTTTATGTTAAAAACCAACGCTCTTATGGCCACTGACTTCTAAATTGTACCTTAGATAAGATGCTTAGTGTCAAAGTGCCAATCTGGCTAATTTCTTCAGTACTGATCAGTTTAGTTCAATTGTCGTGTATTATAGTAAAGCGATGGTCATCATCTTCTATATTTTGTTTTCTTACCCACACAATTTACTACTAATACCAAATATATTTCTTTTTCATTTTCGATACAATTTTATGTCACTATAATTTTTTCTATATCTGCATTGTCATTCGAACTATTATATTTTCATGAAAGAATAAATAGAACCTATTAATCACATAGTTTCATTTTTCATCTTTAGATTTTTTGGTATTCGAGACCTAAATTATTCCAACTATAATTCACACTAGTGCAATTAAAATATATAAATATTTTTGGGGCTATTTGGTTTTACAAAATGAATAAATGAATGTATATGTATGTATAGCTGTATATCAGGTTTTCTATTTGGAAGGGCCATTGTAGTTTTATAAAAAACTTCTTCTTACTAAAAAATTAACTTTTGTATCTCAGGTTCATTTTACCTACTTATGGAAAACTATATGACATAATCAGCCGCCAGGGCTAGTTGGGTGCACTTCAATTGTTGGAGAATTATTTTTGTAAAACTAGCTTAGCCTCTCAGGAAGTGTTAAATGGCACAATTTAGCGTTGTATTATTTCTCCACTTATCTGGCTTGCAGATACGTTCATCAGTTGAGTACAAATATAAACTAAGTCTTTCTCATCGAATATTGATAGGAAATGTGTGCAAGGATCGTATAATAACGCTTCTACGTTTCAGTTATGATTTTGTAACTTCAGTTAAATCTTCTTACTTGCAAAGTGGTTTCTTCTCCTACCCATCATATTTGAATATGTTTTTAAACTTCATTTTTGCATAGCTTTTAAAGTAGTTAACTAAATTATTGTAAATTATTTTAGCCTTCCTTGATTTTCACCAAATTGTAGTGTAGCTTCATCAAGCCAATATTTATGCTCTCCTCGATAGTGGCATATTTCTTCTTCCCATTACCAATATCAGTTCCCGCTTTAATACTCAACAAACCTCTCACTTCACAGTCACTTTCTCTGGGGGTTTCGTTATAATATTATTTTAGTACCCATAATTCTGACATGCTTTGGACATGACAGCAGTAGGCCGTAGATCATTTTGTTTTCTAATTTGTTTGTTATTGAACATTTTGCTCCCATTCATATTTCCTTAGTCTCATTTTGTTCTTTTTCGTGACTAGTCTAATTCGACTGTCTTTATTTTATTTAATATTTCCATACTGGCACTGTGACTAATATGATTTCAAAGGCTATCTTTTTTTCTATATACTCCATATTAAACCATGAAGTACTTCCGTAGTTTGCTTTCCCCGTGCTATTTTGATTTCTATATCTCTTGCACAGCTACCATCTTGATGTATCAGTTATCCCAAACATGTAAAAGTCTGGCAATTTTTACTAGTCACCTGCTCTAATTTAAATCTGTATACTCCGATCACATATTACAAGTACCCAGTCTTACAGAAATTTATCTGAAGTCCCATATTTTATGTTTATATATCCTGATTAAATGAAGTTCGTTCGTTTATTTTTGAGACTAATTGTTTTTGTATTCTAATAATGAGTTAGTTCTGTATAACAATACATCTCGTCAGTACTTTTCGTGCTCTAGCTCTACTGTTCTTAACATAAAGTTATCCTTAATTTTCAGTAAATTTACAAAAGTTGAAACATTAATTATCTCAAAATTTCGCATCTGCTATTTTTTAAAACATTCATTTTAATTGCTTACTTGGTAATTTTTATAATATCCATGTTTGTATTCCCTTTAGTCAATTTCGTATTTTTCGTTATTAGTACAGGAAATAAAGCATTTTGGCTCTCAATTTTTCCGCCCTGCACGCGATTTCACAGAAGGTAGGGAATAGCACAAGGACAATTTTCTGTATCATGCTGTACGTTAAAACCTTGGGATGGTTGCCACCCCATCTCGGGAGTGGAAATTGTTTTTTACATTTTAACTACAGGAATTGATGGAAAAAGTAAATCTAAGAAAAAAGTGTTCTTTACATTTTCTTCGTAAAACTAATATTTTTTGAGTTATTCGGAGTTGAAAGTAACAGTTATTCGACGAAAATCGACTTTTTTAAAGAGTTTTTTGCGAGTTAAAAAACTGTAGAGAGGAAAATTGTAGCTTTCAAATAAATAAACAAAATTCCTTTTTTCTAATTTTTCTACTACTAATACGAACCGAGATACGACATGTTAATGATTATCTTTTTTTTCTTCAAATGTATAATTTGAAAAATCTGTTTCTACGAATAAATATGTAAAAACAACCCCCTAACTACCCCCCTAAATGTAATTGATCTTCACTCTTCTGAGATTATCAACACACAAAAGAAGTTTGACCAATTTAGAATGGCTAATTTAGAAAAATTGGGGTTTAAAGACAAAACAATTTCTGCAATTTCGTATTTTTGACCCTTTTCTTGAGAATATCGCCGAAAATATTAGATACAAAAAAAGATATACTATTAAACTGTAGCTTTTTTTAATGACTAAATTTTGTCTGTTTAGATTTTCTATACAGTGAATATTTGGGGAGGTATAGCTGTTTAATTACCTCTATTTACGAGGGACCACCACCTTATTCGGGCCCTTTAAACTCACCCCAATTAAAAATTAAGGCCCTTGAAAAGCTCTACAAAATCGTTTTTGAAAAAACTTTCTACCACCAAAAATAAACGAGCTATGTTAAAAAAACGGTATATTTAGTAATATGTTATATGTTCCATTTTTTTCATTCAAATCGAAAGACAGAGAAAAGGGAACATCTGCTCATGTGTCATTATTGTATGTGTGTGTATATTTCGTTGATTCCTTACCAGTGTATTCTAAAGTTATGTTCGAAAGAAATAACACGTTCTCTGAATTGTTTTTTAATTATTCAATTGTGTTTGTTATAGTTATGAAAATCAATCGGTTAGTGCAAACCAAATTTTACTCATATTAAGGTTTACAATTTTATTTTCTGATTTCTGACAATTAGGGGTAGTTTTCACGCTTAAAATATAAACATGCCCATAGGCATGAATTTGAAGTAGAGGGTGTGACGAGTCAAATTTCAACTTTTTGTGCAAATCGATACAAGATGAAATCATTTTTTTAGGATAAATATTTTTTTTACATTAAGCTCTAACATGGGTTGATTTTTAAGAGTTGAAACATTATGAAATTATATCAAAAAACACAAAACAATCCCAATTAATACAAACCAAATTAGGGGTAGTTTTCAGCCTTAAACAAAAAACGTACAACGGCACGATATAGAAACTGAACTATGGGGTGAAATGAGGCTAATCCCAAATTTTTGTACAAATCGATGCTGTACGAAAATAATTTAGGGGTTTTGCTATTTTTGAGCTGCATTTCCTGTACATATTGAGCGTTCGCTATGTAATCTATGATTTTCTGTTTTATTGTTGAGCTTTCAGTGAGTTTCCTTTATTATTTAATGTTGATATTTGTCAACAGTATTTTCCTTTCGCTATTATTATCTTCGATATTTTCACCGTTGGTTAAGTATTTATTTTGATTAGTCTCTAAGACGCTGCACTTTTCCCTATATACTTCTTTCAATCTTTTGTAAATTAACATGTTTTCCTCTAGCCTTGACATATGTCACAAATTGTTTCTTTCAGCAACAACATCACAATAACAACCACGTTATTGGCTGTTCTTGAAAATATGCAACTAGTAAAAAATACACAAACAAATACCTACAGATCCAGTTTACCATAATATCGTGATCATGTTTATCAAACACTTAGAAAATATAAACATTCCTCATTGCTTATGAAACTCCTCCTAGCTGCTAGTTAACAAGGTTTTCGCCTCATCACGTTTAAAGATTGTCGAGCCGCCCCGCTAAAAATTCGTTTGTTTTCTGAACAATGTTTATTGCATCATTTGCGTAATGAAACATGAGACATGTTGATAATTAAGCATGCTTTTTCATTCTATTGCACTTGACAAATAATATTGCATAGTACCTGTGGGAGGGTTCGGTACGGTCAATTGCAACTGGGACGAGAACCATTTACAGGTGGAACAATGGTCGATATGATGTAAGAGAGCTTGTAGTCTAGCGCGATTGAATTAGTCCAGTACTTCAGGTGATCCTCTAAAACTAATATATGCTGTCTTTATTAGAAGAAAGTTTATTTAAAACCCTAATTATTAACATTTATGTCTAAATTTATTGGAAACTTTCAAAATTATATCATAAATAGCTCTAAACTAGATTCACATAATCTATGCATGTAATTTGTTTAGTACTAGTTATTAGGCTATATTTTCTTTAAATTGTATTCAAATTCTTTAAAAAGTTTAAACTGTATATTTATACCATAATAGTGACAATATTAGCAAATCAACTTATAAATAATAAATTCAAATGCTGGCGTATAGTTAGGACAACATCTATGTCTAATTTTTTGAGTATGCCCAGCAAATATTTTAGAACGGCTTAGAAAATAATGCTAACCCACGGGAGCCACTATGTTTAAATTTTATATTAATATCATACGACCTTAATCTGGAAATAGGCTAAACAAAATTTGAAATATCGTAGAAAGTCATTAAACCAAATTTTCATAAAGAAAAACTTATATAATAAAAAGTTATCGTATATGGTTCAAACACAGGCAAAGTGTCCAGAAATTATTTCACTGTTGTCTACCTTTAAGTTAGAAAGACCTGTTCTACATTATAGCTGTGGAAATATAATCTGTTGAACCATTATTCAGTAAAACCCTTCGTTTTCTTAGGAAATATAACACTACATTGAGGAAAAAAGGTTATCGTTTCAAATTCTTATTCTGATTTGGTCTCAATGGAATGAAAATCTGAAAAAATATAATTTTCAAATTAAGAGCTATCGTTTTGACAACCTAACATGATGTAATAAAGGAAATTTTCTTTATTTAGTATAGTATTATTGTAATAAATATAATGTTTTGGTATTCAGATATATTGTTCTGTAGCTAATTATCTTATTCTATGATTTACATTACAACTCAAATATTTGTATGTTTGAAATGAATTCTATTTAGCATCCCATATACTAAAATTGTAACATGCCGAAAAGATTAGCGTCACCCCTGCTCAAGAAATGTATTCCAATAATTGAATAATCTAAAATGTAGTTTCAGCCAAAACACCTGGGGAGATGAATTATGGCTACAACGAGGTAGTAAGCTGCGATCTGAGAAATTTCTGAAGAAAAAATGAACTGAGTTGTGAATATATTTCTCTAGATTTTCGCATTTTATTGACATTATTATGATGTAAAAAGTGATTACTGTATAAAGTAAATAGAACGAAATTATAAATGCGTTTAAATGCACCAAGCCGGCTACCTTGATAAAAAGTTTACAAAAAGTCATCTGCAGAGATGTCATCCGCAGAATTTTTATTATGGCGTATACGGCCGAATCTGTTCATATTTTGTGGTCAGATTCCTTCAGTTTTCTGGTAAAATCGGATAAACTATGTCATTAGACAAAATGGATTTTAATTTGCAAATTTACTATATTGGAAATGAGTCCTTTGCTCAAAATATTATTGTTCGCAAACGAAAGAGATTTTTTGATAAATCCTAATACAAAGAAAGAATCCAACATAGATCTTCTGTTATGATAGATCTTATCTCTTGTATCCTCCAATGCCTTTCTTTCAAAAACTATTGCAATTAGTTTTTCAAAATCAACCATACTGATTTTGTTTTAAAATTTAATACTATTTTAGATTAAAAATATGAATGAAATTTAAACTATCAGACACTAGACTGGCGTGCACTGCCGAATAAAACAAATTTATTTGTTTTCGGCCGATCGTCGGCAGATACGGCAGTGTATTATGGCGCTACTGTGACCACTGCTATACAACAACACCGTTTTGATTTTTGACCGAGTTCGGCAGTGTACTGCAGAGTTAAAAATTCTGCCGATACGGGTGCTACTCTGACCGTACCCTTAAGGCCTTATCCAAAAGTAGGCCTTAAGTATGTCATTTTTATTTAATCAAATGTAAGGTTTGATAAAAAAAATCCCTCCACAAGGAAATGAAGTTTTATTAAATAAATTCGATTTCTTAATTAACAAAATCTTTAATTATCTCTTCAAAGTCAACTGTCACTAATATTTCATTCTTAATACTCATTATTCTAATATCATTCATACGTAATTAATTTCTGACCAGTTTAAGTTTTGAAAAAGAAAGCTCACTACCCGGATTAATAATAATCAGAGTTATCAAAATTTGGCAACACTGTGAATTGTATTTCATTGTAGATACCTGTATATCATTATCATCATCCGCATTTGTAATATTGTATTTTTTATGACTATAATTTTTTCTAAGAGTTCTCTTTGTGTTTTCTCCAGTTTTTCGTCATCCGTTATTAGAAATGAATTAAAATGTTGACATTTCTCCACACGGGCATATTTATCTCTATATTATGATATTACCGCGCTTGCTTTCCTATTGCAAGAACTTTCAAAAAATCTAAACAGTTCAAAAAAACTAAACCTGTACTTTATTGAGCTAAAAATACATAAGAAAGTTAAATAGAACCAAACATACTTTGATAAATAAAATATTTATTTCTTATTAACCGACTTCCAAAAAGGAGGAGGTTATCAATTCGTCGCGTTTTTTCGCTTTTTTGTATGTATGTTACTCCTTATGGATGTGTATAGTTTTTTAACGTTTAATCTATTAAGGATGATCCTTAGGTGATCTCATATACTTTTCTGCGACGTGCCCCTTGCAGTTTTGCAGAAAATCGCCAAAAATTCCAAAATTCTTATCAAAAATTTCATCGAAATGACATAACGGACATTTCCTCATAAATATTTTAATTCCAACGTAAGAGTGCGGTAATTTTAGGAACTGGAAGTTTTAATTCCGAATTTGAAAATTTTCTATGTACATCTCAAGCATATAGGTAGTAAAGCATAGTATTTTCGGCTCATTAAATCAATGAGTACCAGGCTTATTTTGTTTGTATACCAGGCAAATATATATTTAAATGCAAATTTTTGCGTTTTGCGAAGACGGTGCTTTTGGTTGTCACATTCTCCTGGCCTAATAGAAAATTCAGTGACAACACATGTCAAACTTTAAACTGATACTTGGTGGTCTATAGACAGGGTGTTTAGTTATAGCAAACAAAATCACAAAGTAAAGTGGCAGAAGGAGTTGCAATTGTATGAAAATTGAAATATAGGACGGACTAGAATGATAGTGGTCCGTAGGCAGCCGTATGTACAGGATGGTTGGAATATAGGGTAGACTGGATGTTTGTTGGTATAAAAATGTTGGAAAAAATGTGAAATTAAAATTATATTGGGTGATTAAAAAACTGTGGGCATAAGCAAATCATATACAGGATGGTTGAAATATATGCTGGAGTTGAATTATATTTATACAGTGTGATTAAAAATTTATTTCTTTTATAGTCCATAAGAAGTTGCATAAAGTGTGGAGAGGAATTAATGTTACAGAGGGCGATAATATAAAATGTTAAAAATGAAATAACTTATGGGGTAGCCCACAAAGAGTTATATACTATGGTTGAAATATAGGACGGATTTGACTCCGTAAATATGGGATGGATTCTACTCCATCCTATAGTTTACAGAAGGCAGCTAACAAATTTATGCTTGTGCGTGGGCAGTCGTATGTAGAGGAAGGTTGGTACATAGGTTGGAGTGGAAGCATTAAAAGGTGCTCATTCTGTACAATTAATTACCTACCAATCTAGTATATTGTTGAAGTCGGTGCCAAGTAAGAATCAAGTTTGATGAATTAGTAATAAGTACGCAAAGAAGATTTTAGATTTGCTTGGCACCAGCTTCAAAATATACTAGATTGGTAGGTAATTAATTTGTACAGAATGAGCATTTTTTAATGTTTACATTTTTTACTTCCTGGGTAAGTACCTAACAACATTGAATGTGTTATTTATTTGCTAGAGTTCTATTTTGTTATTTTTAGCTTTATGGTTATAAGTAGAAGTCGGTTATATATATTTTTTTAAAAATGTTTTATTTTATATGCAACATTTTTAATTCTTTTTTAAAAATCTACTAAACCTATTAAATTAAAATTAAGTTACTTTTGTATTCTACAGTATTCGGACTTTTTTGGAGATCCTCTTGAGTTCGAGACCCCAGGCAAAGGTTGTCTTACTCTATGCTAAAACATATACAATTGACCACATAACAAAACTCTCGTTTTAAAAATATCTCATAGATTATGACAAACATTTGTAAGATTTAAAAATAATACTCAAAATATTCATGAACAGCAATTACGATTCAATTAATTGCTTACATAACTGTTGAATATAAAATACCTTGGCTCATCATTCAACAATGCGAATCCACTCTCATTCATTTTACCGGGCTAAATCGGCGCTGAGTCGTGTTTTTCGCGTTGCGGTGATAGTAAACATAGCCGTAGTCCTACCTTACTGAATGCAATTCTCAATGGCATATTCAGTGTTTCTGTGGAAATACTAGAAAATAGTAGCATAGTTGAAAAAATGCACGTGTAGTGAATAGTTCCTTGGCTTCGTTAAATATGAAATTATACACGATACGGTTAATATTTACGTGAAAGTTGAATAAGTGGAAATTATTATTAATTAGTGAACAGTGATTATGGTGGTATATAAACGTGAACCGTCTTTCTAAAAAGTGAGATTACCTATTGCAAAAAGTAACAAGTAAAACAATAGGAGATAATTCATTAATTTATTTAAAAATTCCGGTCATTATCTAAGGTCTAAATTCAACTTACAGTAGGTACCAATAGAAATAATTTTACGTATACATTTTTTCTCCTAGTTTTGTAAAGTTTCAAAAATCATTCTAATTGGTCTTATTTCGGTGCATTTAACTAAAAATTAAAGTGTCATGTCTCACTCTTTTACATCTTTCATAATTTTGCTGACAACTATTTTTCTGTTTGAATTACAAAGATAAAAGCTATTTACTCAACACCAGTTTCACATTCAGTAAATCTCTGAACAAAAAAGCATTATATAGATGCCAAAAATCAAATTTTGATAATCTGTTACTAAAATTTTCGTAATATAACACAATACAAAATCTAGTCAATAAGACAATCAAAAAATGTTTGACTCATTTTCGCCTTGATCCATTTATCATTGGTAGGAACATCTTCATTTTGTATAATTTTTCTTTTGCGATGACAGTTATAAACGGTCACGTCTTGAAAGACTATTTCACTTTCAACATCGAAGCAGTACGATTTCAGTAATAATTTGATATCAATGTTCAAGGTAACGTTTAATAATAACGTTATATGAAACTGAAAATATATCGGATATCTTTAATGATAGCGCACTTTATTGGCATTTTACCTACAAAAAAATTCTTAAGAAATACCTGGTGTTTTTTATATAATGTGTCTGTGGCAAATCAAACTGGACCTAAGTGAGTCTATTCTTGTTAACAAAAAGACCTGAAGTGGTATTAATTATGTCACTAACGTTAAGCAATATCCTTTCTACTTTTATAAGCAACCTCCTAGTGAAATAATGTCAAATTTTAATCAAAATTGGCATAATAGAATGGTAAACAACAAGCCAATTTCGTAATTGATATAGGGTGGACTGACAAGTGTCTTGAACTTTCATATTTTTATGGAGGACAATATTATCTTCATTTAATTTTGTTGCTATGTTCTAAAGTAGGTGTTACCTTTCTCAATCGACTATCTAGCTTAATTACGAGGATATCCAGCGACAATTCATGAAAACAAAATTATGTATTCCAGTAGTTATTTACATATTTTCCCCCTTGTAATCTAATACCCGTTTATCTATAATAATTACTGCGTTTTCGCTCTTAATTTATTCTTTCTTAAAGATGGAACCACATTGAGTAGGTACAAGTGCGCATTTTTTCTTCAATTTTTTAAATAAAATAGTGTCCCGTTTGTTAAATCGCGGTTTAAGGAAAAAACAATATTCAAAATGTTATCAATTTTTAAGTTTGGCGTGAGGTAGATAGAATCATAATACTGAAATTTGTGCCAGTTGTGTCCCTACCATTGAAAAGAGAACATAATTGTACTTTTTTATTACGATAATTTTACTCCTTGTATTATCAGGCAACAAAAACAACCCCCCAGCGTAGTGAGGATTTTAGAGGGTAGCCTATTCTCAAAGCTAAGAGTAAATGGTTACTAATTAGGCCTCTTAACCAGGGGTAATAATAAATGACAGAATCATATGAATTTAAATATTGTAATTCTTACATGTTAATGTTATAACATACATAAGTAAGAAACACTTTGAATGATGAATAAAAATTTGAACCATATTTACATATAATTTTCATTGGCTAAGACTTTTTAGAAAGCCTTTTATGGTTTTAATCTTGTAAAAATCTTCACAAGCTAATCCAGTATTATAATTTTGCATATCATCAAACATTTAACCGTAGATTTATAAAACTTCTATCATCAGTCCATGCGTTATTCATCAAAGGAAATACAATATCCAAGGTAAGCAGAAGGCATACCCAACAACCTTGATCAGAATGGGGGCAGCAGCAATAGCAATGTAATTCACCTCGAAGTGACCAAACAGCCTGAGCCATTGTTCTTTACTTGAAATAATCACATTTTTGGTAGTCTCTTCCAGATTTCACTGTTCCCAATTTGACTGAAAATACTCCTTAGCAAGCACGCACAGCTGAGCTTTGTTTATTATTTTTTTAATATATCGGGTACATCTTGCTCATGAGATCTCTTCAGTGTTTCCAAAACAATTCTTCCAGATGTCCAAGTATATGGGTATTTTTTAGAGATATAGAACTTTGAAATAGAATAAAACAAGGATATTTTTTTAAATTGACATGAAATTTACTATATTCGAAAGATAATCTTCTGCCATTATAATTTGAATATGACTTCTGGCATATGATCGCCACGGCTGGCTCGGACGTTGTTTAATCTGGAGGTTCAATTTTCGATGACTTTTTCCAACATCTGTGGCCGTATATCGGCAATAACGCGGCGAATGTTGTCCTCTAAGTGGGCAATCGTTTCGGGCTATCGCTGTATACTAGCGACTTCACGTATCTCCACAGAAAATTCACGGGTCCGAAACGTGAAACTATGCGTTCTGGCCAGCATCGTTTTTAAAGAAGTACGGACCAATTATTCCACCCACCAGCCCATGAAGCACATCAAACAGTCAGTTTTTCTGGATGTAACGGTGTCTCAACATGAACTTAAGGATTATCATCACTCCAAATACGGCAGTTTTGTTTATTGACGTATACATTCAATCAAAAGTGAGCTTCATCGCTAAACAAAATTCGCTTATGAAAATCGAGATCAACGGTAATCTTATTTTGGGCCCATTGAATTTTGTAAGCACGCAAACCAAGATCTTTCCGTAAAATCTTCCAAGTGGATGGACGCATATCCAATTCATGTGCACGATTGCGGAGAGACTGATTCGGGTTTCCTCTACGCTACGCTCTACAGCAGCAATGGATTCTTCTGTACGCACTGTACGACATCTCTGTGGATGCGTATTATCATTTAGAGTAAACGTGGTGCGAAAACGTTGCATAGTTAATAGAATTAATTGCTCTGATGGACGATTATATTGACCGTAAAATGGACGTAGTGCGCGATACGTATTTCGAACAGAACCATTTTCAAAATAAATTTTCACAATTTGGAAGTGTTGTTCAGGCGTCAGTCTATTCATGATGAAATGCCAAACCAAACTAAACATAAATCACTTGACAGCTGACAAGATGGCCGCCTTTTAAATTGTCAACTTAAAGTTCTATACCTCTAAAAAAACACCCTTTATAAGGCCATCAAATTCTTCTTTCGTACTGTTACTTATTTGCTCATCTAGATTCTTGTAGACCTTCTTTGCGCCCATAGGGCTAAAGCTTCAAGCCTGTTGGTTTTGTGAGCTTTTTGAGCTTCAGTAACCTCAAAAGCTGTAATGTTATCTTTTTCCATTCCCAGGATGCCCTTGTTAAACTGTGCTAGCTGTCCGTCGACAAAGTAGAACTCGCCCTTGTTGAATCAGTAAACACGTATTTGTTTGTTAAAGTCTACATTTTTTGGGCTAGAAAACGCTTTAAGAACTTAAAAAAAAAATTTAAATAATTTCATACGCGGAAATCATATATGATATGAACCGGGTGTTCCCGTGTTGAATGACTTTAAGATACTTCATCTCGTTTGGGAGACTATCTGTTGCAGTTTGCACAAAGTTGTGCACAATTTGTGCTTCACATCTGACTCCATTGATTTCTCATCCTAGGCAATTGTTGAGTTGACGGAAAATATTGTTTTACCTGGCTCTTTTTACACCACCACTGTTATGTTCCACCTTTTTTTTCCAAATCGTTTTGCATCATGACAGTGTTTAAGTCATTTGTAAGAATTTGAGAAGTTTCATCCATTATAGATTTGATATCTAACAGCTCTGTTACACACTAAATTATTTTTAAAGTAGTCCACAACATTTGACATGACATATGACATTTTAAAAAATATTGGCTCACTTTATTTTTTCCGAGGGATCTTTTAAGTTCAAAAAACCTGGAGATTGGTTATGATAAACAAATTATTTTTAGAAGTTTTGTGACCGTTTATAACCAAATTTAGTTTTTACTGGGACGTGAAGTAAGCCGCCCGGGACACTGGATTTTAGCTGAAAACCAGGACTTTCCCGGTCAAAGCGACAAATAATTAATATTATAAGTCAATTACGCTTTGCCACATGTATAACATTTGAATATGTGTTTGCTCAAAGCTTGTGCATTGTTGATATCATCAGTTAGTCTTCATTCTGTACATGAAAATAGTGAGGTGCAAAAAGACGATTAGAAGCTTTTCATTCGTTATACCTTGAATATGTTTATTTTAATGGAAATGCTGTGGAACCTTTGGTGTGTCACAAATGTAAAAACACAGTTTTGTATCGACACCAAACCTTATACCAAACAGTTGAATATGACAACTTAGAGTTATGGAAACGACGTTTAGTGTTTATAATAAAGGTTTGGTGCAAAACTATACTATACTATGGTATCGAGTTTTATCATTCTGCTATTCTGAAAAACTAATTAAGGTTACAGTATAATTCATATTCAGTTAATTTCTAATCTCTAATTTAACGGCATTAGTTGCTCTATTACATGTGCGATATTTATAAAAATATAATAGGAAAATAATGTAAAGAGACCGTGTTTTTGATATTATAGCTTTGTGTAAAAAGACAGTTATAAATGTTTTATTATCTTTACATAACCCATGTTTAATCAAGTTTGAGAAGATTTTTTTTTTATAAAAACAAAGTTATTAGAATATAAGTTGTAGGTTAACACCTATACTATACAATATCTAACCAGATGCTATTTAAGAAGTGAACAATCATTTGAGTATTTAATGGAACATGCATGAAAATTGATTTACACTTCCATTTAAATACAGATTTATCCTTTTTGATTTTGGTATTTTACATTGTATTTTTCTACAAACTGTTGCATTAGATAAATCCTTTATTAGTATTATTTATTAGCATTTTCGATAATGTGCCTCAACTGGTAGGTTGTTATTTAATTTTGTTATATGGAGTAGTTAGGCCTAAGGGGGAGAACGGTATATGTTGATTAGCACACCATTGCCGTCTTCGTTTCAAACTACCGACTAGCTTTTGGCATCACAGATCAAACAATAAAGATTTGACATCTCTTTGCTCACTTTACTTTTGTGCTGGGCACATGCCGATTGCATATATACAGTGTGTAAGACAATGTTCTGCTGATAGAGATATAGAGAAATAGATAGATATTTATTAGTTTTCACAAAAATAATAAAAGCTCAAACGGCGTGAAACATTGATACATATAAAGTCAAACCATTCTTTAAAGGAGAATTAACATCATAAACATAAGACATATTTAATTGTGTCCTAATTTAGGTACATCTGAATCATTATAAAACTGTTAAAGAGTAATATGCCTTGTTTATTTTACTTCAAAACTTCTTATAGAAACAGGAAAACGATTGTATATCCTACATCTTGTTAGGTGCTAGAACAAAAAATTCTTATACAATAGATGTGATTATGGTTTATGTGAAGAAATCTTCAAAGTTCTCAACCGAACTGTGTATTTAACAATTTAATTTCATGACTCTAACGAACTTATCAGGTGAATACCCTCTAGGATTCCTATGAAAGTAACAAAAATGGATTTATTAGTCAATAATGTCTCTCAATAATCAATGCTCAGAGTGAGCAAGGTCTATTTAAGTCATATAGAATCATTGACCAATATATGTAGAAACGCCAAAGTAAAATCATAATATTTAAAGAAAGAGGAGTCAGAAAAAGTGACGCTATCTCACTAAAATTATTCCCAGCTGCTTTAGGAGTTATTTTTGGAAAGTTAAATTGAGCAATAAAAGCAGTAATCTAAACGGCAAATATCTCAATCACATTTAAAAGAACTCAATAAGAATTAGTAATTAAATAGGCTTGAGCATAAACATGAAGAACTCGAAGATAATGTACAACAAACAAGTAGACATTCATATGACATACTAATTAATACCACCCCAGAAGAATATATATACATGGGGCATTTAATACACATATCAACTTCCCCAAAAGTAAACATGAGGATCAAACTGACGTTAATGAGATTCGATAAGAGCTCAATAGTGGTAAAGTCTGGAAAGCTACACTAACCTCTGTGGAGTTGCATGGTCAGAATATCAAGGTGATACCGAAAGAGAATAGTGTGTATAAGAACTAAAAGCAAGGCAACAGAAGTCACAGACAAAGTAAAGTTCTTGAAATGTTAATGGGGAGGATATTTGCGAAGATGTAACAAGATCGTGGCTCGAAAATGCAAATCATATAAAGACTATGATCAGGAGAATAACCAGAATAACCTTTTATCAAAAAGCTAACAACAGATCGTCCTAACGAATACAAACCTCCGAAACGAAACTTCTTCGATATAATAAGTACACGCCCTACATGACGTGAAAAGAGACAACTCCATCGTCATACTTCTAGCACATAAGGACAATGCCACCGTAGTTTTGGATACGAAAGATTACAAGAAAATCAGCCAACTTCTAGGCGAGTCATACAAACCGGTGGAAAATGATCCTACGACAAACTTGGAATAGTCCACGAAGACAAGCTTGATACAAAGTACAAAAGTCCAACTGACTACATAGAATTTATTTCCACGCCTTTAATTTGTATTCACTATTTACAATGTATCTTGAACACCTGATCTTTACTATAAGGCACTCGAATTCTTAATGAAACCTTCCTTTAGCTTTCCGTATTTATATATTTTTTCTCAGAATTCTTCAGAAGGTCAAAGAGCCATCGGAAAATTTTCTTCATGTGTTCTCGAAGATTCCATGAAATTCGATGAATTGCCGTTAGCGCCAGCTGCCGGCCTCGAGTCGACAGACCAACATTTCGGATTCCACGAAATATCGGATGATTTTCCGTCACAATATCACTATTGCTGAATATGATTATGATAATGATATGGATATACAACAAAAGAAAAGACCGATTTGTTCTCTACATCCAAACCCAGTTGTTGTTATAATAATAAAAAAAATTTGGTGAGTTACTTTATGACATTCCATATGAATATTTTTTCTAATTTTTTTTAATTCTATGTTAAAAGTTCACCAAACAAACTATTTTTACTACATTATGTTACACTCTGTATATTTATTGTTGCATTTTTATACACGTTCATAAAACATTTTTTGCAAGTCAATACAAAACTAAGGCACCTCAAATTAAATGAGTTAAAACGATTTTCCATGTTCTACGCTCATTATTGTAGACAGCGATGATAAGTTGACCATAAAACAAACGGTAATTGGCTTTATTCCATATCCTAATAAAAATCCATAACTACAATAAATCATTTTTACTATTTTATTGAAAGGATTTTGTCAGTTGGATGGATTTGTACAAGAGTTACCTTTCCAATTGTGTTATGGTCTGCAATTGGAAACCATTTTTAGAGTGTTATTATCGTTAATAACAGATATTTATCAGTATTTATTTGAAGTCGCAAACCGTGGAAAATATCATGCTTATGTTCAAAGGTTTAAGCTCCGTTACAGTTACAATTGGTATACGGGGTGAATCATAGGTAGGTGTTCATGTTAACATTCGTACACATAATATTTAATACATAAGACATAAATATTTAGTCTAGACATTAATTGTCTTTTAATTTGTTTGATATATGTAGCTAAAAATAATTAATAAATGACATATAACCTTTTCAAGCACGTTTGAAATAAAACTTCTTCTACTGTCTGACACATATTAGAATTAAAGTAAAAATAAATAAGCCAGGTTAGAATTTAATAGTGACTGTTGGGAGTATAATTAACGGTATGATTTTTATAAATCGTCACAAAAAACTTATGATCTTGGGCGCCAAGATATTATCACATTGATTTTTTTTTCATTTAATTTTATTTATAGACAAAAGAGGACAATGTTTCGGGGATTATTTAACCTGGCGTCATCCTTACATGTCATTATAATGTACCTTTTTATTATCAAATTTATCAATTATTTCTTCATTTAATAATATATAAATAATAACTTTTATACAATTTATTACTATTACTTCTGACCGAAGTTTTACTCCAATAAATATTTATTTATTTATTTATTTATTTAAAGAGTAGGGCCCTCCTACAGACAGTCGCAAATGTCCTATTACAGGGTGGCACAAGTTAACAATAATTGTAACATGAGAAAAAGCAAGTACATTTAATTAAATTACAAAAGGGGAAAAAAAGAAAAATGTAAGGTACAAATTCAAAAGTAACAGACTGATCCTTGACATAGGTCAACAGCCTGTAATATGTGTTTCCTTAAAACCGAGTAACTTAAGGAGAAAATGTCATAACTGCTACTATAATTTTTTTCACCGATCATATTATACGATCGGTAACATCGTGGCAGCGGCGAGTTAAAATAATAACTGGAGTTAGAGCGTTCAATTGCAACTATTTCTCTATTTCTGAGGGTGTAAGGCCTAGCATTGTTAATAAATGGTTACTTAAATATTCGGAATCAAGGAGATTATTAATTATATAAGAAAAATATTTCAGAACATTTCCTTCTGAATTCTAGGGAAATTTTAAATTTTCAGTGTATGGTACGAAATGTCTTTCCCTGTTAAAACGATAATTTACAGCATTTGTAATTTTTTTTTGTTATCTAAAAATCTATTGTTGGTATTCTCACAATTTTGAAGATAGTGGATTGCCTTTTTATTTGCGTTTGTTTGATTATTTGACTAAATTATTAATTTACCAACAAATATTTTCTTCATCGAAATGAAAAATGAAACAAAAACAACTAATTTTTTAACAACGCTAGGATATTTGGAGTGTGAAAATTTTCTTATCTGCAAATCGATTTTTTGGTCCTATATTTATCTCTACCTTTGAAATCAAATATGCTTTTCATATATCTATTAATAATATTACAAAACCTTAATTATTTTGGAAAAATGATTTTACGTAGTTAAACTGCCGTATATATGTCATTTTCCTTGTTCCTCAGTGGGAGGAGGCAAAACAATTGACATTATTATTTTGCAAAAAAGTGTCGAACTTGGTCATTTACGTTTAAAATAATTTTTTAAACCAACAAAAATAGACTTAAAAAAAATACCAAGAACAGCAACAATGAAATACTTATTTCCAAGTCGGTAAATAAAACTGATAAAATAATATTTACATAATGATTGAAAACTTAGTTTGTGTGTTGTTTTAATTTATTTGACAATTTTGAGGTGACATAATGGGATTACTGGATGCAGTTTTCAAATCTAATTTTTTTTCGATATTTTGATTTCTAAGCAATATTCACATTTTTTATCAATCTCTTTTACTATTAAATACATTAGAATATTGTTTTTGCTGAAGAGGATTATATTTTAAGAAAGCTTTGCATACGACTCCAACTTAAGTGTACAAGGATTGAGTACCTCCGTTAATTTTAATTCAGTTTGTTGAATTTTAATTACATTCTGTTAATTTTCTGTCCTCCTCCAAATTTAATCGCATAATAAGTTATTTTTCTATTATCTAAAGAAAATTACAAATTTTAGAGACATAGAGTTTTCAATTCTTATTAATAAAGAACTGATACTACAATTGCAATTTCCACAATTTACATTTTAAAAATAACTGTCCAACGCGTTTCGACTAATGTCTTTGTCAAGGAATAGACAACAGTTTGAACTATCGAGTTGACCTGTTTTCGGACAATCGCTGAACATACATAAAAGGTACATACATACAGACGAACTGAAAACCTTCTCCTTTTATGAAGACTGTTAAAAACGGCCGAGTATAATAAATAATTAATAACGTAGTTTTCTGAAAGATATTTGTGGCAAATTTTTCAATGTTAAGTACTTTTTGGGAAATAACACCACAAGTCACGAAAATTGCTGTATATTTCAAACGTTTCGGGATCTAGGTCAGACCCGTTATCAATGGCTAAGAAACTATGGATAAAAAATTAAAATGTTTGACAATATCTATTAACTATTTGACTTCTGACGTAACTAAGAGAATTTTATTTGTATTTCTTAACCATTGGCAACTGAGTCTGACCTAGACCTCAGAAATTAATATTGTAATTTCGAACATAATTTAAACAAACTTTAAACTCAAAAAAATTGTGTGAAAGTTTTACCAGTATTCATAATTATCGCATACCTACTTTCGTAGAGCATGTATTTGAATTTGATATTATTATTTACTTCTACTTTTTTAATTGCAAACAATTTATTAGTAGATGATATAAAGTCAAGAAAGATACCAAAACCCTTACAAAATTCAAATAAAAAATTCAACAATTAAAAAGCCAATCTTTTATCTAATATTCTCAGAAAGAAATTCTTATTATTGACTTTCAAAAAAGCATACTAAAACCCTTAAACAATTGAACAAATAAAAAATCAACAAATAGAAAAACAATCTTTAATCTAGCTTTCACAGAAACAAAATCTTAGTACTGGCTTTCCAGAAAAACATACTACCTGTAACCGTCATACAATTCAAACAGCAAAACTTCAACAAATAGAAAGCCAATCTTTAATCTAGAATTCGCAGAAAGAAAATCTTAATAATGACTCTCCATAAAGAACATCCTGAAACACTTAAACAATAAAAACCTACTAAAACAACAATTCTAACAACAAAAGTATCAAATAGAAAGACAATCTTTAATCCAGCATTAACAGCAACAAAATCTTACTAACGACTTCCAAAAAACATACTAAAACCCTTAAACAATTCAAACAGCAAAAACTCATCAAATAGAAAAAGAATCTTTAATCTAGCGCATAAAGGAGATCTTACTAGTGACTTTCCACAAAACATACTAAAACCGTTAAACAATTCCAACAACAAAAATTAACAAATAGAAAGACAATTTTTAATCTAGCATTCGCAGAAACAAAATGTACTTACGACTTTCAAAAAAAACATACTAAAACCCTTGATCAATTAAAACAACAAAAATTCATCATATAGAATGAGAATCTTTAATCTAGCGCAGAAAGAAAATCTTACTAATGACTTTCCAAAAAACATACCAAAACCGTTAAACAATACCCAACAAAAAAAATTAACAAATAGAAAGACAATCTTTAATCTAGCATTCGCAGAAACAAAATGTACTAACGACTTTAAAAAAAAAACATACTAAAACCCTTGAACAATTAAAACAACAAAAATTCATCATATAGAATGAGAATCTTTAATCTAGCGCAGAAAGAAAATCTTACTAATGACTTTCCAAAAAACATACCAAAACCGTTAAACAATACCCAACAAAAAAAAATTAACAAATAGAAAGACAATCTTTAATCTAGCATTCGCAGAGACAAAATGTACTAACGACTTTCAAAAAAAAACATACTAAAACTCTTGAACAATTAAAACTACAAAAATTCATCATATAGAATGAGAATCTTTAATCTAGCGCAGAAAAAAAATCTTACTAATCACTTTCCAAAAAACATACCAAAACCGTTAAACAATACCCAACAAAAAAAAATTAACAAATAGAAAGACAATCTTTAATCTAGCATTCGCAGAAACAAAATCGTACTAACGACTTTCCAAAAAAATATACTAAAACCCTTAAACAATTCAAACCAAAAATTCATCAAACAGAAAGGGAATGTTTAATCTAGCATTCGCAGAAAAAAATCTTTTTTTGCAGAAAAAATATATTGATTGTTCGTCTATTTATCCACCTTATTTAAATTCATCCTCCTCGAAACCATAAATGTTATTACTAATTTTTCTCTGTTTATGTAAATTAATGTTCTCAAACCCGAATTATAAAGATCTCATATAAATATTACTTTCCTTCTTTTTCTTTGTGATAATTATTATTTAATAAATACTTCTTATCGGAAGATAACCTAAATGAGAGATCCATACTCATGAAAGAATTTCTTCAGGCTGGATCTTACGGTATAATTATTTATTTATGATAATTGTGATAACCAGTATCGGAAACCAACAACACATTTGGTAAGCTTTAAAATTATTACTTGACAAATCAGGTGTAACATAATTAATTATACCAAGTTGGAATCCATATTAGATTAGTATACTATAACAATTTATGGTATACCTCGAGCAGTATTATGATTCTCACGTGTCTCTGAGAATTGTGAAATCAATAATAGCTGTAATTTAATTATAAGTGGAACGGACATTGTGGTGATTTGTTATTGTGAAGAATGATCATTTTAAAAGTGATTTATGATGTTGAGAACTTACGTTGTTTGTTGGTTTTGCAATCATGCATTAAAACATTTTCGTTTTTCAACCTGTAATATCCCTAATTGACAATACGATCTTTACACACTGTGTTATGGTAAAGTTCAGCATACAAATCATAAATAGCACAATTTTCGTTTTCGATAACGCCAAAGCAACCAAAGAGATTATTTTTTTACTCTTCTGATGACATGTCGAAAAAAGAAAAAGTATTTGTAAAGTGATAACTCCGTGAATTTCTTTACAAGAAAGAAATAATGTATGTAATGTCTTCGATGGCACATTCCATAGAATATTCAAAAAAAATGTATGAATTAGATGTTGCGGTTTTAGTTCAATGCTGGTTCAATGCAAGTATATAGTATAGCGGAACAATCAATAAACACGTGCCGACACATAAACGAATCACCAAATAAAAGTTATCACTAACCTTTTACGTCCGGAAGCTCTGGTGTTTTCTTGGGTCTTCTTTCTTCAGAGGCTAGCCCCGT
Organism: Octodonta nipae; assembly: GCA_034190945.1. Classification (NCBI taxonomy): domain Eukaryota; kingdom Metazoa; phylum Arthropoda; class Insecta; order Coleoptera; family Chrysomelidae; genus Octodonta; species Octodonta nipae. Next base: position 190,624,416 of record CM067216.1, on the reverse strand, counting down.
AATAGCAGGAACAGTTTCTTAGAGCTTCGTCTGGACAACACGTTACACAAAAAATAGCGACGTAATGTTCATTGATTGAGCAAACAAAAATGAGGGTTTAACAACAAATGATGCGCTTTTGTAAACACAAAAGAAACAAAATGAAAGCGATTTAGCTGTCGTTACGAACGAAGCTACTAACTCGCGAAGTCGTAACGCAAAAAACAACAATAAGCGCCGTCTCTTCAGACGGAATCCAAGCCACCGAAAAGTTCGGAGTACATTACATGAACCTCCCAAGCGTCTTAACAGCTAGGGAACCGAAACACGAATGTCAATACTGTCTATATTTTACGCAAAAAACACTTACAATTAGCATTAGCGCGACGGAATGTTTTAGAAAAGGTGCAGAAGTTTAAAATTCAAAGAAGTAATTCAATCAAATTGAACACAATACACTAAACAAATTGCGGGAACGCACCAATGTATGTATGCAGTATTATAGAACAGTTCATTCACAGTTAGCAATTTAACAATTTGCCACTCGATTATATATTACATTGAGTGAATTTTGAACATTTTCACGACATTCGCCCCTTGTCTAATGTTTACTATTAAACTCAGTGTTCTTTAAAATGGCCCCACAAGATGAAATCCATCGTGTTCGTGTGTGTTGGTGACCACGCAATTGGTTCACGTCTCCCAATACATCTTCTATTAAAGGTGAGAAAACACTTGAGTTGGGAACATATTCTTGTTCGCAGATGTAAATACCGCCCAGTTTCCAAATTACTATAAAAACTAAAGTTCTATCAATCTGTTGTGTACAATGTTTACATGTCTGTCCAAACACTGTTTTTTTGTGGATTGTGCAACTTCATCGGAAAACACCATGTGCTTTAAACATCGGGAATCCTTTGCCAGCTAATGAACGAGGAAGATAGAGATTTGGACAGTTTCCGCTGTTATTGTGTAAGGGTTTTCCCGCAACGTTTGTTTAATTTGGTGTCATCGTTCCAATTAGGTCTGTCACAAATCTTCATTGAGATTAGTTTATTATTTTTGATTTTATAAAACTAAGAAAAAAAACCTCCAATTGTTTATTAAAAAACCATTTCGAGTGGAAAACTGATATCCGTTGTTAATGTGATGCGACTGATAGTATTTTTTAACTCTTCTTATAGTACTTCTAGACATCGGATCTTTCACCATGGAGTTGATTAAATAAGGAACATGCAGACTTACTTCATTTATTTGAGATATGTCCTACGTAGCGTAAAAAAATAATCGCTTGATATGTTTCGGCGTTTTTTGGAAAAAAAATTGGGTGGTTTATAAATTTTGTGATTTTAACAAACCGTCCTATCCACTAAAGATCATTAACTTCAAAAGCGTGACTTGATGCAAGGACTGATCTAATGGCTTTCGGTCGTTCCTTGGTAACATTTAACAACTTTTAAATGCTGTATTTTCAAATGCCCTTAAATTTGCTGTATTGACTGGTACATTAAACCCGAAGAACAATCAACGTCGGTGGTCGTTCGCACGTAAGGATGACGGACGTGTTGAAACGAAGCATTAGATTTCTTCAAAATTTCTATTAGTTTAATTAAAATTATATAAATTATAAGGTATATTTAAACTGATCATCGACTTTATATCAACCTTTCAGTAATAACGCTTAATAACTTTGATTAAGTCTAGCTGGTTAACGATTGGCATTCTGTGATGTAATTTGTGAGCTACTTTATTTTCTATTTACCTCATAAATTTCTTCGATCATTTTATAAACTTAGTTTTACATACAAAATGCACTACTGAGGAGAATTTCCAGTTAAAGAACAGGAGAAAATAAATCTACCATAGAAATAAATTGCTTATTAGTATTCATATAAATTGGACTAATAAGAGTTTATTTTAAGTGATGTAGGCAGCTGAAGCAGAATATACCGGAATATAAAAACAGGGTACTACTGAAGTAATAATACTCGTATTAATGTACTACAAAGCCAACGTATTTATAAATTAAAATAAATTTCTTTTTATCATGGATGAATATGCTGTAAAATGGGGTTTAAAGGACAAAGTTGGGTCTACTTTCTGACATAAGGTTTTCAAGTTTTTATGTTTGTTTTATTGATTATCTTACATTTACAGAATACCTAACTGTAAGTACACAATCCATTTAAATGCTTATTAATTGTTGTGAAATATAATGCCGACATAAACAGAATCTGATTTATTGTTAACAACAAATATACGCCTACTAAAATATGTGCGATGACTTTGACATTCAAGAATAATAGTCATTGTTCTTTGTAAGTTTATAATAGCTATAATTACAATGGTGCAGCAGAAATAAGATTTAGCGTTTGAGCAAAACATCTATACTTGATTCATACAATATTTGTTATTCAGGTTGAACATTAATTAGGGCTTGGATTATAGGTGCCCTTTTTTCCTGTTCCTTACTGTTTGAGAAATTCGGTTTTTGGCAGTTATGATAAAAGCAATTTTATTGAGTGGATTTTGTTGCTCCCGGACTAATATAATACCGTAACGCATAAAGGTATCAACATGTTCTTAACTTAGTTATTACTAAAATAGACCCATCACTTATTAGCAATATTTTATTTTGCTTCAAAGTTTTCTTTCTAATTTTCTATGTCATTTCTTTAACTCCTGAAAAACATAGAGTTTTACATCTGTTGAACCGAGTCTGATTAAAATAGTTGAAGTCATACCGCTACGTGATCCTACCTCCCTTCGCCACAGGTCAAATTGGTCTTAACATTACTTACATACAATAAGAAAAATTGTTTGGTTTTCTGTTGTTAACACTGTTATTGCAAATTACACTCTTACTATTAAATTTCAAAGAATACATCAGACAGAAATAAAATTGATGTGTATGTTTGATTTCAACTTAGTAACCTAGCAATTTTTTTCGTGTGGTTTCTATCCTAGGAATCACAGGAAAACGACGTTACACACAGTACGACTCCCGATTTGGAGTCTCTGTGAGCTAGATTTTCCTGAAACTCCTGGATGTCGGAATTCATTTCGCGATAAAAAGTGCAAAACATGTTATGATAAAATATTTCTATGATGCTCTCTTTTCGAAATTCCACAACCCACTGAACGTAAGACTATCTATTGCTAATTGTCGATAACCTTCATCAGTTGTGCTTCCCTCAACTGATTTTATTCTCGAAATTACTTTTGTATTGCGAACATTTAACTGAATTATATAAACATATAATTCATGTGGCGTTAAAACTAACGCCACATGAATGTCCACATATAGGAAAACTTGCCCACAGACATCACAATTCGAGAGTCACACAAAGTGAGCACATCTATATAAAAATCACACCAAAAAAATTGGTTAATTAACTTACACCTATCAAAGTGATTATGATTGCATCATTTCGAAATTTTACAATCATGTATCAAAACACTACAATTAACACCACGAAACTAATAGTCACACTGCTAGTAACCAAAACAAACTACAAAATACAAATGCTTTTTTAATGAAACGTCTATAGTTTTACATCACAGCAAATATAATTCATCCAGGGTAAGAAGTAGATTTTTCAATACAGGTCAGAAAGTTTTCTCTCAACACTTAATAAATTGTCAATACAAAAAATTCCTTGAGTGATTGGTAACATTGAAGTTACAATAATTATTTTGAAAGTGTTTTTTTGTTTAATAATTTAAGGTAATACTTTTATCATCTTGGAGACACTATAAATCTTACTTGAAACCTATCCTGAGATTAATTACAATGAATTCAAAATAGATAATTTAGAATATGTATAGTCTCATAATAGATATATATTTTTATTGATTTAAGGAAAATGGCTATTCAATAGACAGTTCAGCTATAAGCTGATTAGTACTTCAAATATATGTCTTTTGAAGTCAGGAAATTTTAAGGAATAATATCACACTCTAATATCATTTACCCTGTAATATTAGCGTTCGATAAGAACGAGGCAGCACACATTGGGGTTGTAGCTCTAAATTCTTTCAAGACGACCCACAAGAAGAGACGCTTGAAGCCCTTTTTCCAAAAATTTCTTGGACGACATTATAAATTGAATTTACTCACTTTGATTGAAAAAATTCAACATATTGAAACTACAATCTTACGAAAAAAATCATGAAGTGTTTTAGGTTTCTGAGTCAAAATTAGACCTTTTGACATCATCTTGATCGTAAAAGGTCTCATTTAACTGTCATGTAAAGGTTGAAATTAGAATCATCCATAAAAATTTTGAAAAAAATCACACTTAGGTTTGTGAGATGCTAAATGGAAATTCAGGGTCGACTTGACTGTGCTACGTCTGCTGAAGGTCTTCTGAAAGTCAATTTAAGATATAATTAAGAATCGGCTATAGGCGCCCTAAAAAAATTCAATAACATTTTTGAGGTCATTTGAAGGTCATGTCAAAATCGAATTTAAAACCATCTATAAAAAAATAAATCCCATTCAAGTTTTTGGGGTCGCACAATCAAAATGCATGTTTCACTTGACGTATAATGTCTCGTGATGGTTTTCTGAAGGTGACTTGAAGGCCTATGAAGGTCGTTGTTGATAATAATGTTTGTAAAAACTATTTGAAGAAGATCTTTTTGAAAGTGAATAGAAAAGGTGTAAATCATTTTGATCAAATTAATTTATTTTTAAATGCTATGAATTTCCATCATGCCAAAAAAGTTACCTACCCGAGTCGCTTGTCTATGCGTAATAAATATATTTTTTGAGATTCTACATATTTATTACTCTTCAACATGAATTCGGATTCATGACCCTCCGCCCGCAAAAAAATAATAAGTAAGATTTTGTTCAGATTTTTATGGATTATTCTAAATTCACTTTCACTTGACCTTCAAAATATTTGAACTTTAAATTTGACATCGAAGAATTCTTGTCTCCTGAACTCGAATCTATAGTCAATTTGCTTCAGCACCCTTCTGTTTTCCGTAAAATTGCTGAAAACCTTAATTTTTTTGTAACTCCATGAATACTGAAAATGTCAATTTTCAGAACAGATGAACGATGGAGCAAAACTGACTACGGATTTGAGTTCAGGAGACAAAAATACATCGAAAATCGTAGGCCTCATGAGTTTTGTTGGTCGGTCTTATCGTGTGTGTCAGAATATGGATAGAAATCCCACACCCTATATAAATTACCTTTAGTTTTAGCGGAATATTAGGTTTTTTTGTAACAACTAAGAGTTACCTATATAGGCAAGATTCATCACCAAGTTTTTTTATAAACAAAATTGAAAACAATTACATTAAGTTACACTTCAGTTAACATCAAATCATATAGAAAAAAACAGTGATAAATACATAACCATACATGATAATAATAATAATAATTTTACCCCGCCTCGTTCAAATAATTTAAGCAATAGAATAAATTCCCAGGCAAAGAACGTTTAGCAATATTATTACGTACAAACAGATTAAATAAACTCACTTAATTAACTTAATTATTAGCATTTTTTCTTTTATATATTCAGCAAAACAGACCTACATCGATAATGACGGTATTTTTAAATGTAATAATTATTGGATAAAAAAGAAAGTTCCGTTTGCAATGATTATTCTGTTAGAAACCACCCGCACATTTTGTTCGTACTTCCAGTGAAAATATTCCTCGATGTGTGTTCAGATGTCCGCCATTCCATACCGCGATAAAGGAGTCCAAAAAAAGATGTAAATCGTTCGCTAGCCTATTTGAGAAATGTGTTCCTTTCCTTTATACCTATTTGAGTGTAGAATATTAATTGTATTATCAGCAAACAATGCTTTGTTGTCGGACACAACATTGCCACTCGTATTATAGTATCAATGCAGTGAGTACAAAGTAATTTCTAAAAGACTGAAATGAAAAAGAGAATGACGAACGTTATTTGAAAAATTTTCTGGAAAAAACTGCAAAGACTTGAAGTGCTATGTTGAATGGTGGTAATAGTGTTCGTGACAGACCCAAGTGGTCGTTATTGCCCGACATTACCAAAGAAGAAAGTTACATACAGTTCCAAGATTTTCATTAAACCCAGTTTGTTTTTTGCACAGGTTGAACCAGGAGAGACGTACGCCACTACCAAAGAAGGTAAGATTTTTTTTATTATTTAGTTAACATCAAATCTTGTGAAAAATATTTACTAATTCTATTTGCTTACAATTCACTACAAAAAGTTATTCAAATAGTGAACTGAATCTCAACTATATACCTCTGCACAATTTTTCGTAAAATCCGAAATTAATTAAACCACCAAAATTGAATTGTGAATAGTGTTTAATATAACAAATTTTCTTGTCCTATATAACCCAGAAATCGTGTATGTTAATGAAAATATTTCAATAACTGAAAAGGTTCCTTTTTAAGAACTTCTTAGCACAAGTTTCTACAAATTTCCTATAATAAGAGGGAGGGGGAGGGGGGTACATTTTTTACTCCAAAGCGATAAAGCGATAAAAATGGTTTTCAAAACATTTATGGCTCTGGATTCACTGTTTTTCCCGGCTGTTTTGCCGTTGTCAGGGTGAAATTTCTTCCGAACATTTCATCTGCAACTCAGACAGAGGCAGACATTTGCAGTGGGGCGAGGGTACTTGATACCTCGTCGTATGCTCGAAGCAAATGGAACTGTTGAACACACACCCAGCCACGAGCCCCGGAACTAGATTTGCCTTCAAAAAATTTACTGATGAACACTTCCAACCCCCTTGCCATCCACCCCCTGAGACTTAACTCAGGTCCTCCCGCTAACGCAGTTTTCCTTCTACATAATCGCTGTCGTCTTGTTGGGATATCTTGGCTTTGGTTTGGTTCCGTTGCTTTACTTTATTAGTACTATAGCAACTGTCTTATTTGTGTTTCGTGGCTCATTCTTTGCTATGATATATGGTTAATTGTACCTTTCTGTGCGTGCATGTGCACGTAGTCGCCTTTGTTTTTGTGGGTGTTGTTCTTCTGTCTTCTCTTCACTTGGTAGGTTGGTTTCCGCCCCGGGTCCCCCTTGTTTTCTCCTGAAAAATAGAATATTATATACTTAATTTTTTACTTACTTGTCTTCTATCTCTGTGCTTCTTCCTCTTCTATGGTTGGTTCTTAGGCCGTTTGTATTTGTCAATAAATCTGGGGTCATAGACGATTATTTGTCGTAGTTGAAAGTTTGAGTGCTGTGTCAGTTTGGCGTAAGCCTCTCTGGCCCCCTCTTCATTTCGGCAAGCACTGGTTGGTGTCGTAAATCGTTGAAAATCACAGTGTTATGAACGAACCAGGATGCGTCGATTGCGAGGCGTAGGCATAGGTTCTCTTGCCTTTGGATGGCCTGCTTGTTGCTCTTGCTGGTGTGTCCCCATACTATTGAAGCGTACGTCAGCATTGGCAAGATGACTGCCTTGATGCGAGTCAGCTTGCTTCCTCTTCCTATTAAAGGGTAAAGTTTAGCACAGGCAGCCCGGACTTTGAGCCTCGTGAAAGTCAACCCCTTGTTGATGATGACTCCAAGGTATTTGACTTCGTTCTTCCATGCTGTTGACGGTCAGGTTTCCTGTCAGAACGATCAGAGCTTGGGTTTTGTCCTCGTTGATGGCTATCTTCCACTGACCATTCCGCTAAATCGTCAGTGGCAGCCGCCTCAAGGCTGGCTCGAATCTTAAAGATTGGCATCCTATGGCAGTGTCGTCTACGAACTGGGTAATTATAGCGTCGGCTGGTCTTGGGATGTCTGCAGTATAGATTTTGCTAACCGGTAGTGTGCCCTGACTGACCAGAAGGAAGTGAGTGTGAGGGACTACAAACCTATTAGAGAGTTTTGGTATTGCGCATCGGGGTGCGGAGATTTTTTTGTTGACTTTTAATCTTTGCTCTTTCCTATTGAAACTGGTCTTGTGTTTGTATATTGTAATGGCTTCCCGTTGGAGACGGTGTGTTGGTACTGTAGATAATACTAGAATCGCCTGTTGTCGAAATTTGAGCAATTGTGTCAATGAGTAATGAAATTCAAGTTCTTGTTCGTATATAATTAATAACACTTTCTTTATGTTGAAATCGTAATTCTAAATTTAATATGACAAGGAGACAGTAAGTGGAAATTAACGACAAAAATTTAGTTACCACAAAATTTCTTAGAATTAAGAAATTCAACTTTTAACCGGTAGAATAACATAGAAAATAGAATAAATGTGAATGACAATTCATTTGAAAGTATTGAATAGTTATGAAATCTGATTTGATTTATTAATAATAATTATTCAATTTCTAATTGTACATTTCACAAATAGTACATGGATGACCGAACTTTACTCGTAAATTCGAGGATTCATCAAAAATGTTGGTACATATATCCATATAATCGGACATTTGCTGTATAAACTATTTTTTTCTCAAGATGAAATGTTTGAGTTCAATTCTCTAACATTTTTCTAACCACCCTATGTAACAATAATTCAACTCTGAACTGCTCTGTATATATAACTGCTCATAGACCACGAATCATATTTTTTTAACATTTTTTGAGCCATCCAATAAAACTAGTAACACTTCAACCATTCTAGATATGCGACTGGCTATGAGTCACCATATTTTCTCCTTTTGTTTCTAAATCTTCTATAACCATATTTCAATCATCATATATATGCAACTCATCATGGGCTACCCAATATACCATTTCCTTTCCTAACATTTTTTGTATTCACCCTGAACAACTATAATTCCTCTTACACTATATTGCATCTATCCTATATATGCAACTGCTTTTGGGCTACGAAATGTTGCATTTTTATTATAATATTTATTTAAACCACACCACTACTCCAGCATATATTTACACCTCCCTGTATATGCATCCCTCTATAATATTTTTTACCCGAACATGTGGTTTCTAACATACCTAGAATTACCCTGTATAATTGTTATCTACAGCGCCTTATATCCCAGTCTATTTATATAATATGCATATGTGCCTCACATTAAGTGGCAAACACATTTCGTTCTTTCTCGCCAATACGATTTTCCCCGAGCAGTCGATTTGTAGATGCTAAAACCCCGAAATGGAATTTCGACAAAATCATAAAATACACAAACATTATATGTATTATGTTATTAGATAAATAAGTAAAAATATATTTGCAGCATATATATATCACATCTCATTAAAAGAACATTAAACAATTTTTGAATTGCTGCTAGTTTAGATGACGTCTTAAAATTAATTTAAAAGTATGTCTGATATCCAATATAAATAAAGATACTTTATACAATCTGCACATCTACGGCACAGTACCTTTCGAATGTTTTACGTTTCATTACCCTCCTTTCAAAATAATGGCCGCAGAAGGGATAGTGCGTTTTCCTCGTCACCTATTAATAATAGTATTAAAACGTGTTCTTCTGAGAGCAAAGCATGCTCAGCAACAGCAAATTTTTCAGATTTTGACAAACGGCAATTTTGTTTGTGCTCGGCAACACTACGCTGTATGTTACCGATATATAACGCGTCACAAAAACACAGCATTCTGTAAACTCTAGATGAGAATAGAGGGTCACTGCGATTTTAGGAGAACGCAGTGTGTGGTGAGAACGCAGTGTGTGGTTAGTCTATTGGGTAAGTTTTTGAACTGTTTTGACATGGTGTTTCCTAAGTGATTTTCCAATGCGATCTGTACTGTTTTTTATATAGGGCAGATAGGTTGTTCCCAAACTCTGTGATGGCAATTGGTCTTTCATGTCTAAATAGAGTAGTATGGCTTTAAGATGACGTCGCTCGTAGATTCTGTTTGTTTATTCCACAAGAGTTTTAGTTACAGTTTCCTCGAGACTGGAATGATAATTAGAATTTTATGGAGATAGCGATCTGTATTTGTTGGTTTTCCGAACCGTCAGTTGTCCACTTATTTCTTTTTCTAATGTAAATCGAATCTCTGGATGGATGTTGTTCAAATGTCATGTAAATTTCAATAGTGGTTATTCCCCGTGTGTCTAACCACAAAGGTGTCATCTACATCAGGGAAGCAACAAGAAAGCTTGAGAGAGCAGTGTTTAAAGATTTTGCTTCGAAGTTCTCCTTATGAAAATTATCGATGGGCGACGAAGAGAGCTTTCCAGAAAGATTGCATTGAACACTGATCTGTAAAGAACTTTCTACAAAACGGCAGGATCGACTATAGGTACACAGATCGATTAACCAACATATACTTATACCAAAGCTACAACAACGATTACAAAATACGAAGGTCAGCACCTATCCAGAAGTTGTTAGGTAAGGCAACAATTCTCGCCAAAGCACAGGAAAATGTTTTCAAAGAAATCAGAATGGAAAAAAAGAGGTATTAAAGTATGCGGCCAATACCTTAACAACTTAGGAAATGGAGAAATCTAGTCTAATCTCACATGATAAAATGGCATAAACTAATATGTTAAAAGACCTACGCCTTACAAACAAAAGAATTTACGCCTTACAAACGTATAAATTATCCAAACACAAAAGCTGATGAAGACGCCACAATAAACCTACAACGAAAAATGAACAGGTAAACGAATATATGTGTTGGGGACAACTTATAAAGCCCAGTGAGGATAATCAATAATAGAAAGGCATAAAACTCTGTGTTATCCCTTACTATTCCTATACCAGAACACAAACAAAAACAAATATGGATCCAATTGCAAAAACTTAGAGATGCATATAAAGAAAAAGGCGACACAGAACATTAGAAGCAAAAACGAACGATCGTATTAGAAATACTAGTAACTTTAAAGACGTTAGGTAATTAGTAGCTCGCTAAAAATTTAGTTGATATAACAGTAGACAAAAAGACAATAGAAAGAATGAGTAGAGACCATGAGGAAATAAATGGAGAAAACGAAGTACACAAAACCTGCTGGATCTATGAAATCTCAAACTTTAACATGGGGAGCTAGGTCGAACAACAGACTTATTAGAGCTGTTAGATAGACACATCAACTTCTATTATTATTTACAATAATAGTTATAAACAGTTTTGTTCAATTTTAATAAAACAGAAATTAATTTGATGTCTTATCGTATACCGCATATACTTCTATTTTTTTGTCTATGCTAACCTAAGTTGAGATTTGGAGGTGATTAAGTTCATATGTTATTCGTAGAGCAATGTTAGGTAAAACAGTTGCATATTAAGATTCAAAAAGAGCGTTCTGTTTCGTATTATGCAATGAGCGAATTGTTATTCTGACATTTCTTATATGCACAATCTGTGTAAATAGTTTTTTTGCATTGTATTGATTTCACTACCCACATTCATAGCATACTTCACTCATCAAATTACATTTGAACTTTCTTAGATATGCAACAAGTTGTTTATTAACAGCTTTTAGTATAAGTCGACTACTACTTACAGAGCAATTATTTGCACATCTCACATTTATCGACATTTTATGAAATGTGCATTTTAAATTCCACTTTAAGCATTTTCTGTTTGCATAAAGTATTTTACATTGACCTCATAACATTTGGTTTCATTTTCTCATATTTTTCTTTAATTTTAATGTTGTTAATAGATAATGAAAATTGTGTTGTTTTAAGCTATATTCATGAGGTATTTAAAACTAACGAAATATTCCAATTTTGGTCGAATTTTATTTATCCATATGATCCAAATACAATTAAAAGAGCAATTTCTAATGTTTTGATATCAAGAAATTCAACAAAGAAAAACAAATTATAATAATGTTCTTGCTTAAAACAATTACCAAAAATATTCATTATTAAGAAGTTAATCCTAATTGACCAAAATAATCACTGAGAATCAATACTAAACTTCTTAAATTAAATACTCTGGATAACCGAATTACTGCAAAAACTTTACCATTAAAACATGGTCTGTCAAAAAGACTGAAAAGAGTTTGCAACAAGTCAGTACTACACTCATACCAAGAAACACCAACTTTATAATTTTGCTTATTGTTATAGTCCCGTTGGAAACGTTTAGATTTTTAAATATAGAGTTTTTGTGCTCGGGTGTGGTGTTAATAAATAAAAAACAAATAAAAAATGTGGTGCTCTTTAAAAACACCCCTTTTAAATTATGCCAAAAGACGTTTGTTAATCCATCTGTGGTGTGGCGTTAAAATATTTCACACTTGTAATACAAGCACCCTTTAAGATTATTTTTAGTTTTTGGAACACAAAAAGGACTGATGAGGCCATATCTGGTGAATATGGAGGCTGTATTTTAGATGAACGTGTAGGTTTTACTCTTTGTTATTTGTTTTTTTTTTCAAAACTCATCGGTACACTATTATTATTTTTTATATTGCTACTTAATTGTGCTACATTTTGTACTGTCTTAATCATGGATCGAGTTTTATGAAAAGTTTTTTTTCTAACATTATCTTACATCTTTTCACATAATATCAGGTAATTTCTTTTTTAAGTTGTTAGAAAATTTTTATTAACGCCTTTACAATATTCTGATAAGTAATACCGCATTGCAACATCTCAAACATATCGAAAATCGAAAAACATAGTGAGTATCTACTTCTCATATGACCCCACGTTTCGAGAGTTTTTCGTTGTGGCGGTCTGCAATACCTTAGTTTCGAAATCATATTCGTAAATCTATGTTTCATCTCTCGTTATGATACTTTTCTGCATAGTAGTTCATTTAGGGACTCCTCAGTACTTACCGTTCGTCTCAGTTTTTATTTCTGAAATTTTGAAAAGGTAAAGGAATATGTCAGAAACTTTTTGAAATAGAGGTATTTGAATGTATATACACAGTCCGAACTATAACTACCGATGGTAGACAGATTACTTCTAAGAGGATTATATCAGAAAGCTATTTATTGTATCAATTAATTAAACATTTTACTCTCACAATAAATGTCTTATTCGGACAGAATAAAATCACTTATTTAGAAGACAATCGTGTTTAAATAGTATCGTTGAAAGTACCAGTATTCAGTGAGCACTTTTGGTATGCCAGATTGTATGTGATATTCGATTCGACAATCACATGTTCGGGACGCCTGTTGTTGTTATTCTTTTTAAATTCGGCCGGTTTTTTTATTACGATAAACAACGCCGTTTATTCACTTGACAACCTCGTATGGACCATCCCAGGCTGGTGTGAAATTTGGAGACTTGCCTTTGGCCAAGATCTGCATTTGGGCTAGTTCGTGTATTGCCAGCATGTTCTATCGGAGTTGGTCAGCCTAATTGGTTCTTCTTGTGAGCCAAAGGCCAAATCACAAGGTAACCTCAGTCTTTCTTCGTCACATCGGTGAATATTCTGTTACCCACGCAAAATCGATTGGTTTTATCATTCATTTTCATTAAAACAACGAGAGCAGACCTTGGGCTGATGGATGGCTCAATAACTCTATTTTGTAACTTGTCCTCAATGTTTTACTCGACTGGCTGTTGTTGCCTCAATGCTAGTCGGCTACGTGATATTCTTATGGGTTGAGCCTTCCCAGTATCTATTCTGTATTGGATGAGGTTTGTACGACCGGTAGCACCATCTTGACTATTAAAAAATTGCTAGTGATTTGGGATAAATTTGTTGGCTTTCTGCTGTTCTTTTGGGGTAAGGTGCGTCAAATGGTCAGTTTTAGAAATTGTTTACTGGGCCCTGTTCGGATGACGTTGTTCGACATATTCAGGACTCTAATTTATATGTCTCATCTGCTCTTAACTATAGCCGGTCCAACCAAGTAGTAATGAGCTAAATGGCTAATGGCTAATACTAACATAAACGATTGTGAATTTGTTTCTAAGATATATATGTAAATATTCTGCAATAAATGTCCAAACGTATTTACGGTTTGATGTGAGCATCACTGCTTTTCGCATTTCAAGTTGCATAATAGAAATCGCACTTGTTGACTAGAACTCTACTTGAGCATTTCTATAGACTGTTTGAAAAACCAACATCTTATTAGTGAATTGGCAGAGATGTATTACGACTTCTTAACCTATAAAAAATTGCAGACCATTATGCCTCATATTTACAGATACTATCAGAACTGCTTACCAGGTAATGTACGGTAAATTAAAAAAATGGAATTATTTTTTGAAAACAACTTTGATTCCTGAGTATTAAGTATTTTCCAAGCATTTTTAATAATATATAGACGCTATATGTAAACACCGACATCTAGGAATTTCGGGGAAAATAGCACACAGAGGTTCCGAATCTGGAGCCGTTCCGTGTAATTGCTGTTCTCCCGCAACTCCAGGTTCGAAAGTCACCAAAAAAAATTTCAGGTTACTTCACCTGTCAGAGATATTGAATACTCTCTTCGAAGAGATTATTTTTAATTATAGCTGGTAAATTGTAAATAAATTTAATCTTGCCTTTAGCTCTTCCAACATTTGTAGAGACTGGAATTCTCACTGTTGCTCTGCTGAAAACCGAGATTTGATCAAATCCCTAAGACAAATTCACGGAAGATGTGAAAATAACAATGCTGTGGGGTGTTTGCCTAAAAAAAGTAGGCGGTTTGATCAAATCTTGTAATCGTTTCAGTGAAAAGATGAAAGGCAGAACTTCCACAACTCTGTTTCGCTTGTTACAAATCCTCTTTACCTCACAGCTCCCATTCTATCAGTCACTGACCAGTTTAAATTAGCACTACTACTTAAACTGCAACGGGCACATAAGCAATACTACTTTGAAAGAAAAGTGATGTTGTGGAAGTAGGTACTAGAAATATTTTTTTCATTTACTTGGTCTAATACATCTTGGACTACCCACGTATATCTGTGTTATCCAATTAATATTCCAAATGAAACGTGCGCATTATTTTACGTAATTTCTTTTTGTTTTTATTGAAAACATAAATTAGTTCCTTCATGTCAGCCAGGAAGTAAACGAGACGCTCAAAGTACGTTTAATACGGTCTTTAGTCACAGGACCTTAAACTTACGTGTATATAACGGATATTTGTGTTACTGTAAATGATATCTATTAACATGAAGCAGATGTATGACTGGATTACGTGTTTCAGTTGTTTATTTAGTAGTTTCACAGTGAATTTTAGTATGTTTAGCGTTGGAATTTAGCAATACATTTTTAATAGAAAAATAAACTTCTCCATTGCAATTCTAATTGGCCGCTTTTGAAAACCATCCTGATTCCATACCAGTGTCCAAATCGCTTGAGTTTTCTTTTCAAACTTTTGATACATTTTTTATTAAAACATCTGTTGCAGTTTTCTCTTCCTTTCTTGTATCTGTATCGAATTCCTCTAATCTTTTCTTGAGTCTTACTCGTTTTTTCGGAAAGCTTTTAGCGTGCTGCAAAAGATTTTGGCTCTGAGCAGTAGAATTTTTTGTTCTAGTTTTTTTTGCTGTTGGATGATTAGACTTGCAGTTGCGTTTCTAATTAATGAAAGTATCGTCAAGGTACCTAAGCTAGAGATTCGGTCGTATGGAAGCTTCTGTTTTGCTGTAGATCTTTTTATTTCAGCTCTGTTAAGTAATGTTTCTGGCAGTTTTTATCATATGAGATAGTTGCAGTTTAGGTGTTGTAATTGAGAGACAACCCGTACCTGTAAATTACTTTCCTCTAGCTCGTCATATCAGGAACACATAAGCACATCTCTCTTCTCCAGGAAACTTTGCTTTGCAAGTCTCATTGTAACTAAAAACTCAAAGTACTTATGACAACAATGCAATAAATTTCATTAATTGGCAGCTCCGTTTCCTTTTACAAGTTGTTCATATAATTTTATTTGCCAACAAGGTCTTCGACCCTATACTAGTAGACTACGGTCTGGTTCAAATTCCATAGATTTAAGCATTTATGCCAAAATGCATCATTGAGAATTTAATTACCTTATCCAAACCAAGACATGTTCCTGCCTTATTGACTGTTTTTTCTGCTTTACTAACTGTGATAGAACTTTTTTGAATAGTTCTGCACCATAATACTCTTTTTGGTATAAGACTCATTATCCAATATCGGCACACTTGGTTTACAAATCAAAGATGGATGGGTTTTAAATTCACTCCTATATTTTCGAGTTTACCTGATTTTTCGTAGTATCGTATCATTTTTGTAGCTGGCAGTCAAACAAAAGACACTTCTTCTCCACTATTATGCAAATGCCAAATTAGCCTCATAATGGTGAGAAATCCATTGCAATTATTAATCTTCCAATATAATCCATTTTTGCACCTTTCCTGCTGTTTGTGCCAACACTGAACAAAATCTTGTATTAATCACTACCGAAAGAAAAAATGCTACCTTATGAAATCTTAATCCAGATCATTTTTTAAATGACACATCCGAATATGTTAACGAAAAAATGTATTTATAAAGTTTACATTGTGTACTAAATTCCAAGCGTAAAAAAACCAATATATATATATATATATATATATATATATATATATATATATATATATGTTCTGAGAGGCTTCCGCGGTCATTATTATGAACTAAGCTAGGTTCCGGGTGAGAACCGCGTCTGAATTTATTGAATACTCGACGTTTCAAACTTGTACAACACTGTTCCTCTAACACTTATTTTTCATTTCAAAACACTCTGTTCAAACAAGTCCGTGGGGCCCCCATGGGTTCACCTCTTTCTCCAGTGCTTGCTAACATTTTCATGGAACAAATCGAAACCCAGGCCCTAAACTCGTCTAATTTAAAACCTTCCTGTTGGCTTAGATATGTAGATGATACTTTTGTCATTTGGCCTCATGGCAGAGATTCATTAGATTTCTTCCTACAACACCTCAATGGTATACATTCTAATATACAATTTACAATGGAAATCGAGTCCGATTCTTCTCTCCCGTTTCTTGATGTCCTCATAACAAAAACCAACAATGACAGATTCTCACATACCGTCTATAGAAAACCAACCCATACCAATCGATACTTAAATGCCCAATCACACCACCACCCTGCCCAATTGAGTTCTGTAATGAAATCTTTGACTCTCAGATCTATTCGTTTAACAGATATTGACAATAGACAAAACGAACTTAATAATCTTCAACAAATCCTTCGACAAAACGGTTATCATCCGGACCACATTGCGCGTATAATTCATCAATCTCAACAACCCCCAATCACACCAACCCCGTCAGAAACAGAACAACAACATCAAAAAGCCGTACTTCCATACATTCGAAGAGTCACTGACAAAATTGCACGGATTTTACAAAGACATCAAATAAAGACTATCTTCAACACCACTCAAACTATAGGCAACTTAACCGGTAACCCCAAAGACAAAGTACCTAACGAGGATCGAGGAGTTTACGAAATCTCATGTCGCGATTGCCCACAAAGCTACATCGGTCGTACCAACAGGCGCGTTAACCATCGAGTATATGAACACTCTCTGTCAGTTCGTAAAAAAGATCCGACTTCAGCTCTCGCGCATGACCATATCCAAACAGGGCACTCTATCAACTTCGAGGACAGTAGGACTATCATATCTCTCAATTCTCTTAGGGCATCTACTATTCGCGAAGCTATCGAAATCGATAAAAGACCTCTCTGTCTAAATAGACGCGATGACAGTACTCGCCTTCCCACAGCTTGGACCTCCGTAATTGCCAGATTAAACAAAGCAGACACGCCCACCAATACCCAACCAATCACAACACAGCCTCATCACGTGACATCTTCTTCTAACCCAGCGCTACCTATAAATAAAAGAAGCAGAGCAGACTGAAATTCAGTTCAGTTACCTAGTGACTCTTGGGGAGTAGGCAGATTGAGGCCCCGAGTTCGATCTAGACTCTGAAACTCTTTTTCACTTTTGTCTCTTGATAATGGCTCCGAAGCAGGAGTCGAAACGTCGAGTATTCAATAAATTCAGACGCGGTTCTCACCCGGAACAGAAAGTTGTTTCATTTGTTTAATAAATAACACAAATTCACTGCATAACGTGAACTTGGTACAGATCTATTCAATTTGTAAATATTACAATTCAAATGATAATTGATGATGATCTCAAGCGGAAATCTTATTAACAATTGAAGGAGTACTTGACATTGCTTCAGCTAATAATACATTATGGCCATTAGAATAATGTGCCGATTTTTAAATGCCTATTCTATAGCTGAATACGTATGAGTCACCTCGGAATTAATCTTCACAATGTCTTAAGAGAAACACTATCACTAAAGTCCATTATTTTATGTACTATTAACTTCGAAATTTTAATAACGTTTTCTTATGTCTTCAGAAATTTCCGTTGCAATACTATTAATTCTCTTCCGATAAAATCTTTTAAAAAGTAATTAATTTTATCATTTTTCAGAGGAATGGGTAAGCAAAAAGAAAACTGAAGTGACGAATACAAAACAAATCGAAACTAGAGTGAAAAGACAAGTCGTATTAGAAGATGGAAAAGTTGTGGAGGATACTGGACCGCTGGTTACTACCAACACTACTGAAGACTCCGAAACACAGGAGCATCATCAAACTGAGGTAACAATTTTGCTGTATTATATATTATATTTTTATACTTTATTCAAAGATTCTTTGATACTCTGATATCAGTCTATATCTGCCTCCGTCTTTATACCTAGATTCTTCGTTTAGTTTACTTTTCAATCTCTATAAGTGGCACTTCAATAAGATCAAAAAGAAGTATATAACTCATTATGCTTCTGTAGGTTAGAGCAAGACGAACATATTTTTGTCATAGAATTCATATATTTCGTGTAAAGGTATTCCAAATATAAATTCACCACTATATTTGTAAAGTTCCATAGCAACCATTATACAAATTGTGTCAATCATATTGCAATGATTAATTTAGTAGGCAGAACATTCTGCTCTCAAAAAGTTGTTGCTGTTGATTAGTTTCTTAGTCGGTTTAGGTATGTTCCCGAATTTTTCAAACATGTGTATTTCTACTAACATCTGGCTAACTAGATTTTCAAGAAAAATTTTAGAAACGTGGCACCAGTTGAAATGGGTTACACTGTTTAACTTGCTGATTTCGTCTTTGAAAAGTTTCGAACCTAAACAAAAAAGATTTTAGTACTTTATTTCATAGCTACAGTGATTGTATAAATATAAGAGCAAACAAACGTGTATTCCTGGCTGTCATAACATTTGAGCTCTTTCTGTTAGAGTTTTCGTCGTCTTTTGAAACCACAGTTTCTCGTGATCAACCTCCTTTATGTATACGACATATATATAACAAACAGAACAGCCTGTTTTTCATTCAAACACTTATCGCAAAGTAGGTTTCATTTCTTAACTGTATAATTTAAAATTCTATTAAAAAAACTTTCGAAGAAATTATGTTCCTAGTTGATATTAACTATATTTGTGCTTAATTTTATAACGAAGTTTATTAATTATTTTAGTTGCGAAAACTCGGAGATGACGAAACAGATGGACCAAGAGCGATTGAGGAAGGGAAAGCGTCGAATGCATTGGCAAAATCAAATTGGATTTCCACACCTAATCCGGACGGTGTCGTTAGAGAAGTTAAACAACACAAAGTTATATCAAGAGAGGAAACAGAAGAAGTTAAAGAGACGGAAGATGTCCAACATTTGGGTGATATTACTGACGAGGTAAGTAACTGAAGATCTTGTATTGTATTAGCTTTAAATTCCGGTTGTCCCACGTCAATCAGCAGAACTGAATAACGTTGTTGTTGCTGAAGATGTGTCATCTATCGGTGTTGATGTGAATTATTAAACGATATAATTCATTAACGTTCTTCTTCAATTGACTACCAATGTTAAATGTAGTTCTTGCTGCTTCTCGAATATTCTCGATGTTGGACCTAAATACTGTGATTAACTTCTTTCGTAAACCTTTCCTGGACATCCATGTGTGTGTGTGGGTCGTTCCACGTCGGTCCACAAAAACAAAGAGCGCCTAATACAATCGATTTAATGTATAAAACGCTTAATATTGACAACCCTAAAAAGTTGATTTGGCAGGAAGGCGAAATTAAACATGACGGATCCAAAATAAAACAACCCTCAAAATCATCGAAAAAAAAAATGTAAATCAAGATTCTGTCTTAAGATTTTTACATTTACACTCGTTATATTGACTAACTCAGGATTCCAATTCACCACAAAATGAAATACAAATGATGAGAAACTATGAAAATTAGGCGAAAATAGTCTGGAAAGGATATATGAATGGTTTCCAGATAGCTTTTTTCTATGACGTAATATCAAATTTGTTGAAGCAAACTTAGCGAATTCAAGTTGGCGACTGAAACCACAAAATCGTGGGAAAATGATGTAAATGGAGACTCTTGCTTAACATTTTGGCATTTGCTCTGGATATATTGCTCAAAATTGCTAAAATTTGATCATCTATTTTAGATGCAGGTTTTTTGGAATCGAAAATCCAAAATGACGTCCCCATTTTCGAAATGTTATAAAATCTAAAAATCAGATTAAAGTAGTTAATATATTAATCCAGGTCGCAAAATGCTTACTTTTTTATTTCAAGATGTTTAAAATTAAGCGGTATTAGGGCTGTTCGAGCATGTGGAGTCATAGTGGGGTCAAGTGGCAATGTTGCATTTACAAAAGCTCTCTACGTTTGACAGGGTTTGGATAGCAACATATACAAGATGTCCACATTAGTTATTTTCTTTTTTTTATTTTCATTTCATATTTTTTAAATCTTAAAATATAAAAATTAACCTAAAATCTGCATCAAACTAAAATTTTTTTCTGAATTTCATTTGTATTACATTTTGGGCTTAATTGGAATCGCCATTTTGAATTTTCACCTAACTTTATAGTCAATAAAAGGATTATAAATGTAAGACATTAGTTTTCGACGATTTTGAAGTTTCTGTCGCCATCTTGGGTCCGAAATGTACCGAATCAGCACAATAAAAGTCCTGGGCAACCCACTGGGTGAATGATCATGATCGTGGACATGACCTTGAAGGATATTTGAACCTCGCATAATTTTTTTATTAGGACGGCAGAAATAAAAAGAACGGAAAATTTTATATTCAGATAGACTTTGAACATGAACTATGTCGTTAACCCCAAAGTTCATAGTTAAGTTAATTTTTTACAATCGGAATTCCTAAATTTAGAAAACTTACACGTCATCGAAAAAACGAATATTAATCAAAAACAAAACAAGTTAATTTCCGGAATCAATAATATGAGTTCCAATTGAAAAAAATTAAAGCAACCATGAAATTGGGCGTTAAGGTCATTGGTCAGTCATTGTATCACTTTTGTATGAATAAACCAAAACAGATTTTTTTTACTCTAAGAACATCACCAGATACTTGCTGAAACAGTGCTGAATATAATAAAGTCTTGATGTTCGGGTACAATATAATGTTCTGATTTCTGTATGTTACAGATCAGTGGTTCCACAGAATTTTCCTTATGATAGTATATAATTAGATAAGAATCACAGGAATCCATCTTTTTTTTAAATGAACTACCACTAAACAACGCCAATTAGCAATTATATTGGTACACATTACAGAAATTTACAATGTTTAACTACCTATTCAGCATCAGCCTAGAAGCATTCTTTACAACAAACACCTAGAAAATGTAATCTTCGTCACTAAAAAGAAGATTCCAGCTATGAATCCTCACATTGGAAAGGATCAAATGGAGAGATTGTGAAAATACACTAGCAATCCCTGATCTACGACTTTTCCGAACCGGGGTAGGAATTTGATGCTGCCTCTTCTCCAGCGGTTGAGATAAATTTTATACGAAGGTGGCGCCCCTGGTACCTCGATTTACCACCTAGATCCGGCCCTGAATACTAGGGAGCAATAATAAACTTAACCGTATAGTAAGAGAATGGAGGATAAATAAACAGAAAATTTTCTGATCTTTTTCATATTTCTGTAGACAATTTAGTAAATTGGATCTGTTTCAGATAAGCCATTTTAACGAAAATTCACAAATTTAGATTTGCCTATTTAAGTATACGAGTATATGAACGACTTATGATGAGGAAATGTTTAGCCTTAAGCCTTATAAAAGTCAGATTAGGGAATTGAAGCAGGTGATCATAGGTACAAAAGTTACAAAAAAGCTAGAAGGTATTAGCCATTTTAGTCCAAAACTTCTCTCTACCGACCAGACTTACTATCAGCTTACATTAAACTTCAATAAAGAAAAATGTCATAGTTGAAGTGATAAAAATCTACAGGAAATGCACGAAAAGTACATGCTTAGTCAACACGTAGCAGTTTGGTGTGGTGTCACTCTGTGGTCAATAGTGACCAATTTTTTCTTCGAAACCTAGAAGGCAGAAACCCTTATGGTAACTGCTGAATATAGTCGCAAGTTAACGCCATTTTTTATGAGCAGCACCGAAATATATGAAGTAAGGCCTTATTCACCAAGGAAACAACTTATCTTAAGCAACTTTTATTTGGTAACAATAATTTTAAGAAATGGTAATGGCAGCTCATATCATACGATCTGGCTCTCCTAGATTATTTTCTTTAATGTGACGTCCGAAGGAAAACGTACATTAATAAGACACAAGTAATTCGTGCTCTAAAGAATGATGTTATTCAAAATTTCTACACAAGTCCTGCTGCTCATCAAAGTAAAAGAAGAGGTCATTGGACGGACATTATTGTTCACAGATACTTATATACATGTGTAGAGCTTGTACATAAAAGCCCAGAATCTGTTAAAGGTGAACAAGTTCTACTTTGAGAAGACACCGGAGCACTCATTGTACCTTTTTCTACCTGTATTCTGTTTTAAATTATGGTTACATATTATTATGACAGGAAAAAACTCAGATGGACAAGGCACTGCCATCAAAATTTTTCAAAAATTCGATATCACATATTGGATGAAGGATTTGCATAAAGGTGATTCAACCTCAAATATGAATATCAACAATCTCTGTCAACTTTCGGTACTCAATGTTTAAAACGAATAGTATAACACCTAGAAGTAGATTAAGTTAAGTATTTTTTAAATCACCAATTGCTTACAAAGTTTTCCAAACGAGAAGCTCTCTACTTGAAGTACACATTTATCGTATATGGAATTTTTTAGATGACCTTATATTAAAATCTATTAAATACAACTACCTAATTCTTAGGCTACTATTCTTTTATTTTCTATAACTCCACATGCAGCTGTTTTAATAACTGTATCCGGCAAACTCCCATATGTAAGTTTTATTAGTGGAATACATAGTATATATTTATTTCCAGCGAAAAAAACTCACATTCGAATCATTGCTATAATTTAATAGGTACTAAATACTTGTCTCAATTAATTCATTATGTATGTATAAAGAGTTGCCTATACAACAGGTTCATATCTTAAGCATTTAAACCTATACTGATGACGAAATATAACTTGGTATATAGAGGTATCTAATGTTTTGTAACTTCTATTAATATATTTTTTTAATGTTTATTGACTTTTTTTGCATATTAAATACATTCCAAAACGTATAGTTAAATTAGTTATTTTTATTGAAATTAAGTGATTATTTGAGATTTTTTTTAGTTTCCACTATTCAAAAACGATGGCTCCAATTAGACACTGTAGTGAAGCTTAAGGAACACGAACTATAACTCTATATGACGAAGGACAGTGATCAAAAAATATATCACAGGTCGTCTCAGGCCAAGACAATGAACAATTATAATACTGAATAATTGAAAACGATTTTAAAAGACTGAATCTCTTGTACGAATAACAGCCAAAGCTGCAAAAGATGTTGCTCCACAGTTCATAACTGTTTATCAGAATTTAGTTTAAGGAGTTAACTGAGATAAGTGTTTCATATCCTTAACCAAGCGCAAAGAATTTCAGTTTTAGATACACTACTGCAAAATCTATGGTGTTACCTTGCGTACCTACGTATATTACCCAATACGTGAATAAGCTATCTAGCCAACATCCAAATAACGGGTATTCGGAACTTGAATTCAGGGAAATATTGGAAGCACCACCCTATATAAACAATGCAACGGATCGCATTGGCAACCCTACAAAAAAAAACATTGACAGACTAT
The DNA here is from genome assembly GCA_034190945.1 of Octodonta nipae. Classification (NCBI taxonomy): domain Eukaryota; kingdom Metazoa; phylum Arthropoda; class Insecta; order Coleoptera; family Chrysomelidae; genus Octodonta; species Octodonta nipae. The sequence continues at coordinate 190,600,418 of CM067216.1, read as the reverse complement.
TCTTAAACCTGCTCGGACGACACAAGAGAGCCTATTTTCTTGCTCTTATAGGTCAACGCATTATAAAAATGTCTACCACAGCAGTAGATGAAACGTTAGGAGAATAAAATTCTAAGCGACGGCCAATTAATATGGATAGCCTATTTTGTGAATATTTAGTAGATTTAAATCATTTAACTTCAACAAGTTCTAGTGTAACCATTTTTAATGGAACTTACACAGGACAACAAAGCATACGAGACCAAATCCTCTTATCTTTGCATTGTCTGTCATGAAGTTTCAGTTGTCACCATGTGTAATGGAGTCTTCATCATAAAATGGAATGTAACGGTAGTAGTAATAACCATACAAACTAGCATAAATCGACTGTCATACCACTCGCTATCTGTGATTTCAGTCCCCACATTCCGTCACCATCATCAGATCAGCTGGATGGTGCCATAAAATGGCATTGTGACCGACCTTACATAAGAATGCAAAATTTCAGCTCAACGGCAATTATTAAGTGCATTGCAAGCTAAATGAGAGCATGTAAAAAAAGTATCACAAAAATCAAGTGAGATGTGAGATATAATAGGCATAAATGACGTTAGCAGGAAAACGAAGAACTAATAACACTAGGATAACGTAATTTCCTATATCACTATAGAATTTCATTTGGAAGCTTTAGCGAATTATAATTCCTCACTTCATAAAGGATGAACCCATAAAATAATTAGCTGTCTTTCATATCAAATTGCTGCTGCCACCAAAACTATGCACTTAATGCAATAACAAATAACTGCTTAACGCAGTTAATAACGAAACACTCCTAAAAATAAACATCAGAAACTTATATAATGGACAACATTGTGTATAAATGCATTTTGTGTACAGCATACGTTGTGTTTGTAACCACAAATGCAGTGTGGAACAGCCAAATGGAATAAATTCGATAACGAATAAAAGAGGGCGTGTTGGGAAAAGCGCTTGGACATGTCGGTTTGTATTTCTAAATACGCATTTTTTCAAAAAATATATAGGGTGTGTCATGTGACAGTGGTGCAATATCGTAAAATTAGGAGACTGTGCTGGCCATTCTATCGATCCACGCCTCCCAATCCACCGATTTGGAAAATTTTGGCTAAGATACTGCCGGACAATGATTTCGTAATGGGGCGTCGCTCCATCTTGCTGAAACCATGTTGTATTGGCAGGAACTTGTGAATAATGAAAAAGGGATCTACGATATAATTTCCAACAATTCCTCCCCAAACTTTTTCAGGATATTGCGTATGTTTCTCTGTCATGCAGTGAGGATTCTCATTAGACCAATAGCGGCAATTTTGACGATTAACATGACCCTGAAGTGTAAATGTGCTCTCATCAGAAAAGAAAACATCTTCTAATTGGATCACATTGTTATCTTATCACAGAAATACGTTCTCCTATCGAAATCGTCTTCCATGAGCTCCTGGGTCGGCATCATTTTATAGGGATGCATTTTACTTTTCTGTAATACTCGAAAAATTTATGTGTGGCTAACGTTGAAAAGTGGGGCTGCTTTTCGGCCACAATTATGCAGGTTTTCTTGAAACTCAAGCATAATATCCAATTTCGTATTATCACTTAGAGAATTAGCAGCTACTTTTTTATCTGTCTTACTTGACCAAGCTCGCGAAACTGCTTTTCTATTTTGCTAATTATTCCTTGGGATACAGGAGGCAAATTTTGAAAATTTTCGTGAAATAAGCGAGAAACTTCCATTTGTGTCCATGTGTTATCTCCATAACCAATCATTTGTAGAATGGTTATTTTGTGCATTTATGTTAAATGAACCAGTTTTCAGATATTATTATGTACAGTTAACGAAATTCAAACGACAGTGGCACTGACACTGATCACCACTGTTATGCAGGCAGCTAACAAGATGCTAAGGCTATGAGTTTTGACGAAAATAAAAAAAAACTGTTTTTTTTTTCAAATCAGTAAAAAGGAGTGCAGGAATGATTTTTACTAATTATCTCAATATCAAGAGTGTAATGTAGCGAATTTGTGAAATAAAATAATTTTCTTTTCTTAATGTTATTTTTCGTAATAAATCTGAAAACACTTATTTCCGAAACAGTTGAAGATACTTGTAGGACACTGTACTTGAATTGTGTCTAGAACTTTCTGTAGAATCCAAAAAATAAGTTGGTATTGGCCACTGTCACATGAGACACCCTATATGATTTTTTTGTTAAAAAAATTCGCATTTAAAAATACCCTCCTTTATTCATTATCGAATTTATTCCATTTATCTGTTCCACACTGTGAGTTGGAGAGCTCTTGAGTGTCGGCAGCCATAAATATGAATGAGACAACAAAAAAGTTTTTAATGAAAAAATAAGAACTAAAAAATATGGTACCTGAAAAATGTGCATGTTGATTAACACGTTCGCTACCGCTCGTCTCATATATGAGTCGTCTTGGTATATTATATAGACCACCGGCTCCTATATGAGCCGATGCAGCACTTCTACTTTAAGTTAATTTTTTCTGTCTGGTCTATCGCTAGAGACTCTATACTTTGAAGAGGTCTGTACGAATATATGACACACATACGAGTCGAATGGTCTCGGGATATTTTTTAAGGTTTCCAGTGTATGTGTAAGTAAATATTAGTGCGATATGTCTTCGTCATAGAAAATACGTTTAACTGAAGGTGAGCTGTTAGAAGAAGCAAACATTGTTGTCGATTACAACAAAAGTATGTCTGGGACTGACCGCACAGATCAAATGATTTCGTATTACACTACACCAAGAAAAACCATTAGATGGTATCTAAAATTATTCTTTCATTTATTGGACGTTTGCTTATGGAATAGTAATTGGCTGTATCAGAAAGCTACAGGGAAGAAAAAGACTTAACTGAACTTCAGGGACGAGATAATACAATCACTCATCGACTCCACGACAGCTGACAAGGAGACAAATAAGAACTATGTTGTCCAAAGTTCCAGAATTCCTCATTTTCCAAAAAAAAAATCGAAAAAAGACTAAGATGTCGCGTTTGTTCACAAAATAAAAAAAGAAAGCAAACATCTTTTGTTTGCAATGTGTGCGTAGACAGCAAAGGAAATCCAATAGGACTATGTCCGGATACTTGTTTTGCGCAACACCATACATAATTTTTCCTGTTTTATGTTGTACAGTATAACAGATTGTTTTGCTATTATATATTTTGTTGCTAGTTTTCTATGAAAACTCAAATGAAATATAATATTTTTAGTTTTTTAGTGTGTAAAAGGGTGTCTCATATATGGGAATTGCGGTCTATTAGTGCAAATTATTACTGTAGACCACTGTCTTATATATGAGTCATATTACTATAAAGAAAAATAAAATAGTTTTGCGAAAAAAACTCATCCATTTATTTTCATTACCTTATCTACTTGCATCTTTTACAAAAAAAACAAAGTGGTCTGTGACAAACGATTTTTTTTTAAATGGCGGTAGCGAACGTGTTAATAATGCCAAAATGAAATAGCCATCAATAAACTTGGATTGAAGTTGGACTAAAAGAATAGTGGAACCCTCACTGAAAATTGATCGCAAACCAAACGCTGATGGTTACTGCCAAATTTGTTTGACAATTAAATAGAAGAAAATGTGGGCATAGCGATGAAAATTCAAGAAATAAGGCGTAAGACATACAATGACTGACAAAGACTCCAGAACTGCGGTCAGAACGTCTTCGTTCGAGAAATGTACAAAATATACTTTATTTATTTCTACAAAGAGTGTCTGGTAATATGTTGTTCTCTCGCATCTACTACACATTGTCTCCACCATAAGTTTTAAATATTTAGTAAAGTGAGAAGTGAATATCCTAGAGAACAGACACACTAATCATGAACGTAATTCTCGTAAAATATCGATTAATTTGTTTAAATAACCAAATTTCCTTCCCTCAACTGATTAAATTCTCGAATAATTATTTATGTATATAGTACAGATAACTGAATTTAATATTTTATCGCGAAATAAATTCCGAAATCCAAGGGTTTCAGGAAAATCTAGCTCACAGAGACTCCAAATCGGGAATCGTAATGTGTGTAATGTCGTTTCCCTGTAATATCTATGATAGAAATCACACAAAAAAATTCCTAGGTTTACTAAAACCTGTCAAAGAAATTACGATACTGACTTTTCGAGATTTTGCCATCCATTGAACTCAAGAGAATATATTGTTTCTAGTCGAGAACCTTCAACTGATTAAATTCTCGAATAATTATTTATATATATAGTACATCTCATTTCCTGTGGTTAACTGAATTTAATATTTTATCGCGAAATAAATTCCGACATCCAGGGGTTTCAGGAAAATCTAGCTCACAGAGATTCCAAATCAGGAATCGCACTGTATATAATGCCGTTTCCATGTGATGCCTAGGATAGAAATCACACGAAAATATTGGTAGGTTTACTAAAACCTGTCAAAGACATTACGACACTAACTTTTCGAGATTTGCGCTCCACTCAACTGATTGAATTCTCGAATAATTATTTATGTATATGGTACATATAACTGAATTTAATATTTTTTCGCGAAATAAATTCCGACATCTAGGAGTTCCAGAAAAATCTCGCTCACAGAGACTCCAAATCGGGAATCGTTCTGTGTGTAACGCCGTTTCCCTGTGATTCCTAGAATATAGATCACACGAAAAAACTCGTAGGTTTAAAATCTCGAAAAGTTAGTATTGTAATTTCTTTGACAGATTTTAGTAAACTTACGAATTTTTTTATGTGATTTGTAGCCTAGGAATCACAGGGAAACGGCGTTACACACAGTACGACTCCCGATTTGAAGTCTCTGTGAGCTAGATTTTCCTGATACTCCTGGATATCGGAATTTTTTTCGCTATAAAATTATTAATTGTATTTGAACCCCATCTTTTACTGCTACCAGTTTAATTACATTTGGTGCTTTTTGACAATTAGATCACTATTCTAAGAATCAGAGTGTAAAGAAGTTCGATGGATCGTAATATCAGTATAAGATAGTTCATGTAATATGGAAAAGTCTTGTGATCTTTCCACTATGTTGATTGCTGATTTTGTTTATGAAATGAAGAAACGTTTCTAATTCCCTGTTTGTCTCTACGATACATACTAAAAATCTGTCTACACATTCCACTAGCGACTACTTCAAATGTTTTTACCAAAAGACCAATTGTTTCCCAGCATACACTAAATCATTAACGTAAGCAATAAATTCTAAACGAATTCGAATCGTACATCACCTTCAGATCCATTAACCAGGAAGGAGTAGGCATATAAAGTCTATTCCAATCCACAAGAGAAATGTAATGAAACGTTCGCGTATTTACCTCGCGATTACTTTCGACATGAAGATACTTACCTGACCTATCATGAATCCAAACGTGACGTTATTCCGCTCTGAAACATTAAGTAATTTTCAAATCCCAGAGTGATAGTATTACATAATGTGATTCATCTTCCGTGCATCAGATGCAAAAGGATACCTCGACAAAGAACTCCAATAATGATTTCTTACTTGATAAGTCTCTACAACGATACCGTGTAGGTGGTTTTAACACTTTGTACATGGTATATACAATAAATTAATGATGTTATTGTAACACGTACATTTGGATTAAAGAACAGAAATATTTTTGAGTAATTTCAAAAAAGACTGAGCAGGAGGAATCTGGTTATTTTGTTTGTCAGTTAGGATTTTGGATTTTCACTCCAAACTATTTTTAACCTCTTCAGGGACAGAAAAAATGTGTAAATATTTTTTTTATTACGGTAGTTCCAAACAAAAATTAATTTTAAAGCATAATTGTCCAATTTTTTCATTTATAAGCTATTAAAATTGAAAAATCGCTTGTGTAAAATGTGCGATTCTGTTCACTTTTCATGGAATGATTCCATACACTCGGGACAAACGCTTTCAAAGTATTTTCCACATTTGTATCTTGTTCTTCGAACACAATTTCTAGAGTATCATTTTGGAGGGTTTGGCACATTGATTTTAACCTATTCCATCTAATAGAACTTCTGGCACAACCCGAGTCCATGACTTGAGTGATGATCTGTCAGGTTTTTTGGGTTCGTTGTAACAACTGGAGTTTTGAATTTAAGTTATGAAATATTTATTCCTTTCTTTTGTCTATACAGGATCCAAGCATTTATAATTGAGGCATTCAAAAAATGAAAAACAATTCTCAAAAAATCCACAATATCGATTTTTTCTTGTTTCCTCGAATAAAACTTGCGACAAGGCATTGTAGGGAGGTTTTCGGCCATTGTAAATCTAAATGCAACAAATTATTTCAGACTACATCACAAGCAAATATTATAAAAGAAAATTAATAATAAAATAAATATATGTTAATGTTAACACATACTAATCTGCATATTTTGCTTAGTGTTACTAATAAATCTTATACTGCCATTAATTAGTTTGATAAAGAATATACTGCTACAAACTTACGTAATTTTATGATGTTGGAAACAAAATACGTAAATATTTTATATATTACAATATATTGTTTTATATACTCATAAATATTTATCATGCGTCTTAATAACAAAATACGTGCTAGACTAACTGAAACTGGCTTCTAGATACTCTAAGTTATAGAGGGGGAACAACCGTCCATAAACAACGACGACGTTTGCACGAATATGAACAAAAAATTTGTAAAACCTTTAAGCATTAATTTAAATGTACATAGTATTAAAACAACTAAATTACAGAAATCTCCACTTAGATATAATTACTGAGGTTACTGATGTTCCATAAGAAATGTATCTACAATTTGATGAATCCAGCGCATTGGGTATTAATTTATTGTTATTATGTTTGGGGGGGGGGAGTACACTCCCATTTCATATCTAAAATGGTGAATTACTTTCCTATAATTTTTGTGGTAATTCGTGAACATCTTGTCGATATTTAATTCGTCGGAATATATTTATTGTATATCCAGCGATTACTATAAAACGAGTTAATCGATTTGGATATTTAATTGTTTTCTGAAGGATTTTTCAATGTCGAAGTGTTTATTGGGAAATAACACCACACTTTAAAGGAAATCGCTGTATATTCCAAACATTTCGGGGTCTAGATCAGACCCCGTTGTCAATGGCTAAGAAACTACGGATTAAAAAGGTACAATTGCAAGATGTAAATTTAAATATTTGACAATGTTTATTATTTGATTTTTTACGTCAAAATGAATGAAAAAAAACTAGTAAGGTGGGTTTATTCAGACTCTATGTTTGTACACATCACAAGATTTTTTTGATGTACTTCTAGGTTATTTTTACCCTTGAAAAATATCTTATTGCAATTGTTTTAAATTTAATTTTAATGTTGCCCGAATCTAACGTTACTATAAATTTGAGAACACTAGCGCCGCACTTACATAAACAGATAAGTATATAGCTTAGTATAAAAATATCACAGATGGCAGGGTTCATTATTTTAAAGGTCTATCTCAAGCGATTACAACTAGTCTCATGCAATAACAATATTTCACTTTGTTTCATCAAATGCAAGATTGGAATAAATGTAGTCATACAAAGAACAACAATATACAAAAAGCCGACCCTACTAGTGTATGTATAAAATAAGAAACAATTACACTCAAGTTTGAAACACCCAAAGGTCTATTACAGGGCCCGAAATTATCTACACTGTTCAAGATCTTCCTTTAATAGGCGTTAACTACCTGGAAACAAAAATTCATGGATGACAAATGAACACGTAAAAAGTGTAAGAAAATACAAAAATAACAGAGAAGAATACGTCCAAAACCTAGGAGAGCTAGTGATTAAGTTTTCATGAAGCGTTTGATTCACGTAAATATTTTACATACAATAGATAGAATAGATGAGTGGATAATCGAATGTTTGCCTTACCTACGTGGGGACAGTATGTACGCATGGAAGAAAGGTGTACTGGATATACCACGAAGAGCTAAGTCGTTATGTATATGGGAAACTACTGGGAGTATTAATTTGAAACATTAACACATCGTGTTTCTAATTTTCTTCATTTTTATGTATTTAAAAATAATAAATTATGACTTCTTTTTTTTTCACCACAAAGTTTTTAGCATACAGCTGACTCATTGAGTTTCCCTTTTTGGTTTCTTTATTTGTTCATATTTCGGTCTTGTCTGATTCTACAATATAATTACCTCACGTTGTCTGTATATATTCGGCCCAAGCTTTATTTACATCTTTTTGCGAAGTTGTCATATTTGTGATGTTTTTCCCTACTTATGGAGTTTTTGAGGATAGTCGAGGTCTTACCGTATCTTTGCCCACAAGCATTCGAAAAATTTGTGTTACAAAGAATGTTTTTTTCTATGTTTTTGCCCTGTAACCTTTTTCCCTTGCTTCCTACAACTTAGAATCTCCGTTTAATTTATTGGAGCGTTACATTTTCTATAACTTCATTAATGAAAATCCTATTTTGAAACCATGCATATGAACACAAATCGCTTTATATGCAAAAAACATCTGAAAAGCACAAAACTACAACAAAGAAGACTCGTTTTTATTGTATCTTTATTTATCAATTGTTTGTTATGTTTGAAGCGGTACAACTTGGCATTTATAACAGCAAAAGAAGAGTTTGACGAGTTAAACACTGTAAGGGTAGCCCAAGTCGTAAAAAACCAGAGAGTGAAGTTACAGCCCTGAAACTGAAAAAAATTTCAAAATGTCACTGATTTTTCTAATTTAAACATATCTTGTGAATGAATGACTAAATCGAATTCAAAATGGATTTATTCGACTTAGCAAAGAAAGTTCTTTGTGAAATAATACTCTACTTGACACTTTTTGATCCAATTTAGTTTATCAAAATTATAGGGTATAACCAATGTTACACTCGTTGAACTTTTGAAGATTCTTCTGATCTTCAATTTTAATACCCAAAGTTTATTGAGAACACGAATTTTGTTGTTTTTAGGGTTCCGTATATACAATATACGGATTCCCTTATAATAACACTCAGCAATTTTCTCCTAAACTACTGGACAGAAGACTTTGAAATTTGGTACCAATGTATAGTTTGGTGACACGATGAGGAGTGTATATCGTAAAAGAAAAAAAATTGATTTTAGGGGTACTTCTGGGGGGAAAAACTATAAAAACGACCGTTCCCCCTCCCTTGATCCCCGAAACTACTGAGCCTAAAATTTTGAAAAAAATAGGAAATATAGAACGTTGCCCGAACTTTACAGGAAAAATAAGGAGAAACCATTAATATTAATTTTGGGGGGCAAATTATAGAATTAAATAAAAATTTAAAAATAAAAAAATTTTAAACGCATCATGTAATATATCAAAAGAAAGGTCTCATTCTGAGGAACACAAATATATTTTTTTCATATTTAAAAAAAAATTATTTAAAAAGATATTAACGAAAATATACCAAAATTTACCCATCCCCCCCTTATCACCAAAACTATAAAACGTAAAGTTTTGAAAAAAAAATCGATTTATAGGTTCTGCCCTGAAGTTTACTGGAAAAATAAGGAGAAACCTCTACTTTTAATTTTGGGGGGCAAATTACAGAATTAAATAGAACATATAAAATTAAAATTGTTTTTAACCCATCATGTTATATATCAAATTAAAGGGCTCATTACGACGAAAACAAATATATTTTTTTTCATATTTTTAAAATAAATTATTTAAAAGATATTAACAAAAATATAAAAAAATTACCAATTCCCCCCCCTTATCTCCGAAACCATAAACTGGAAAATTTTGAAAAAAATGGAGGTATAGCCCCTCACCTGGACTTTACTGGAAAAATAAGGAGAAACCCCTAATATTTATTTTGGGGGGCAAATTATAGAATTAAATGGAAAATTAAAATTAAAATTGTTTCTAACCCATCATGTTATATATCAAATGAAAGGGCTCATTTTGACGAAAACAAATATATTTTTTTCATATTTTTAAAATAAATTAATTAAAAGATATTAACAAAAATATAAAAAATTTTACCGATCCCCCATATCTCCGAAACAATAAGCTGGACAATTTTGAAAAAACATTGGAGGTATAGCCCCTCACCTGAACTTTACTGGAAAAATAAGGAAAAACCCCTAATATTTTTTTGGGGCAAATTATCGAATTAAATGGAAAATATAAAATTAAAAGTGTTTCTAACCCAGCATTTTATATATTAAATAAAAGGGCTCATGATGAAGAAAACAAATATATTTTTTCCATATTTATAAAATAAATTAATTAAAAGATATTAACAAAAATATAAAAAAATTTACCCATTCCCCCCCCCCTTATCTCCGAAACCATAAGCTGAAAAATTTTGAAAAACTGGAAGTATAGCCCCTCACCTGAACTTTACTGGAAAAATAAGGAGAAACCCCTAATAATCATTTTGGGAGGCAAATTGTGGAATTAAATGGAAAATAAAAAATTATAATTGTTTCTAACGGGTCATGTAATATATCAAATCACAGGGCTCATTATGACGAATACAATTTTTTTTATTTTTTTTAAATGAATATTTTATTATATATTAAAAAAAAATTAAAAAATACCCATTCTCCCCGTTATTCCCCAAACTATAAGACCTAATTGTTTTTGTTTATAGGAAAAATATGAAAAAAATCCCTAATTAAACGGAAAATAAATTATTAGAAAACCCCATAGTAATTTTAGGGACAAATTATACAATTAAATGGAAAATAAAGATTCAATTTTCAAAGGCATCATGTAATATAGCAGATAAAAGGCTCATTATGTGAATTACAAATAAATCATATTTTTAAATCATTTGTATAAAAGATATTAACAAAAATATTAAACATCGACTTAATTCACACTTTAGAAACTACACTATTTAAATTTTGAAAAATATATTTTATTTATATTTTTAAATAATTTGATTAACAGATTTAATAATTTATAATTTAAACTTTGACCTATTTTGCCCTTTTTCTTCCAATCTACAGAGCCTCAAAACAAAGACAGTAGATTATAAAAGGCATCTCTGAAAGTTTATTAGTAAATAGTATTTATTTTAAATTTATTAGTAAATTAGTCTAATGTTACTTTTTGGGGGCCAAATTAGAAAATTTAATACATATGTATTCTGATAAAAGTCAAGCGAATCCTAAAGCAGATAAAATAAAAAGTCTACGTGTGGAAAATTAAAGTGTATATTTTTTATAAATTTAAACCGCTTCCTTTAAAAGATATAAGGGTAAATATAAGAAAATGCACTCATTCTCTACTTGTCTGAAACTGGAATATTCGAATCTTGAAGGTGGTACAGAACCCTAAGTATGCGAGTCCAACTCGCACTTAACCAAATTATTCAACTATATATCTATATATCTATAGACACAGTACGGATGAAATTTTAACTTAAAGCAAGAATTTTAGCATAAAATTTTAAGAAAGGTGGATAATTCAACTGATGACTCCACGGTAGTCAATGAATGTCAAAACTCAATTATTGAAATATTGACGGCATTCAGTAAAAATCGACAAAATACAGCGTTATTTAAACATTCAATCTTATCAATTATAAACCCATTAATTTAACGGTACTATATCTAAACAAATTCGTTCATCTAATTTCCCAACAAATTTGGAGTTACAATTACGCCGACACTAATCAAGCCATACCATCTTAGGAGCAAGTAATCAGTCTTGTTAGAGAGCACATAATTGTTCTGAATAAATACGCATATAAATTAGATTTTTGTTAGAACCAACACTAGTACTTCACACCGCCTATGCTATGAGTACTGAAACATCTCGCATTTATGTTAAAGGGCAAAGACCAACGTCTATAGATCTCTTTCTTGCAGTACTTTAGTGGTACCCTTTGTTTGTCAGGAAATTACTAGCCGTATTGTTGATATTGTATCTCAGTAATCATCACAGTCATCTTCATTCTCTGTACAGTCGACTCGACCCTGCCCTGCATTAACCTAAACCACTAAAAGAGCATGAAGTGGGGAGGTTGACGAAACAGTCAGGTTGGTGAACGGTTGCCGGTCGTACGCAAACCAGCCAAAGGCTGAAGACATTGAAGTCTTAAGATACTGTCGCTGACCGCTAGATGATTACTATACTTTTTTTATCAGATAACTTCAGGGCTGTGCTTCGAGTATTTTTTTCCTCTACTTACTGTGCTTGTGAGCTTCTTCAGCGTCGTTGTGTTGTGAACTTTGTGTGAATCGGCAAGTAGTACTAGTGATACTTGTGAGAACGTGACAAGCAGCACATTTATAAAAACACAGGTAACTTTGTTACATATTTAATTAGTGATAACAAGTTAGAACCAACTTTTCTTGTTTTCACACCCATAAGCTGTTTGAATTTTTTATTATCCGCCGTATTGTATGTTGCGCTTTCGACAAATTCTTTCAACTTTTTTTTCATGCGGTACCATCGATTACGAAGGAAAGTTAAATCGTGTCATAACCCTGAACTTTACAAGCAGAAGATCGTTAAATATGTATTACAAAGTGATTTCAATTAGTACTGGTAAACAGGTTTTTCTTAGTACCTGTATCTAGGTTATTGCTTCTTTGCTAGGTTTTGATTTCATTTTCACAATGTGTATTTGTGACATGAAATTTATTTTCAGACAGACCCTATCACATTTTTTTATGAAACATTTAATCAAATTGTTATTCTGAATTGGAATCTGTGGTCTATTTTAAAACAACACATCTTATTACAGTTCTCCAAATGTTTGTTATCACACACCAGTTAAAGATGTCGCTGTAGGCCTTTTTCTGTAAGCCTCAATATTATAAAATAAAAGTGGATATGACATTTAATTTGGCATTTTATTAGTTTAGCAGTTATAATAATTAAAAAACATCTCCTATTCTTTTTAAATTGACGAAGGTAAAAGAAATCATGAAATTGGATCCAGACCTTTGATGTTTAGATGTTTTCTGCAACTTGAAGCGCATTTAATCCAAATTAATGCTTTAATGAGATGAAGCTACTGAAATATCGTCAAGTTCATTAGCCATAGTATCAGTTCACTAATTTACAATGAAGTCAACTTTCTTTTAACAAGAATTTCGGACTCAACTCAAAAACCGTTATCTCCGAAGGAAACATCGCTTTTTTCGATTCTCAATAAGATAAAAAATGTAGTACCTAACGTTCCTAACTAAGCAAACTGTTAAGAAAAAATATCAATTTCTGGAAAAACACTTAGAATTGCACATTAATAAAGATAGCGAAAACTGGTAACAAATATTTGACCAACAGAAAATTGGAAAATAGATGTTAAGCAATTTAAGCTCAGCAGTTTGTATATAGGTTCGGACACATTTTTCTGCAATTTCGAAATATTATATTTGTAACTATCATTTCGAGACAGGCTTACACTTCACGACAGACACATGTCGTTTCTATGTAGGAACCATCAAGCAGTGCACTACCCTTAAATGACCAAATTTCGAAAAATTATCTAATTCAAACCTACGAGGTCTGACTAATAAATAAATGACACTGCGCGCGCAGAAGGCACCCTAAAGGAGTAAGGAGGGAGGGAACCGAGGCAGCTGGAAGTGTGTTCTATTCCAGTATGAAAATAGGTTTTAGCCGCTTTAGTAGTATTTTTTCTATAGAGTTTTTTTTTTGACGCCAATAGAAGTGTTTGAGGCGGAAAAACACGTACATTGGATCTATGTACTCCGACTGAGTGAGATAAGAATTCTCTACCTCGTGCACTTGTGGGAGCACCGTAGATGACCAACGTCCAGGTGGACTTGTGTCCTTTACAACTCCGCAAACACTGATCAAAATTAATGAAATTGAAAGTTCGTCCGTCAACAAATTAAATTGAATTTTTAATTCCTGGGTGAATATATACAGGCGTTTACATTCCCTACATATTAGTTAAACTTTCTGCGTTTAAATATTCGATCATATGTTTCCAACTTCCAACATATAAATAATTTCAAGAGATACAATATTTATGAAGGTGTGACTATCAAATACGTACTTTAAATTATATTTGCATTCAGTATTATGCTTACCTAAAATTAATGTTCGACTGTGACAGTTCAAATTTAGTTATTTCAAAACAACAAATAAATTCTCATACAATCTCAGCTTAAACAATTAACAAATGTCAAAACAACACATAATATAAAATTTCTTGAATATGGCAATGTAATAAAACAAGTTGTTGTAAAATATTTAGCACTGCTGCTTAATCCTATCTTGGCAATTTGTCATTATTTAACAAATCCCAACTATCTAAATAATTAACAAATCGGTGCATTATTGCAAATTACATTAAAAGCTTTATTATTGATTTGTTCGATAATGAATTTTGATCAACCAAAGGCGAACATTCTCAGTGATTACAATTCATATTTAAATTATTGAATTTCAAAATTGGTTATAACAATCATAGATAATTTCAAAAAGATTGTCGAGGAGGTCTTGAATTATTTTACCTGTTCATTGGGTTTTCTCTTCTCAATTTTTTTCCCTGCAACAGATAAGTATTTGAAATATTATATGTGCCAGCATTTATCGAAAACCTACGAATACTAATATATATTTGAATTATCACTGCAACCATCCCTTGAATATAACAATGGTGTTATAAAGTGCTTATATGATACAGCAAAAAAGTCAATATTACCAAAGAACACACCAAGAAACCAGCACAAATAACCAATACACCACTAATACCAACCAAACATACAGAAAACAAAATAATGAACATAATTCCATATGTCCCACATTTAACCAAACCATTTAACGCAAAGAGAATTCAAAAAATTGTGTGTACAGTGTTGTATGTGACTGTGGCCATACTTATATCGGTAAAACCTTTAGAAATAAGGAAAAAAGAACACCAATATAACATTTCCAAAAGACAAGTGGACAAATCAAATTTGGCCAACCATGTATTAACCAGCACTGGCAACCATAGGATAGACTGGGATAAAACAAAGATCTTGTTCATCTGGAACGACAATTTTAGAAGTATTAAATAAGTATTACTATAGTCTGCATATCGGTGCTATTAAAATATATTATTGGTTTAAATGTGAAAATATATATGCAAAACATTTTTGAAATTGGAAACTATTGCAATTCTACCTGAAGTATTCATTACCTACGCCGACTATAAGTAAAGAATGCAAATCCTTATAACTTAGTTGTCAAACTTATTGGATGGTCAGCAAATCTGCATTGGTCCATAATTGATGTTTTGCATTTAACAAAACACAACATTCCATGACTTATTAGATAAAAAAATAATTGTAAGCCTTAAAGCTATGCAATGCATGCCTTGTATTATACGCATCATGACATTTTTTTATATGACTA
The DNA here is from genome assembly GCA_034190945.1 of Octodonta nipae. Taxonomy (NCBI): domain Eukaryota; kingdom Metazoa; phylum Arthropoda; class Insecta; order Coleoptera; family Chrysomelidae; genus Octodonta; species Octodonta nipae. The sequence continues at coordinate 190,585,043 of CM067216.1, read as the reverse complement.
GTGTAAGGAATTTATTACTAGTTTTTATTTAGGTTTACCTATCCTAGTGTCTGCAAATAAATCGTGTGTTTAAATTTTAGGCCACTTGCCCACATTGACCTGAAATTTTGCTTACGTGCATCTCTTGATTTACTGCCATAGATTGGCTAACAGAGCATGATTAGCTAAGTGACATACTAAATTCCATATGGCAGACTCCCGAAGATGGCAGACCAATTATTTTTTATGCACTCTGTTGATGTAAGAATCAAATGAAAGTGTTTCTTGAGAAGAATATCAAAACTGGAATGACGTCACTCTAAACTCAATTTGGCGGACGCCCCAAGATGGCGGACAAAATTTTCTTGTCTACTTCCCTGAAAACAAAGAGTTTGCTGAAAGGAATACGAAAAATAAAATAACGTCACTATAAATTCAAAATGGCAGACGCTCATGGTACGAGTATCAAATAATGGGGTTTGCCGAGAGAAATACCAAAAATAAATAAATGTTCAATAAATTGAAAAATAAATAAACAAAGGCAACTAAAATACGCTTTAGAAAACTAATAAGTTTAAAAAATAATAGCAAAAGAAATATAAACAATCTTTTATTAAAACTCACGAAAATGGAAAAAGTAGATCAAGGAACTCACAGTTCATAGTTCTATACTCATCAGTCAAAGTTTGAACAGATATTCACGTACTATCGATTGGACTTAAAAGTTTATCGCATAATTTCCGTAATATCTTAAAATTCTTTCATAAATTACTTTTCACAGAAAATTTGATAGAGGGATAATTCACATTTTAAACGATTTAGAAGGCTCCTCAAAATCTGCCATTGGCTTCAAAATGTGTAAGTAACAATATCTTGTGGTACTGCAATGAGACAGTAAAAGTAGGGAAGGCTGAAAAAAAAATTGATCGGTAGTTGAAATAACGCGAAGCCAACACAGAGACACTTGATCAGAGAGAAAAAGAGGAAATCTTAAAGAGAGCTTTCCAAGTGCAGAAAACGAATCATTTGTGAGTTGCTTCTACCCATGTGTCTACATGTTATTGAAATGTGATTGGTGTTCCATATGTTTATATTTATTCACTCCAGCATCTAATTAAAATCTCTGATGATCCTCAAATACAAAAGTTTTAATAATGTAATTAACAGAATGAAAAAAAAAATCATTCAATAAAACCTGAATTTATTTCGTTTTGAAAAAAATGGAATTTCAAAAGTTTAGTGTACTATAAAGTTCAGTCCATTTACCAGAGTGAAGTGTCCAATTACGATTTTATGTTTTTGTGGGTTTACAAAAGATCTCCAGTCTAGAACCAAACAAACAAACTTAGTTTAAAAAGATAATGATTACCCAAAAAATTTTCCAAAATGAACAGAAAAACTGTGGGTGACGCCTTGCCAAAAAAAAAAATCGGTGGTGCTAAATGCAGTGTCACAAAAAATTAATTTTAGTTTGTTTTAACCAGAAATATTTTCAAATTAACAGTATAAAGTAGACGATGGCCCAACTAATCTTAGAAAACTATTAAAAATGATATTATCAAGACAGTCAGAGAAATTGTGAAAACGCTAACAGAAGGAAGATGAGCTTAATAAGTGAGAGAAAGAAAGAGACAGAGCGAGAGAGAACACAGTTCGACGGTGCTATTTCCGAAACAAATCAGTATCCGGAACGAATTACATAATTTAAAACACTTATCACTGATCATTAACAATTATTAATTGAGTAAATATTTCCACATTAAAAATATTGCTTTGAACACTATATTTTAAATTAGAACACACTACGGCATTCAGAACTCATTTATTTCCCAAACCAATTGATGATACACTTTTAGATTTAGCGTTACTCGGCTAAAAGGACTCATTAAACCACAAAATCGCATTGTTTCTGCGATTTGCTTGATTTTTACGTGAAATCCTTTGATGTCAAGGCCTCAACTTGAATTGTTTAAATCATTTCAAGTAACAAACAAAACAAGCATTCAAGGCTAGGATTTCGTTTTTTCCAAATTCAATTTCAACACCATTACGTTCTTTTAATAGTTTTTTGAATTGCAATTATAAAACCTTCACAGATCTCTTATACAAATTAAGTAGAGTCTGACCTTAGCATTTATTTTCATTCTTTTTGATCAGTAATTTATCATCTTGAATTGCCACTATAAATGTAGTAAGTTAATCTTGAGAGCTGTCTTGGTATCGAGAATTTTATGCATTGCAGCAGTGTAACCCTGAAGAAGACATTTTGCTTTATTTCTTTTCCTGTACTGGATGAATACATGTAATTGTCTTTTAATGGTAAATATTTGCATAATAACATAAAAACTTTGTAATTTAAAAAATCATTATCAAGTTTTTTTATAATATTCAAGGAATGTGTACTTATTATCAATGTTTTTTGGGTTACAATGTTACAATTATACACCAATTGTAATAGCAATCAAGGTAAATTATATAATATACTAATTTGAACAATAAACTAATAAATAAACGAAAACATATCGGTATTTTATGCTAAAAACATATTTAACAATTTCCTAAAATTGGCCAGTTATCACAATTAAAAAATTAAGTAAAAATGATTTTTAAGTTAAATGGTTTTATTTAAAACCAAATGCTCAAAAATAATTCGGTAGGTCTTAGGTATCACGCATCACACCGTATAATCTTTGGGAGCGTCAAATTTCTATCAAGTCAACCGCTATATCTATATATAAATAGTCAAAGACAAAACGATTAAGTACCGTTTTCTCCTCTGTCCCTCAACCGATTTTCTTCATTAATGTTTTATTTGGTAGCTACTGAGGACCTTCACTGCAGAATGCTTATATTAATTTATAATATTGATTCATTCATTAAATAAAATATAATAAAAATTCATTATTTACGTCCATACTGTCAACGCCAAACAAATGACAGTGCCGCCGCCGCCAGATGGTCAAAACTCAAAACATTGAGTAATTATATTTGGAGGGAGCGATCGTTAGATATATTCTTAGATCATGTACTTCTGGAAGTGGCATGCAAGCGTCGTTATTGTTTAGTGGTAAAATAGTCAATGTAGTAGATCAGTATTGATTTTTCGGATGCATTGCAGTAACTTCCATATTTAATATTCTGTTTTTAATGTGAATTTAATTATTTGATTAATATATTATTATCACAACCTTTCCGAAGGTGTTGTGTAAAAAATTGTCAGACAGCGTACAATAGAGAATGTATTAAATATTTAAGTTGTCCTAGAGATGTTGGTCCTCTCTTTTCTTTAATATTCCTGAACTTGATTGAAACCGCAAATGACGAAAACTTTTAGGTTGCAAAGAACGATCTTCCAATTATTATATCGAATATTTTGCCAGGAGCGGTTCCAGCCAAACATTTCGAATACCGATATTTGATTACATTTTTATTTTCTTTTTATTTCAATGGATTTGTCAATATGAGTGAACAATTTTGGTCATTACATCTACTTCTCCGATTTCTCCACAATTCTGTTTCTTAGAAAAATATACTTTTTAAAATTTCATGAAATAGGGTTGAATTTCGACCACTGGGCGACCAGTAGTCATTAACGATTTTATTTTTTGTCTGAATATTGGGGAGAGTGGTGTGATGTGTGGTACCTAGGACCTACCGAATTATTCTTTAGTACATTATTAACATCAATATTGTCTTCCTTTTAAATAAAACCGTTTAACTTAAACATCTTTTTTACTTAATTTATTTCCAAGTTTTAGTTTTTTATTTTGTTGGATTATACTCCGCATTTTACTTTTAATCTAGCCTCACGTTGCTTAGGTGTTTCTGATGCTACCAGTTGCCTTTGTCTTGCACTTTGCCCTGCTAACCTGGCTTCACGTTGCTCTGGTGTTTCTGATGTTAATTGATCTCTCCGTTTTTGTACTCGACTATGAGTTTCATTTTTCAGTTTCTTTTGCACATTGTGTACTATGTTTTTCTTTCCCCTTTTCAAGCCTTCCTTTTTGCTATGTAGCAGTGTATGTTTTATTTTTGTTTGTTTTTGTTTGCAATAGAGGGACAAGGCTATATACAAGATGCGCCTAAGTCTTGAGAGAAAACCGCATATCATTTTTATCCACCCTAATTCCACGCAGTCCTCGGCATGTTTTAACTTTTTGCCTTAACTTGAATGATGAACCGCTAACGGCATACCATTTTTAGCCACCCTAACGCCACACAGTTCTCGACACGATAGAAAATCTTGACTTGGGAGGGAGATCATGCTTGTATCAAAGCTTTTTCATTTGATACCCTTATTGAAGGGGTGTAAAAAAATATATATTTAATCAGAAATTTTGTTGGCAGCCATATTGTATTTTCCTTTCTTTCATAGTGAAAGTATATGTAATCCGCCATTTTATAGTTGCTGCCATCTTGGATTTACAATGATACAAAAAAAAATTGTATTGTAATCAGAATTACAAATATCCAAATATCCCAAATATCATATCAATCTGTCCAGAGAAAGGGGGTGAAATTTTAATTACCAGATTTGATCCAAACAAACAAACAAACAAATAAATAAAAAGGGCAAGCTAAATAAAACCGTTTGTAAACACAAAATTTGCCAAATTTGGCAGATCTAAAGTCGTTACAATTATAATTTTAAAAACAAACAATACAGTAGATGTCAGAATGACCGTTGTTAGGGAGGGGTTATATATTATATATTAGACTTGTAAAAAAATTACGAAATCCTTGAATTTGGGCTTCCAATATTTAAAATAATCTTAATGCTTTACTGAATTTAAATAAATATAAATAAAATAAATTTATCTAATGAATGACAAAACATATTCTACCAAACAAACGGTATAAATATAATCAAAGGTTGTACCATTTATTCAATCAGTACAATTTTCAAATGCCAAATGAACAAAAAATCTTTCTTATATTTATATGGTCAACATCATCAATCAAATTAAGAATAATCCGAAAAGCCATTGACAAAGAAGCAATACAGTTAAGTATTCTCTCGCGTATAACGGTCTATTATTTGGAATATTGATTAGTAAGATCTCAATACCTATCGCTAGCATATCTTTAAAGTATCGGGTTAAGTACCGATACTCTTGATTACCTATTATTTCGTTTGTCGAATAATCTATTATTTCAGATTTTATTATCAGTTTTCTAAAACAATTTTGTGAACAGAAGAACATTTACAAATAATTCCAAAAACTACAACTGATTGATTAGGTATTTCACTTTTGAAAATTGTAATCTTATATTCTAAATTCATTAAGAATTAAAAACACCAGCCGCACTAGATGAAAACTTTCAACTTTTTTATGACTATAATTAGAATATTATGTTTTTAATAAACTTCTGGTATAGAATAACTAAATATATAGTAGACCCTTTCATATAACAATTTAGAAACAAACAGTTGCTGAATATAAGGTAATTAAGTATATATTGTTTTAAAAATTTATTAAAAAAATGCGTAATCGGAGTTTTAAACTAAAAATCTTCAGGGTCGAAGAGTAGAGGGAATAGGCAACAAGAGATCTTCCTGCAAACAATAGAGGTAGCACCAAATGGAGATATAATTTGGTATAATAAATAGATAATCCACAAAAATACAAAATACCATATGGTACGGAAAGTATAGCAGATACTATAAGTACGACAGAAATGATGACTGTCTTAGACACCGACTCATAAACAAAGAATTAAGAATATAATGTAATGAATACCAAACAAAATGAGTAAAGAGACAATTATGGTTCAAACTTGTAAACATGAATGAACGAAACAAGATATGTAAATTGCGAAATTTGATAATAAAACACCAACAAGAAAACTAGTCGAGAGATAGAAAGAATAAATACTAAATGTCCACCTCACATAAGAAATTCAACAGACATGTGCCTATTTGTATAGAATAGACAATTTTGTTTATTTTATATTAAAATTTATAAATTTGGTAACAATGTATGACAATTGTAAAACATAGTCAGGTGACATTTCATGTGGAATTTCACTCCTCAGAAAGATCTCTGAAAAACAGATTATGTAAATAATTGGAAATCAAAATGTAGCAAGACAATTTATGGAAATTGTCCAAAATAATATTCGCCTCATAGAAAACAGCACCAACGTTTTTCAGAAGCAATATAGAATTCGTTTGACTTTTCGTAATAGTCACTTTGTTTGACTATTTAGAATGATTTCGTTCTTGACTACTTGATTATAATTTTTTACTATAGACGGTGTCCCAATTTCTTCATTATTTAGGAATATACAAAAACTTTCTTTCATTTTCCATTTCTTAGTGTATTCTTCTTTAAGTAATATTTTGGTCTCATCAAGGTCCATTTTGTTTAAACCAGTATCTGTTAATACATGGTTTGCCAATCTTGTCTGTCTGTACGTCCTCGTGATATGTTTATTGGTGTTCTAAATTCCTTACTTGAAGAGAATGTTTGACAGGCATGTTTTCCGAAGACACAAGGGAAGGGAAGTGTTTTTGGAATTTTGAATAGCGTTTTTCGATTTTGTTTTATTTTTAAATATATTTCAGTGCATTGTTTGTTTCAACGACCCCTTTTACTTTGTGTTTATCTCGAACACGTTTATTTTTTTCGGATAAACCGGAAACATATGGTATAATGTTTATAATTTTGGAGTTGTGTGCAGTTCTTGTCTTGTTTGTGGATTTTTTGTTTTCTGTTGATTTGATTAATTGGTTTGTTTCTTTCCAATGCCAAAAACTGCCATAACTTTAAGATTTTTAGAAATAAAGATAGAGGTTACCTCAGAATGTTTCATAAATATGTTGCTTACTATGGGTGACAAAGAAGAATCCTTCTTTTCTAAGAAATTTTCTTTATATTAAAAATATGTAATCTGAAACAAAATCTGATATGTATGAATGAAGAAATTGTATAAACAATGCAAAACAAATAGTCGCCAGAAAACAAAGAAGCCAACAACTAACATAAAGTACGTCTAATTTAAATAAAAATACATAAACTGTAAACAACTCTGAAAGTATATATATTATACCCTATATTTCCGGTTTATCCACAAAATTAAATGTGTTGGAGATACATATATAAAACGATTTTTACGACAAACAATTCACTTAGATAAATTCCAAAACCTATGTATATAGTCTAACTTGTGTTTGCGGGAAAACATATACTGCTGAAACATGAAAAAAAAGACCGCCCAAACAATATCTCGAGACTACACATGAACAGATCGAGATTGGCAAATCATGTACTAACTGATAATAATAGCACAAATTTGACTTGGACAAGACCAAGATCATACTTAAAGAAGAACACACGAAAAAAGGGTCAAAGAAAGTTTGTCTGTTGTTAAACAATAACGAAATTGGGTCACCCTCTATAGAGATAGATGTATCACGGCAAGCGATCCTGTCAAATGAACAGCAACTAGGAAATCTCAATATTTGTTAGTCGAAAACGAAACGTTCATAATTGATAATTAAACAAATTGCCAAATTGTTACAGAGAAATACTGTTCGACAACAGTTTCTGATAAGGTATCGAAACGTCCAGACTATTTAAGCAAATAAGTATATTGATGTATACATTAGTATATATTACCCAGGAAAAGTAGTTTACAAATCCATAGACCGCCAGTCTCTCAGTTAATTCTGCTAAAGAGTTTTTCTATATGGAGGCAACTTAGTATTTGTGAAATTTCCACGAATTTCCCCTATTACACCTTGATTTCCAGTTATTTACCTTTTTTTACATGAGCGGATCAAAGAGTGGTGATGGGGGCGATCGATAATCCAAGAAATCTGTATTTAAAATTATATTTGGGTAAATTTCCCCCCTGAAGCTTGAAATCGCCCCTGCTTTTCAGATATCGTTGTGGGAAGAGAAAACTCATATACACAGTCAAAATATATATTTACCTCCTTAATCATTGAGAAGAAAGTCACATTACATGTTTAGGTAATTACAATTTCTAAAGCTTGTTACGAAAACTATTAAGTAACAAATAATCTTTAGTTTACATCAACTGATATTAAACATTAAAAAGACAAAACAAAAAAGCCAACGTAAACTGTTTCGTTTTTACGAAGCAACAAACAACGTAACCCACTTGCACCGATGGAATCGACATACTTAAACTTTCTTATTCTGTCCTTGCATCTCCGAACAATATTAAAATAATGTTATGTGTACAGCACTGTTTTCTCGCATACCGGATCACGTAAATACAAAAGATTATGTGAGAAATATATTGCTTATTGTCGATAAAATCATGTGAGTTCAGTTTACTTTGAAAGTAATTATCTGGGACAAACATTGTAAGTCTTATCGAAAGCTAGTGAAGATGAACTTTTCCCATTCCCCAGGGGGAATTCATGTTGTAATTTGATTCAGCTGATTATATTACACACCTGTAAGAAACGTGCCAACCGGCAACAGAAATGATATTTTGCTGAATAATGTCGGTGAGAAAATACGCAATACCTTTCCATCTCACGTTGTCTACCTCGTTTTACTCTCGTTATTCGTGTTTTTCATAACTCTAAGAACTAATTATAAAAAATTACACAGCCAAATAATTAATAGAGTTGAGAAGTTAACGAAGGAACTTAAATTGAAAATGTGAAAATTATTTTGGAAACAAATTAAATTTTAGTTTAAATCACAATTTAAATAAGTTCATTGTTATTTTGAATGTTCTTCTGGGATTTTCTCTCCTCGCAATGGTTTCTGAAAAATACAGATAAGTTAAGTACTTGAATATCAAGGTGTAGTATCTAAGAGCAGTTTGTGGACACTGCCCGGAACACTAGTTGCCCTCTTATAGAAAAAACTCTCCCGCAGGATTAACTGTGAGAAAGAAGGTCTACAGATTTGTCAACTAGAATTCCACTATAATATGTTGTGTATTTTGTGTTGTAATTATCTGTTTTTTTGTGACGTTTGAATGTTTTGCACTATATTCGCTTGACTTTTTGTGGTAATGTCAATTGACTGATTAATTGACTTTGAAGTTTCTTTTTTGATGTTCATTCGTCAGAAGTTGTTGCCATGCAACCGGTATCTCTACAGAGGGTGTCCCGATTCCTCCATTATTCAACAACATGCAGACACTTTCTTTGATTTTTCTTTTTTTTGGTATGTTCTTCTTTAATTAGTATTTTTGTCTTATTCCAGTCCATTTTGTGTGTACCATTATCCGTGAGTACATGATTTGCCAATCTTAATCTGTCTATATGTCTTCTTGAGACGTTGTATAGGTGCTCTTTTGTTCTAATTTGGAGAGGTCTTGATGTCTCACCGGTATATGTTTTTCCGCAGGCACAAGGTACACTGTACACACAATTTTTGGAACTTTGAGTACTGTTTTCCGGTTTTGTTTTTGTCAAATTTGATCTTAAAGTATTATTTGTTTTAAAAATCGTTTTTACTTGGTATTTATTGCCAGTTATTGTTATTGAAACTTTCTGAGATCAACTATTTCAACATTATGGAAGCCCAGGGAAACTTGGAGGAGTTATATTTCTTACTTGTACTTAAAAGGTTTAGAGCAGAAATTTTCTATAGGACACGATCATAACTTCGGGCGATTTTTATAATCCATTCCATTTCCTTTTTTTGTGAAACATGAATCAACGATGGTATCAAAATGTAATCCTCACTAGAGCGTACGGTATATTTTGCATATGTTAACGCATATATTTAAAATAAATAAAAAAATTATTTCACTTACAAATACAACTAAAAGTTCTTTTCCTGTTTGGCTACTCACAGTAGATATTAGTTTTATAAGTAATCATTTCCAATTGCGTGATCTAGTGATTTGTGTCAAGTATGACGGAACAGAGTTGCTGTTCGTGACTTTAACTTATTAACATTTAACTTATTTATATTAGAGTCTCGATCTATAACTGTAATATGCTCTAAATCTGATTTATTTAAGAGTTGACACAGTGTTTGAACCATTTATATTATAAAACCTTGAGTTTGTAATTGCGTCCTGTTGATCCTCAAAAAAATATTTTCAACATATTTTCAGGAAACAGAAATTCATGTTTTAGGTTAGGTTATTTTTATGGTACCAAAAATTAAAAAAAAAGACTTTGTGAACACAATTAAAATTTTGCTGGTATCTTGTTCTGGTAATTGACATTGATTAGCCTGAACTTTATATTACCAATGGCTCATTAGTTTCCCAGTACGGGACTCAAAAGTTTAAAGTATTATTTGGAACTAAAGACATACAAAGGAATTGCAGCTCCGTCATAATAACAATTTTTAATTATCATTTTCGGTCACTAAATTGCAAAAATTTTAGATGAAAATAAATAGAAGATATAAATTAAAGGTGCTGGATTTCGAACAAAATTTCAACAACAATTGAAAATAGAGCATTAATTAGGTTTATTTATCCGCCGCGGGTCATAGTTGGGCCAAATCCGAACAGACATGTTATGAAATTTAAAAGAAACACTTTAATGTATTACTTTAATAGAAATAGCATCCATAAATCCTAGAATTTTTCTAAGTTCAAAACCCAGACTAGTGCCTGACCCATGAAAAATTTTGTTAAATTTTGTCTTATTACTAAAATTTTTCATAAATATCTTATCTACTTTCTCTTCACTAATGTGTTGCTGTATTTGTCTTTTTTTAAGTCATTTATAGGAAAAAAAGTCATTGCTAATTATTTAAATCAAATATCTTAGTAGACAACCTTATCGTAGGAAATGTGGTTTAATATCCCCTTTATCCCGTATGGTCTATACGGCACTGACGCAGATTGTAGTTTTAACGGCTAAAAATTCGACTTTGTTAAATATGTTAATGGCTAGTATGTTACAGACTACGAAAATATTTGAGAAACTTAATTCAGCTGTTTTCCACTTATTTTAATGAGATTTGTTTTGACAGTTGTTAATATTAGTTATTTAAGAAAACTCTCAAGCTCAAGTATCAATATCGATTTCAAAATATGTTTTACAATCGAAATATTTAATTGTTAAATCTGAATAGCTATTGTTTGCTTTTATGGCTTTCTGTTGCTTCCAGTCAATAGATGATATCTTGACCGAAAGAATGCGAAATAAGATTCTTGTACAGCTACTTCAAACTTGATTGAGATATATGAAAGCGGTGGTATTGGGTTAACCACAAATTCTTCATAGCTCTTTTGACGTTAACGACAAAATTTGGCTTTTTTCAAATGTTTATAAAATTGCAATTACTAGTGCTTTAATTAAAAACATTATATACTTTCATTAAAAAAATAAAAACATTTTTGATGATTTTAATTACGTTAAAGTTTCTAGATTTTGATTAAGACTTGATGACGCAGAACAGAGGAAAACTCACCATTAAATTCTAAGACGATCGCTAATGTATGCGTTTATTTCGACTATTTTTTTGGTATGTTATGGACTTATTGTTTCAGTTACCTTTATTTTAACAAAAGACTTCCTAAGACTTTGTTATTTTTATTTCTGAAAGTAAGAAAGCAACGCAAAAAATAAATTAAAAATTATTTTTACGAGGGCGAATCAAATATGACTTTTGTTTTAAAAATTTTATTGGTACGATCAATACAAATTTTAATACATATTGTTTTTCTACATAGCCTCCTCTCTTATGTATTCATTTTTCCCACCGAATCGGAAGTTTTTTAATACCTTTCTCAAAGAATGAAACTGGTCGCGTCGATAACCAATTGCGCACAAACGTTTCTACACCTTCGTTGTCCTCAAAGTGGTGGCCTCCCAGTTCTTCTTTAAGTGGCCCAAACATGTGGTAGTCACATGGCGACAAATCAGGACTGTAAGGCGGGTGTTCAAGAGTTTCCCAATGCATTTTGTTCAATTTTCCTTGAGTCAATGCAGCTGTATGTGGCCGAGCGTTGTCATGCATCAGAATCACACTTCGGATAGACATATCCCGCCTCTTTTGCCGATAGGCAAGTTTCACTTGTTGGAGTAGTTCGCAGTAATACTCAGCATTAATTGTACGGCGTTCGTGCAGAAAATCGATCAGCAGTACGCCTTCAATCAGCTCACGAATTGCGTAGATATTCCCCGCATTGATGCTTGTCGTGGGACGGCGTGCATGAGGCTCATTTCCCACTATCTCTCGGCCATCTGAAAACTTTTTGTGCCAGTCGTACACTTGGGTCCTTGAAAGTGTTTCATTGCCGAACTGTGCAAAATTTCAGACGGTCTAACGCCCTCCCGCGCCAAAAATTTGATAACAACACGTTGCGCAACAACGTATGCACCTCTTGCTCTGACATGATACTACTAACAGCGCATCGACTACGCCTCGCCAAACCGACAAACTCCCCTCTTCTTAACATCCCTACCTAACATATATCGAGACGTCACGCCACTCGAATTACCTACAGGGCGAGAAACAGAAAAGTCCGCTTCATATTTGATTCACCCTCGTATTTCATATATTGAACATATTCAATAGAATACTGCAGCAGATGCATCTACTTCAATGTTCTATTTCTAAAACATCTAATCATCTCAGCAACGAATTAGTGACAAATTCACGAAAATACCTCGTGATTTTTAAGGGATGCCTGAAACTGTCGAATGAAATGTATGAAACTCGCAAAAGTTTTAGGCATCCCTTATTATTATTTTTCGAACTATTGGATATACCTATAGCAGTCAATGGGGCGAAGACAATATTTTAAATAGATAAGCATCTCAGGGAAAATTATAGGGGTTTACTGTAATTTTCCTAATATATATATCCTTGCATTATATTTTTTTAATTGGTAATATATTATTATAATATTTAATATTTATATATTTGGTAAGTAAGACCACCTGGGACCTCCGGAACAAAATAATGAATTAATTATATTTTTTTAATTGGTTCATTACTTTAATGGCTGTCGATAACCAGTTACTAGTAGAAATGGCTATACACAATTTAACAGAATCAGTAGAATTGGTTTTACCATAGGGTATTACATACTTTATATTTTTCATAGTTTAAAATATGTTTTCTAATTTGATAGATTTTCGCATGTACCATTCATGGCACTTACTACATGATTAGTAAACCTTTGTTCACTATGTTTCTGATTACAGTTTTTGGTTTGATAGTCCTTGACAGTATGATTTGCCGGAAAAAACTATATCATATCTGGAAAAATCATTTGTTCAAATCTAGAACAATAACTCAATTTACCATAATCAGTGACTTGCATATCTATTTCCTGCAAATGTCTCATCAGAAATCTCAAATGAAAATGGCAAAAATAATTTCTATGTCGCTAGGTTGCCTGCATTTTAAAATCACTCTATTATTTGTTTTAATTGTTTTTTATCTGCCGACACTTTTAGAGAAATAATTAATACACTATTGCTGGAGCTTTTCTAATTGTTGTTTGTTTTGTTTGTGTCTTCTTAAACATAATCATCTCATGAACATCATAAACATAATAATTAGTGAGTCAGTCAGATACATGAATGTTTTATTTTTTAACCGACTCAAAAAATGAGGAGCTTGTTATCTCTGACCTCAGTCAATTATGAAGCAATTTGGATAATTCCATCAGAAAATCGGATAAAACATTCATTGACCATAAAATTTGGCGAAGGAACCGGAATTAATTAATGTTGAAAATAAATGAGAATAAATGTTAGTTAAGCTACTTAAAACAATTGAGGTATGTATACAGTTTTTTCACTTAGGTTGGATCGTATGGAAAATCCTGGTATTATTAATCGTAAGAATAAAGTTATTTTTCATAAAAATAAAACATATTCTGGGCTATAATGTAAAATCATCAAATGCCAAATATATGAAAATTATCTAAAAAAAATTGCTATATGCAAAGTTATTTATATTTGAAGATTGTATCAAATTATTCCTTTGTATCACTAAAAATAGTAAAATTATTAAAAAAAACAAAAACCGACTTAAAATAAATAAAAATTAACGGATCTCTGCGTATTAAGCATAGTGCACTAATAAGTAAAAAGTACTCGGTTGGATATTTTCAACAATTTTTTTATATGTATGATAAAACTGTGTTTCAAGTTGGTGCTTTAGTTATTAATATGTATAATATATTTTACCAGGCTTTCCAATTACTTGAAAGAAGTTTATGGTACATATAATATATTTTTTTACTTAAAAGTTCCATTTGAGTTATTTTTTACGTTTCAGCGTCATTATTGTTATAATTTATAAAATAAGATATTTGAAGTCGCTTCTGTTTTCTTTTAAATATATCTATGAACATTTCTTATATGCCTTATCGAAAATAAAAAAAAAATACCAGACCTACCAGATGGCATTTCGAAGATATAGGACGGAATGTGGTTCCCATGATTGAAGATTTATGTAAGATACATTTTCAAATTTAAGATTACAAAAATTGTTTTAAAGTTTCTTTTAATCAATATATTCCAGCTTTTGTTTTTGGAGTAAGCTTTTGATCATTAACCCTTTTAAACTATTAAATTTATCGATATTACAAGAGGGTAATTACTGTAATTTACAGCTAGGATATCTCGTTTCTGTCTCGTGGAGGAGCAATTTTTACTGAAAAGTTACATACACCCTCATTAGTCTTCTAGTCTTTCTGATTAACAACTATCTATCTTTAGCAAAACGAAACAAAAAGTATTTCAGGTAATAATAGCATTATCTATATTATAATCTGTGTATGTGCCATCAACAAGAATTATTACCGTAATAGTTTTCTACAGCTGATATATGACGGAGTTTAAATCAGTTTTATTTCTTTACGTGCTCTGTTTTCCTTTATGAAATATGGCGCCCAGCAATTTATGCTGATAACAGTTATTAGCGAAAATAATACGTTGTTTCACTCTGCTATTATAGCTCTAAAGAATATTAATCAAGTAATTTCATGTGTTATAAGCTTCGTATTTATGGTGGAATGGCCACTTTCTTTAAATAGGCTTTTGAAAAAGTGTAGTTGTGTGATGGAAAATGAATTAATTGTAATAACAAATATATTTTGCTTAAAAATATCTGAAATTTGATTACTAATATAGTATTGATCTAATTTATATTCTGTACTCGAAATAGTGTATTATACTATAAATACCGTAAATTGTAAGATATACACTGTACAGCGCATCCCATTTTGGTTGAGATTGCCAGGTTACTCGGTTGTTATTGAAGATAGAGTCTTGCGGTTTTCACATACATGTTCTACTTTTTTGTGAAACTCAGGATGGCCATATCAGATTTTGCATAAGTGTTTCCATTTTTAAGATACAGGGCGATTTTGATAATTTATACTTTTTGGACCCCTTTTATATCTACGAAGTTATTAGAAATACTCTTGCGCTAAGAACTACGTCTAATAGAAAATTTTGCATAGAATCCAGTGGAGTACTCAATTTTTTTTCCGAGTATGGTTTTGAAGATACTACACAACATTATATATTTTTAAATGGAACACCCTGTATTTTATTATTTCATTGAATTCGTTATTTCTTTCCCTTTAAAATAATGTATAATACAATGCACATGGTATTATTAGAAATGCTAAAAAAAACTAAAAAGCTGAGTTTTTTGCTAGTAGGCCATATATTTTCCATTTAAAAGGAGAATCAAACAAATAATTCCATTTGAGATTTTTTATAGGAGTTTATCAGCAAAGAAAAATAATGTTGACAATAATTCAATAACAAGAAACCCGAAATTTAGGTACCTAAAAGCAACTAATAAATAGTTATACATCGTTCATTAAGTATAACAAACAGAAAGTATTACAAATCAAATATCTATCTTAAAATTAATTTTGGACATTATTTATTACCTTATTGATTTAACTGTTCAAATTGTTGTCCATTTTCCCGAACACATAATTGGCAAACCTTTCCATCTCGCATGCATCCATTTAAAATTATTATAGAATCCCGCCTTCCGGAACAATATTTTATCTAGTGAGCGCTGGAGAGAAAAACGCAAATCTGATCAAGCTGTCATTGTTAGTAACTATTGTGTTTTATCGTGTTTGAGTTTACAAGATCATTATATAAATAATTATTCGTGAGTTTGCTGGTTGATAATTGATAATGGCTGGAAGAGAATTCGTTTTTCAAAATAACGAAAAATACGATATGATACAATGTTTAAATCAATGTTATGAGAATGTTGAAGAAGCTTTAGAACTATATTTCCACAGGTATAAAGTACGAGTATTTTACCATAAGATATTTCATGAAATCGCGTTTTTAAAACTTTCAGATATCCAGAGAGGCATCAACCTAGTCGAGCAACTATATTTAGACTAAAGAATAATTTACTAAGTTTTGGTGCATATTCTAAACCTCGTTCAAAGGTGTATAACAAAGAAAATCGAGAAATGAATGAAATAAATGTGTTAGCTAGCGTTCATGCCTATCCCCAGACTTCTTGTGCGAAATTAGAAAATTACACTGGAGTTTCTCACCCCCTGCCCACAATTCTAGATTAATTGGGCGCTTTTTAGAAAATAATTTTCAAGGATGGTGGATAGGAACACATGGACCAATTAGTTGGCCTCCAAGATCACCGGATTTATCTATATTGGACTTTTTTGTGGGGTTATTTGAAAAATAAAATATATACCAACAGACACAACAGTCGCGAAGAACGTCGTGCCGCAACGGAGGCAGCTTTTCGGGATTTACAAAGGCAACCTGTTATAATTTTAAATGCACTCAGGCGTATTGAAAAGGTTTGCCAATTATGTGCTAGGGAAAATGGACAACAATTTGAACAGTTAAATCAATAAGGTAATAAATAATGTCCAAAATTAATTATAAGATAGATATTTGATTTGTAATACTTGTTCTGTTTGTTATACATAATGAGCGATGTATAACTATTTATTAGTTGCTTTTAGGTTATTGAATTATTGTTAACATTATTTTTCTTTGCTGATAAACTCCTATAAAAAATCTCAAATGGAATTATTTGTTTGATTCTCCTTTTAAATGGAAAATACATGGCCTACTAGCAAAAAACTCAGCTTTTTAGTGTTTTTCAGCATTTCTAATAATACCATGTGTATTGAATTATACATTATTTTAAAGGGGAAAAAATAACGAATTCAATGAAATAATAAAATACAGGGTGTTCCATTTAAAAATATATAATGTTGTGTAGTATCTTCAAAACCATACTCGAAAAAAAAATTGAGTACTCCACTGGATTCTATGCAAAATGTTCTATTAGACGTAGTTCTTAGCGCAAGAGTATTTCTAATAACTTCGTAGATATAGAAGAGGTCCAAAAAGTATAAATTATGAAAATCGCCCTGTATCTTATAAATGGAAACACTTATGCAAAATCTGATATGGCCATCCTGAGTTTCACAAAAAAGTAGAAAAACCGCAAGACTCTATCTTCAATAACAACCAAGTAACCTGGCAATCTCAACCAAAATGGGATGCACTGTACAATCATCATTAACAAATGATTTTCATCTCAATAGCTCAAAACATTTCAAATGAAACAAATTTGTAACGTATGTAAATAATAGAAATATGGAAAAAAAAGAAACAACCACATATTTAGGAAGGGACTACAGTCCAAACGAAGATCGTTACCAGATAGGAAGAACACGAACCACATTCATCAAGAGGACAAACAATAATTCGACCCTTCTGGTGCTACATGTTTTCCGTCCTCTTTGAGGCGACCCATGGATAGTATCAGAACCAATCTGAATAAACATCGACACATGCTAAGAATTCGTTGGTCAGCTGATCTCAATCAAAAAGGTTCTCAAACATTAAAACAAGGAAATAGAATTATAACTACAACCAAGGAATAATATACTAGTACCGGATACCTTTTGCCTTACAAGGAAAGGTTTGTTTTGAGCCACAGTTGACCAAATTATTATTGCCAGAATGATCGCTGACGTCCGATAACGGACAGATACTAAAGGAAGAAGAAGAATAACATAGGACGACATAATTCAGTGGTTCCAGGATATACTGATACTGATTTCCTAGACGCTCTAACAATTATATAATATTTAGTAGTATGAGCTGAGTCAAATAATTTCATCTGACTAGCGATTTCACAGAAAACTGAAAGCATGAAGTATATTTTTTCAAAATATGCAAAACGACAAACTAAAAAAATTGTTATCAGGCCATTAGTCACCTCAAAGGAGTACTTACTAGTAGTTTTAATTCAGTTTAGCAATATGTTCTCCTACAAATCAAACACATAGAAAAAAATGACGACTTTGCTATTTATATAAGGACTATTGCAGTAGGTACACTGTTTATTTGCACCTGAAATTTATTTCCTTCACTGTCATTACATGTAAGAATCTTCAATGTAAGGACTGCAATTCTTTGTTAGATCTAGTATACGTCTTTTTTAATAGTTTTTATTTACTGCAACATTCAGTTGTTCAACAGGGCTCTTTCTTAAACAACAATATAGGCCACAACGTTAACAGACTGATTACAATCAACATTTAAATGTCCACTGTCAATTTCTGGATTATTTTTCTCAATAAATATAGGTACTAAATATGTAATACAGTTAGTCAATTACTTTGTTGTTTTAGGCTAACACAACATGTATTTGTATCAAAGAAACTAAAAGATTTTGCACGAAACTTTCTTTATAAGTTTCACTTCAAGAGTAGGGCAAATACTTTTTTTACAATTAAAGTGATTCATAAGTAACACAGTTTCAGTTTTCATTCTCATTTTTAACAAGGCAAACTGTCCAACATCATACTAATGATGTGATTATTGAAAATAATCAATCAATCTCTGACTGCTGAAATTTCCATAAGATTAATAGGTCTGCACAAATTAGGAAACGATAATGAACAATCTTGAATATTGATTAGCAAAACAGTTCATATATAAAATGAGGGAATCCGTTTCTATGTTTTTGCTCTATAAAGAGCAATTAATCTGATTTCAAAAATAAATTATGAAAATTCGAAAAATGTGTCCAGCTGGCTTATTAAATCACGATACTAAATAAAGAAAAAGTCAATTTCTGTATTTCTGTTTCGACAATTTTCATCGGCATACCTTTAAAAATAGTTTCTGAATGATTGAAGAAATAAATAGCTGGTATTTTGATTGTTCATTTTGAGTTTTCACACCTCACAGTGGTTTCTGAAAATTACAGATAAGTGAGGTAACTTAAAATCAAGCTGTAGTATCTAAAAACTATTTTTGGAAACTACCCGGGACACTAGTTGCCTTATTATAGAAAAACTTTTTCCCAAGGGAGAGAGTATATCTATGAAGTTGCAAGTAGTTTTTCAGTATAATATGTTTGGATGTATACTGTATGGTACTTATCTGTTTGATGTGACGCTTCGATTCCTTATCAGGGATCGTTGTCGAACAATATCTTTTTCTGAACCAATTTGTAGAAATATTAGTTCTCTTGCCTTTTCTTGCAATTGTCAATAGATTGATTGATTGAAAAAAAGTCAAACATTGGCGTTTTCAGTGAGCACATTGAAAGAGATCACTTCACTATAGTAGAAATTAGTAAGGAAACGGGACTCAGATCACCTTGAATTCCTAAAAATATCGACGATGTGGATTTCATGCCTGTCGAGCCTATGTACTCTACAAAACAAAAATGCTGGTGTTGGAAATGACAGATGATTCTTGCTATTTTTTTAAACTAATGGGCAAGCTTTTTTGCAACGCTTTATGACGTTCATGGAAACCTGGGTTCACCACCACACACCCAATTCGAAAAGGACTAGCATGCAGTGGGGAGATGAGGAAGAACCAGAACCATCAAAAGCCGAAGCTCGCTTGTCAGTCAGGAAGATAATATCAACGGTTTTTAGAATTCTCAAGAAGTTTAACTGGTTAATTTTTATCACGATCTTCGCACAGTAGACGCTGCCTTACTACTATGATCTTATTGACCATGATCGAGGTCAAAGATTTGCCATTAGTCCATACGAGAGTCCTCATCTTATTTGACAAGACAAGACATCACTTTGTAGTCCTAACAACCTAAAAATTATCGAAAGTATGTAGGTTTCACGTCGATGAGAATAGTTAAATTGGGGTTTTCCAGTCTAACTTTCTAACGTTTCGTCTGCAACTGCGGTAAACATCTTTAGCGGCGCAGACTAAGGTGATATTTAGATAGCTTCTATTCGTATCAAGCATTCAACAAAGAAGCCAATCTGAAATATCGGTTTTCACCTAACTGATCTGGAGACCAATAATTATAGCATCTTCGCTTCTTACACTATGTCATTTAGATGATCATACAATAAATTTAATTTAATAGCTATGTAGGACACACTGCATACAGACATTTTATTTGCATTATATATATACTATTTACCACAAGTCATTTGTTAATGATTTCTCTGTGAAATATTTTGTCTGCAAAAAATCCATTGGTATTTGCCATATCAAGATCTCAAACCTCTATGACTGCTGGAGGCAGATATGTAGTATAAGATTTTAAGGAGACATGCAATTCACTCAATTACTGATTTATTTGAAATTAATTTTCCTCTTAAGCTATATGTATTTACTTTGAAGGGATATTGTACACAAGTTGACCCACTGTATCAGAACATAAAATTTGAAAGGACTTCTATAAATTTACCATTCAAGTAATATTTTATTTCGTCAGATAAACAAAATACAAATTATGTTATAGAAAACATGATAATGAATGTATATTTCCAGTTGTTTATCTGTAGATTATATTGGTGGTCAACTATACATTATATTGAATAAACCAATTAATTTTAGAGTATTATATAACGAATTATGTCATTCATTTGTAGCCATGCCTCACCTATGTCATTCCACTAATGCTGTTGAATTCTGATTACACGACATTTCTAACATATCAAACGAAATTTCTTGTCTTGATTCCAAACAACCTTCACGTGCATTCATTTCTTGCGAAAGACTAGTCACAGTTTAATACGATTATGATCAGTACAGGTGCATGTTAAATCTGAAAAAGGTACACCGCGATATAAATGAACAGAAGTTTCATATAGCTGATTTATGACGTTTTGACACTTACATACCCTATGTACGTTTTATAATTATGGCTCTTATCTATTTATTTAAGATTTATTGCCTCACAGTATATATTATTAACAAAGCTTTTACTAATATTGTTAGGTACTTTAGTTGAACACTACTTTAATCCTCTAAATGAAACGATCTTTATTTGTTTACAACTTGTATTTTATAAATTTCACAAATCAATAAGTCACACCCTTTTTGACTAGAGTCAATTCAATCAGTTTCCAAAAATATTTAAACCTTAACTAATACTGGATTAGACTGCTCGCACCTTTGTCTCTAACCCATTTATATCAGCCCATTTTGATTAAAAAATGAACGATACATTTGTTTCCTTTATCTAACGTAAATTTGTCGCACGAATAATATGTTCTTAAGAAATTGCCGTACTAAAAACTCTCACTCTTCCGTGTTCAATTTCTGATACTTTCTTCATCTTAGACAGGAACTCTTTAAAGATGATTTTCGTCTGAGTGGTGTTGCCTTGGTTTTCTTTCCTTTTTTTTTGCTTGTACACCAACGTATTAATTAACCGCCAAATCCATTCATAGCTGTGACTGTTTTCTTCTTGGTATGTTCAGTGTATGAGACAGCATCTCTTATAACATTTTTACAGAACACTTTAAGCACACCTCTAGTTTTCTCGTATATCAATCCTGATTTAACACCACCAGGTCTTGCTAAACCTCTTTTGCCTGGTTTTGTTATACCGTGGATATTATCACGCAAATGTTTACGATAACGTTTTGCGTCGCATTTTCCTAAACCTTTGTCACCTTTGCCCCTTCCAGTCATTTTGAAATAATACAAACGTACATTTCGTCGTTAGTAGAGAAACTGAGACTGCTTTTCAATTTCAATCTCTAATGCCGTCAATAAAGCTATGGGTGACAAAATGCAGAGCCTTATGAGGTGTGTATCAAACTGTCTTTTCCATATTGACCAGGAAGAAATTCCATCGAATGTGGATGGTTTCCCAACATAGCCTTTGATAACCACAATATCCCAATGTTATCATTTCTATGTCCTCAAATAATTCTTGTACTTTCTCTTCAGTGTAGTTTCACTTATTCATTATCATCACAATTTTCTACTATTTAAAATTCTTATCACGTCAACTTCCTATTTTATTAACGTTATTTTATTGGCAACAAGTAGATCTTATATAATTATTTTTTACAGGAGTTTTTGGCTGCCGTCCACAGTGGACAGTCCGACCTTCGAAAAGTATTAAAGACCACCGAAGCTTGTCGTACAATAGTATCAACCGGTCCTAGATTAGTACACGAATCAACAAAAAATAAGAAAGTCACCGATACAGAAGACACAAAAGAGCTTAGCTCTGTACAACCAGATGGTAAAATTATCACAGAAACACAACGCACAACCGAACACGAAGAAACTACGAACGACGAACTACCCGAAGGGGCACCCGAGCAAAACTTCCAAAAGGAAAGCTTCGAAAGGTAATACATTGCACTCTATTTGGGTTCAGAACAACTATTTAACTGTACTTTATTTTTATTTAGTCACTATAACCTTAAAATACATCCAGTTGTAAGAAACTTTCGCTTTCTAAATTGCTTATGTCTCCTGCAATTAAAATTAGGCTTTATATACCAGAGCAAAGAGATGAAATGAATGAAATGAATGACATCTTTGACTTTCTAGATTTTATTCTTGAGAAAATATTCTACACGCATTTTTTTCAATTTTTTATACTAATCTGCAGTTACTAGGTTCCCAGTATTGTTTTAGTCCCGTAGCTTGTGCTATGGATTGAATTTCATATTTACTGACCTTCCGGTCTACTTGGTATATAAACATGTTTGTCCAAATCAAGGTGTTTTAAATTATTCCTGTTGTTCATATACCAATTGGTTTAGTTCATGTATTTGAAATTACAAGTCCTCTTATTGGGAAACTTTTTCGGCTTTTGCTTATTATATTTTTGCAAGTGATTGATATTGATATATCAATTAAGGTTTGTTGTTCAGCAGAGAATATTTACTAACAAAAATCTGTAATTATTGTTCTCTAAAACAGATTGTGGTTTATTGCTATAGAATAAACTTTATGGTAATAATAGTGGTACAGTATCACACCTTTCTGCATATTCAGTTGCAACAAACTACTTACAACCTCCTGTAATGTTGATGCTATCTACATCTATGGTTGTTAATAGAAGAACTTCTGTGGTCTAGGAAAGACCGGAGACTGTCGACATAGTCTTTGTTGAGCTAGTTTAAGGCCTCCAAGAAAAAGCTGTTCTTTTCATACATGGCCAGTTCCTGATCAGTGGACAAGTAGTGTAACTAAACTTATTCTATCATTTGAAATGGTCTTGGATCATCAACCTGACGTTAATTGCAGAGTGCTGCGATTTTCTGAAAATCAACACGCCATTTAAAATTTGTCGACTCTAATCCCTTAGCTATATCCGCCTATCATTTCTAATTCAAATAGTGACAAAAGACTTATTTACTTGATAATTTTGCCTTATCACCCTTAGGTATGACCGTCCTTCAAGGTACAAAATATTTACAATAGTGACCACTAATTTAATATCGTCTATATACACAACAGGCTTTATCCTTATTTTCTGTGGTTGTGTTTGTTGAGACTGTACCCAAAGTTAGCGCAATTCGTTTATCTAAAAGCACGTTCATAGCAAATCAAGACTAAAGTGGCCTCTTTGAAATATTCATTGGAATAGGTTCGGTGTTAAAAAAAAGTTTTTTCCTTCCCAAAGTTTCAGTACCTGTCCGCATAGGTCATCTGGATTTTGAAAAGACAGTTATCAATTTGTGAAGAAATAAGTTGATGGTTGCTTTTTTGCTGAGTCCCATGAACTTCTCTTGGTCAATTATTTATCGCATTATTCATTTATCTCGTTACCCTAGCTGTGATACTATTATTTGAGTACCGAGAAGTCATTACGAATTACTAAACATTTCATTTTTTGATGAATCTCCAAGAAACGTAGAAGCTTAATTTCCTTAAATATAAAGCTACCTTTAATGCTGATAAGAATTACATGGATATGAGTTACCAAGACCACCTTAGACACGTTCCGTAAAGTGTATGTGACTTCCGTTGCTGAATATGAGAATTTAACACTAATTAAGAATATTGAAAGGGAATAATTCTACTAGGCAGACGTCTAAGTCTCAAATTTATATCATATAATGAAGTCCAAAGAGTTACCAAGACCACCTTGACAATTGTTTCGCATCCGATGGAGATCATACACGTTCCTAAATAGAATATAAAAAGGGGAGTTTACAAATAATAGTTGTGTAGTAGTAGTATATAGTGTTCCAGATGTAATTTGAAATATGAAGGTTCAATTTTTATGGTTCTAGGGTGATTCAGGTAAACCGTAATTAGCTTAATTTAGCCGTTGAAGTGGGGACTTATTAAGATCTATTTGGCATTGAGTAAATTTTTAGTATTTTAAACTCAAGACTCCTAATAAATTTAGTTTTATACCTTTATTTTCTGTATTAGAATTTTGAAATCTTAAAAATTCAAGTAAATGTTTTGCCTGTTAACCTTGTCTGAAAAGAACCTTTTGACCTATATATGTTTTAGGGCAATCTTTGAGATAATTTTAAACTCCTGATGATTTGAGTTTATTTGTTTTACTCTTATTGTTCTTAATTAACATAACTAACTTTGACTACTAGAATAATGAAAGGCCTCAAACGTAGGATAGAATCCGATTTTAGTATCATACCCATTGTTGGTCACGATCTGTTTTATTATATTAAGTTCTATTTCGAAATCTATGAATAATTTGAATCTCTATGGAAAAAAATTTAGGGTGACATCATATAATCAAGTTTACCATTTCTTTTTTGATTGTTAAGTCTAGGAAATTTAATGATTACTCAGCAAGTTAAAATATCATCTACGTATTGTGCCAGTATACAAAAAAAATTGTTTTTTTATTTTTTCTTCTAAGGGCTAGTAATGGGCTAAGTGTATTACCCATGATTAACCTTTTATTGCTCTAGACCTTGTTTTTTAATAAAATTTATATTGCGTGAGGAAAGTAAATTTTATTTTCCTTAGTATAATGGACCCCACACGTACGTCTTTAAAATTCTGCTATTAATGACATGAAAAAGTTCTAACGAAAAGTTAGTAGTCTTATATGATTGATGAAGGAGATGTATAACTCGATTTCAAGGCTGAAAAATGACAAAATATTGATGCTAGTGTCTGTCACTTTCCTAATATTTTTGCAGTTAACACATCTTCTGTTGGCATAATTAAAAACTATCGTGTTAATAAAGAGAAATAAATATGATTACAAATCTTCATTAGGAAGTTCAGAATGAAAATAATTCGTTTTAAAACTTAGGAATTCCTAAGGATATGCTGCCATTTATTTTACTTCAGCCTCACTCAACTGCAGAAACCGTTACATCAAGTTCAGTTCCGTTTTTACTTTTTTCCAGGTATGCTAAAACTAGAGACCAAGAAGACGTAGACTATTTAGCGGATGGTGTAAAAGTAGGCCACGAGATGAGATTCAAAACGGAAACGATGGATGTTGAACGACGTGGTGATGGGGTGGATGACCCGGATTTATTTGATTCTCTTTCTGCCCGAGCTAGACGAAGAGCCAATAATCGACAACCTCCTCGATATAGAGGTAAGTGTAATGTCTGAAATCAACAATTAGCAAGATTTGCTTAATTAACATAATACTTTCTACACACAAATTTTAAAAACTAAAATATAACTGCATATAAAAAGACTAGGCTTAACATCAGTTTTAAGCTAATTTTGAAATAATTGTCTATGTATTATTTTCGTATTAATGCACCTCAAATGTGCTTATGTGGAACATATTTGTATTTAAGTAATTTTTAACTAATACAAAATGGTTACTAACGCTGTACTAAACAATTTTCAAATACGTGTGCTACACAGAGCTTCGAGACATGTTGTGGATGCTTTACGAACGGTATTTAAAACATTTACAATTACTTTATGAGAAAAATTTAATGTTAGCTTTTATCTAGTAGTATGTAGTAACTGCAGCTTCTCTGGAATCGGAATTGGCATTCATAGGCCTTGTACATTAAAAAGTTGCAGTTCAATTGGAAGACATGGTACAGTAAAGGAAATTACTGGTCTCTTTACAACCAATTGTTAGTGCTTTGTAATATAGCTTAAAGTCACACATTTTGAAATCGAAATTTTGTAAGTAAAAAAGTTATGTTTTTTTATATAGCGATATCACACAAAAATAATAACAAAGCTGTACTCGTCTTCAAAAAACGCATATCAATGAAAATCCTTCAATGTTTCAAAAAATGCTGACAAGAAATCAGATGAAGTGGACTCGGAGACTTAAGAAATTTTAGCAATTCTTTGCCTATTCGTTACTCATCTGTTTCGTTTCAGTATTTTTTGGAATCAGTGCTAAGATAGATCTGTTTCTTTTAACTACAATCTTTGGTACTGGTTGATCATAGCTCTGTGTAACATATCCACTATGTAACAAGGATTGATGACAATACTGATCTGCTGAATGCTTAACTGAAAAATTATCTTCATTTATAGGGTTTGGTGATGTCGATGGTATTCTATTTTGATTTCTTGTAATGCAGAGATTAGTTGGTAGCAGTTGTTCTATGTTTGCGTAGAGAGTAGGCTTAGATCTCCATTGAATTCCATTTGGGTTGTTGCAGGCGTAATAAAGTAATCTTCGATAACATTTAATAATTCTACTGTTTTTAAGTAGAATTCTCTAAGAATATTTCCAATAAAAGTACAGTCACTGACGAACATTCTTGTTCCTCCATATTTCAACTAAGTAATTGTGTCAAGAAATCATATGGTACATATCACTGACACAAGGATTGTAATTTATGAGTACAGCGTGATGGCAATACTACCGATTTTTTCGTTTATAATAATTGATGGCTACCTAAAATCAGCAGGCTCGAATCTCCATGCTGGCGGTTTCATGTACTTTCAGAAATGGTTCAAACACTTTATGACCCAGATTCATCTATAATGATGAATAATAAGCCCATATATATCTTGGCGATACACCATTCAATCTCTTTATACGAATCTTCCGAAAGATAAATGCAACAAAGATTTATGCGGCAATCATGCAAGCTTATGTTATAGTTTCTCCCCTTTTAACTGGTGGAACCCTTGCAATCTGTTTTCTAGTTCCTGCAGTATATTTGGACGCTACAGCAAAAAACGGAACTCTGAAGCACCAAGGGTTGTATTCAAATGCTGTTGAAAAAACCCTCTCTACCAATCATAATCAGTTCCTTCATTACGAAAAGGGTGAATTTTATTTTTTTTATGGCAACCATAAAACATCTTGTCGTGTTGACCTATGCGTCCACATAGTCATATCCGTAATAGTTCTTGAGGAGTTCCTGATCCTGCAGACTTTTTTCATCGAATTACTTGGGTACAACCTTTTTACTTTTGTCTTCGGCATCTCTCTTGAATGATATAACTGACACTGGAAACTGTTTTCATGTTTATTTGTGTAATTTTTTATAGCATGCTGTGCTTTCATCATAAAATCTACTGACTACCCATCAAGAATTATATTTCTTTTAAAATTATTGAGTATAGTCTGAAACAAAAAATATTAATATTGTCAACAAAAATGAATAGAAGGAATGAAACAAGTATTTTGCTCTTTTAATCACTGGTCATAATGAACACAAAACTTTTACCATACCATTCTAAAAACGAAATACTATCTAGAATCAATAATACAAACTTAACAACCTTTACAATCGACTATCAACAAATTGGATCTAAACTTAAAAATGAGGAAGTTCGCATTTCGCTTGTATATATGTTCTTATTATGTATGTTCAGCGATTACTCGAAACTGCCTCAAATAATTTAGATAGTTAAAACTGGATTCTGTTAAATCCCGAAGTACTCCCATATTTATTTCAATGACATGGTTTATACCGTATTAGAAAATCGGAAAAGACTTGTTTGTTAATTAATTTAACATAGATTGGAATTTAATTTAAATGAACGTTAATGAGCCAAATTCAAGAAGGAGGTTCCCATTATGGGTCTGTATATATAGTTTGTCTAAATAAGGAGGATTTAAATTTAAATCTCTGTGAGCTACCTTTTCCTCAATCTCATAGATGTTGCAATCCATTTCGCGATAAATTATTAGTCTTCTTTCTGTTCATTGAATAGCTATTGGAAAAACCTCTATAAAAACTGTAATAACGAAAATCTTACTAAATACATGACCAATATATAAGAAAGAAAAACTCCAAAATATGTATTTATTTATTTTGAATGTTCATCTGGGATTTTCTCTCCTCGCAATGGTTTCTGAAAAATACAGATAATTTAAGTACTTGAATATCAAGGTGTAGTATCTAAGGGCAGTTTGTGGAAACTGCCCGGAACACTAGTTGCCCTCTTATAGAAAAAACTTTCCCACAGGATCAATTGTGAGAAAGCAAGTCTACAGATTTGTCAACTAGTATTCCAGTATAATATGTTGGGATGTATTTTGTGTTGTACTTATCTGTTTTTATGTGACGTTTCGATTCCTTATCAGGAATCGTTGTCGAACAATGTTTGTTGAATGGTTTGCACTATATTCGTCGCTTGACTTTTTTGGCACTGTCAATTGACTGATTAATTGACTTTGAAGTTTCCTTTTTGATGTTCATTCGTCAGGAGCTGTTGCCATGCAACCGGTATCTCTACAGAGGGTGTCCCAATTTCTCCATTATTCAACAACATGCAGACACTTTCTTTGATTTTTCTTTTTTTTTTTGGTATGTTCTTTTTTAACTAGTATTTTTGTCATATTTCAGTCCATTTTTTATGTACTATTATCCATGAGTACATGATTTGCCAATCTTGATCTGTCTATATGTCTTCTTGAGAGGTTGTATTAGTGCTCTTTTGTTCTAATTTGGAGAGGTCTTGATGTTTCACCGGTATATGTTTTTCCGCAGGCACAAGGTACACTGTACACACAATTTTTGGAAATTGTGAAATTGTTGTTGTTTTGGAAAGTGTTGTTTGGTCGGTCAACCAACACGTCTAAAAATGGAAGTTTATTTCCAATTTCACTACAAGCATTTATAGGAAACCAACGCATCGTAATAAATATTTGAATTTTTATTCAAATCATTCTTTAAATGTAAAAAAAGGAGTCATTAAATTCTTACATCACAGAGCCAAAGCAGTTTCAGCAACAAAGGAAATTTTTGAGAAAGAGTTATGTTTGATAAAGGAAGTTTTAGACCAAAAAAGAAATTTCATAAACAAAACAATTTACCAAATCGAGAAAAAACAAAGAAACCAACAAACGACACAAACAACACACAATACTTCGAATTTAAATAACAACACACAATCTGATATTAACTCTACAATTATAAACGTTATTCCTTATGTTTCCGGCCTCTCCGAAAAAATTATACGTATTGGCGATAAATACCAAGTAAAAACCATTTTTAAAACAAATAATACTTTAAGGTCAAATTTGACAAAAACAAAACCGGAAAACGGTAGTCAAAGTTCCAAAAATTGTGTGTACAGTGTACCTTGTGCCTGCGGAAAAACATATACCGGTGAAACATCAAGACCTCTCCAAATTAGAACAAAAGAGTACTAATACAACGTCTCAAGAAGACATACAGACAGATCAAGATTGGCAAATCATGTACCCACGGATAATGGTACACACAAAATGGACTGGAATAAGACAAAAATACTACTTAAAGAAGAACATACCAAAAAAAGAAAAATCAAAGAAAGTGTCTGCATGAGGTTGAATAATGGAGAAATTGGGACACTCTCTGTAGAGATACCGGTTGCATGGCAACAGCTCCTGACGAATGAACATTAAAAAAGAAACTTCAAAGTCAATTAATCAGACAATTGACATTGCCAAAAAAAGTCAAGGGACGAATATAGTGCAAAACATTCAAACAAATATTGTTCGACAACGATTCCTGATAAGGAATCGAAACGTCACAAAAAAACAGATAAGTACAACACAAAATACATCCCAACATATTATACTGGAATACTAGTTGACAAATCTGTAGACCCACTTTCTCACAGTTGATCCTGCGGGAAAGTTTTTTCTATAAATAATAAAATTCAAAATAATCATTTACCTCCTCAATCATTTAGAAACTACTCCAAAATATGTCTTTAACTATATCAAAAAAGCCTCTAAAACCTAACATAAGAACGCGGAAAAAGTTTTTAGAACCTACACGTAGTTACATATTTAAAAGAATTGTTACACTGGCAAAATAATTTCTAAAGAAATTAATTTAACATAAGTTGTTGTCGACACGTCCATAATAGATTGGCTAATAGTATATTAACTGTTTGAATACATTTCTGATATCAAAAAAACTCAAACCGACCACGCTAGTATCAATCTGATAAGCATAGAGTCCATAAATAAACAAGTTATATAACCAGGTCTCGTATAATGGACGTGTGTTAATATTTCCTTCAAGCAACAAACTGAACATTTTTGTTACTCTTTTTGCATATTGTCCGTCTGGAGTATTTTTACTGAATACTTAATTGGAGTAATACATAACTTGATATAAATTTTCGTGCTCCGATGAACAATTTGATAACAGGATAAGAAAGAAACCTACTGGTTTGATAACTGGAATTATAATTATGAGACGGAGATTGGTGAACGATAAACAGAAGTAAATCAGCTACTATTTCGTCACCGATATTGGTATTACTGCCCGGAAGATTTATTAACTTTTTGGTGTCAGGCTCTATCGGTCATGCTGTTCGTTTAGTAATACCAGATATTTGTTAAACGCCTGGTTGTTAACATTTTTCAATTAACAAATTAGCGTTCTTAATTTTAATTAGCAATTATGTTTTCACACACAAAAGTATCATTACAGTGAAATAAATTATGGATAATGTAGGCGTACCCAGGGAGATTTTGGGAATCCCCCCCCCAGTTACATTTATTGCTAAGTGTTCATAAATAATAGGAGTACTAAACCCTTCGCCCGAAAAACTGACTTGGGTACACCTATGCTGGATGGTATTTTAATTTTTTTCCAGGGTGACCAATATATAACTGACTGATTTTGTTTTTGAATATTTTTGAACATAAATGAATGAACATTTATAAGGTCCCTCCAATATTATTAACAGTATTCAAAATACTTTTAAACTGTGGTTTAATTTTTAATCATTCGTTATAGATCCCGAACAACCTATATATCTATTTTATAATAATAATGGGAAAATTGTCTGATTTATTTGGAACTAGTATATTTAGTAACAGCTTTTCTTTCTTTGTCTACTGCGTGCTTGTCGAGGAACAATATACGAACAACTGTTTGAATTTCCCTACTGGTAATAGTAGATCGTTTATTGTAGTGTGTCAGTCTGGAAGATACAACTGCAACACGTTCGAAAATATTGTTGACGAAACTGTTCATGATGGTCATGACCTTGCTGGAAATACCGGTATCAGAATGTACTTGTTTCAATACTTTGTAAATGGCACAGCTTTCCTGCCTCTTGCGCTTCTTCTTTTTGTCAGCCTTGGAAATGTTCAGTTGAGCTTTTCCGGCTTTTTTACAGCTTTACAGCTTGTCTTGAGTGGCATTTCGAATTTCTAACGATGTGTATGACTTGACATTCGAAATGAAAATGTCGTTTTTAGGGTTCCGTATATACAATATACGGATACTCTTATAATATCACGCAGGATTTCTGCCTCTGTCACATCACAGCCATTTTCTCCTAAACTACTGGACGGAAGAGGTTGAAATTTGGTACCAATGTATAGTTTGGTGACCCGATTAGGAGTACATATCATAAAAGAAAATTTTGATTTTAGGGGTACTTCTGGGGGGGGAAACTAAAAAAATCGACAGTTCCCCCCTGATCTCCGAAAGTACTAAGCCTAAAATTTTGAAAAAAATAGGAAATATAGAGCGTTGCCCAAACTTTAAATTTTAAATTTAAAAATAAAAAAAATTTCAAACGCATCATGTAATATATCAAATGAAAGGTCTCATTCTGAGAAACACAAATATATTTTTTTCATATTTAAAAAAAATATTTAAAAAGATATTAACGAAAATATACCAAAATTTACCCATCCCCCCCTTATCTCCGAAACTATACAACGTAAAGTTTTGAAAAAAATAGATTTATAGGTTCTGACCTGAAGTTTACTGGAAAAATAAGGAGAAACCCCTAATATTTATTTTGGGGGGGCAAATTATAGAATTAAATGGAAAATTAAAATTATTTCTAACCCATCATGTTATATATCAAATGAAAGGGCTCATTACGACGAAACCAAATATATTTTTTTCATATTTTTAAAATAAATAAATTAAAAGATTAAAAAATATATAAAAAATTACCCATTCCCCCCCCCCTTATCTCCGAAACCATAATCTGGCAAATTTTGAAAAACTGGAAGTATAGCCCCTCACCTGAACTTTACTGGAAAAATAAGAAGAAACCCCTAATATTCATTTTGGGGGGCAAATTATAGAATTAAATGGAAAATAAAAAATTATAATTATTTCTAACGGGTCATGTAATATATCAAATCCCAGGGCTCATTATGACGAATACAAATATATTTTTAAAATTTTTTAAAATGAATATTTTAAAATATATTTAAAAAATTACCCATTCTCCCCGTTATTCCCCAAACTGTAAGACCTAATTTTTTTGTTTATAGGAAAAATATGAAAAAAATACCTAATTCTATTATTTGGCCTCCAAATAATAGAATTAAACGGAAAATAAATCATTTGTATAAAAGATATTAACAAAAATATTAAACATCGACTTAATTCCCACTTTAGAAACTACGCTATTTAAAATTTGAAAAATATATTTTATTTATATTTTTAAATAATTTGAATAATAGATTTAATAATTTATAATTTAAACTTTGACCTATTTTGCCGTTTTTCTTCCAATCTACAGAGCCTCAAAACCCAGACAGTAGATTATAAAAGACTTCTCTGAAAGTTTATTAGTAAAAAAACTCTAATGTTAATTTTTGGGGGCCAAATTAGAAAATTTAATACATATGTATTCTGATAAAAATCAAGCGAATCCTGAAGCAGATAAAATAAAAAGTCTATGTGTGAAATATCAAAGTGTATATTTTTTATAAATTTAAAACGCTTCCTTTAAAAGATATAAGGGTAAATATAAGAAAATGCACTCATTCCCTGCTTGTCTGAAACTGAAATATTAGAATCTTGAAGGTGGTACGGAACCCTAAGTATGCGAGTCCAACTCGCACTTGACCAAATTATTTAAAACGCCAGATATATAGAACGTCCATCGTCCACTAATACAATAAGTTTAGGTGGATACATGAGAATTTATGACTCAAAAGTGAGGGATTGTTGTGTTAGTTGTGTGGTTAAAGTCGACAATCAGAACCACTGAGGCTTTAGAAGTAATATTCATATAATATTAATTTATGAGGCACAAAAGGCCCTGAACGCCTAGGACGTGTAATTAAATTTTCTGAAACTCTGTTAAATATTAAAAAGTGCATGTATCCTTATTAGTAAGGGAACTCATTTACAATCCATAACTATCCATAATTTCTCTAGAAAGCATCTGTGAACGTACGGATTAATTTCAACAAGCTGGGACTTCGTAGTTTGTTTTGTATTTCAACGTTTATTAACAATTTAAATGAGCTTTGTTTTTCTAAGTACGTTATTTGATTTTTAAATTTTGACATAGTTCGATATGGTACTGGATATTTTTAAAAGCCTTGTATTTTAGTGTACACTTATATTCAGCAAACCTGCTAAAGAGGTTTAAATTTTAATTGTTATTTACTGAAATTAATGGTACGTCGATTTTACTAAAATGACAGGTTATGTGGGCCATTAAGTCGATTTCTTCAGTTCCAGTACCCTAAATCCGTTTTGGTCTAGTTCGTGTGATTACTTCAAAGTAGAATGGTAACATTTCTTCACTGCTTTGTTTTTATTGCGTCACTTGTTATAATGACCTTACATACGTCAATTGAGTAGCCGGTGTCACCACTTCTTTTACTTTCAGTTCCTTTAACTTTTATTCAAATCATTGTGGATTCAATTTGATAATTATCAGACTATTATCTGCGGGGAATAAACATTACACAAAACAAGAGCAGGCATTTTGTTGGAAACTTAGCGATTTAGTAATTGCAGATTAATTTAGTATTCTGACGCAAAGAAGTATACCGGGTAATGCAGTGTTTGCGATCCGATACTATTTTACTAATAAAAACAATTAAACGCATATTATATATATATATATATATATATATATATATATATATATATATATATATATATATATCTGCGTACATGTCTAGAATTATATTTCATTTTTGGAATTAAAATATATATTATTTTACAATTTCTCATGAACGTTTTATTGTTAATCGTCTAAGAATAGTTTGCTCTTCCAAAAATCTTTCAAGAAAAATAAATTTGGTATTTTTGAAGGAATATCAGTTCCTAGTCATAGTCACCGAATACCAGAAGAATGAACTCTTATCACCATGGCAAAAGCTTCATTAGCTTATAAATTAATTTGAAAATCTAATAAATCAGTTGTAGCTATGCTTTTATTAGCATTATTTTTTTATAAATAAAATATTTTTAATTATAATGAAAAGTTAGTAATGATTGTGATATATAGGGGTTGCAGGCAGAATAGACGTATATATTAACAACATTTTGCTAATAGATTAGAACTCTTGGATAAAATATTCCTAAAATTAGCGAAACATTTTAATAATCTTGGATAGTTTATAAAAAAAAACAAAAAGTGAAGGTAGAAATGAAAAAAATCGTTACAAAATACACAAAGAGTATAAAATGCCGCCATTTAAGGTCACTTGGTTACCAGATCTTACATCCCTTAATTTCTTATTTTTGTCATTTCTTAAAATCTGTCTACGTCATCCGCTTGCAAAATATAAATGATTTCAGCAACAGGATACTGGATCATTGTCAGAAACACAGGTATTCTCCAAAGAACATGCAGACAGTAATCCGCATCTTGAAAATAATGGAAGATGCTTTCAACATTTTTGTTCGGTTCGTACTATTATTATCAACTGACATTCCACAAAATATAAAAAATTAGGAAGGTATAAACCTTTCTTATTTGTTTATAAACACTACAAAATAGATTTCAGGAAGTTACCCAAGTTGCATAATGTGTTGCAGTTTTCCTCTTTCAATCAAAAAAGCTATCAGCCAAGTCGAAATTAAAAAGTTCTGGAGCATATTTTATGTTTTGAATATTCTTTTTCCGTTAGTATAGTTTCGTCTTGCTTGATTTGTCTTTCGATTCATCCACTCGTTCATTTTGTTCATTCTCATCTTTTTCTTTGAGCTCATGTTAGAATTCATAATTTCCTCTGTCGAATTTTCACAAATGTTTTCAACAATTTGCATTTAGTTTACCCTCCGAATTTCTCATTTAAAATATATTAGCATACATTATATATTACTCATCAATTTTGCAGTATTCTGGTAAAGTTTTGAAAAGTTGTTTTGTTGTATTTATAAATTTGAGTTTTGCCTCTCCATTCATCAAAATGTGGTCCAATCCAATACCTAGCGAGAAAGACAGCGTTTTTTAATACATACCAACTAAGATAGAAGTCAGAACACCCTGTGATAATTAATGTTATATAATATATTTTTATACATGTTTATTATGTAAGTAACTGGTTATGCTTTCAATATTATCAATTCTCTTGAGTAGTCTCACTCCGGCTACCTGTACTTGTAGACCAAATACCGTTAGAGTTTGTGGAAAACCGGGTGAACTGTGTTCAATGGGCAATGGATCGGAAAATATTGGTGGCAAACAATCAGTTTGGTACTGCTGAAAGTACTCAAGCATAATTCTGGCCATATGCAGTCCTTCATTGTATTTTTAACATAAAACGGAATATGTGTTTTAACCATGTTATAGATATAGCTCTGAGCAGTCATGTTGCCTTTGTTAAAAAACAATTATGACCTTCTGCCATTAGCAATAACCCCCCACACCATAACTCGCATAGTCTTATGGACATGCATATTTACAGAAAATTAATGATTTAATCTTTCACCAGGTCAACTTCTCACTCTTACTTGGCCATTATGCATACCCATATAGAGTCTGGATTCGTCGCTAAAGATTGCCATATTCTTGTGTTCTAATTTCTATATATCTGAATATAGTAACGAAACCGTTTATAGTTTTTATAATACAAGCGATTTCTTATTACGCTTCAAATCTTGCTCCCCCAGAACATATTTCTATGTATCACTGCCAAGTAAATATGTCCAAAGATATATTAATTTATTTTCAGTGTTAGATTTTTAGTAATTAGGTTTTCCTTTATTAAATAAATAATCCAACACTTACTGGAGAATTCTTTTCTGTATTTTTGACTTTTTAGAAATGTCACATATCTAAACATGTGCCTACTTTTTAATTTCTTTTAGTAATTTATAATACATTTTGCTAAGATTTGAAATTAAACAAACATTATTCCTTATTATATGACCCCACCTCTCTCCGACAATCTCAAGTTTAGTAAATCTAAATTAAAACGAGGTAATATTAAGAATGTAACTGCTTAAATCGACTATTTTTAATGTAATAGCCCAAGAAATCTATGCGTTCAAAATTATAGAGCAGCATACCCCCTCTACTTGTTTTTGTTTAAATTTAGTACAAGATGGCCTCTGTTACAATCAGACGTTTAAAATTTTGTGCCTTGATTACAAATTTCCACTTTTATCAAGCTTATTTTTTACTAATTTGTCAGATAAAGATTTTAATAAATCATTTTGAAACCTACTATATATGTATGTGTTCTTATAACCAAAAACAAACTTAAGGTTACCTTCGCATTCCTTCCTTCTTGAGACACTTGCCATACTTTAATTCAAGAAAAACTTGAAATGAAATCTTTAACTAAAAAGTAGGAAATTTATTTTAATTTGCAGTATAATGGCTCATTAATTCTGAACTGTACATAGCGTCTACTTATAAGGTCGTAGTTTCTATAAAATACATCAAGACCTTCTTCAGCAGGTTTTAAGAAACTCACATAAAATCAGCATGATCCTCGATTTAATTTGACAAGTTTTTTTGAAGAATCGGGGTCAGTGGGATCTGCTGTATTAATTATTTAACACTTGTCGTTTGCTATATCAAAGCGAAAGCAAATTATTGTCTTTTCATACAAAACGGTTATACCAGAAAGAATGAAGAAGGTAGTTGCAGAAATTACTACTTACTTTTTGTAGTTTTTAAGTTATATTTTTGGTAAATTTCAGATATCTGACATGCACAATTGTTTTTAGGTAAAAATATTTAGTATTTGTTGCCTTCACATCACTTTCACGTAGCGTGTACATCTTCGTAACGATAGGACATATTTTACACTCATTTAATAAAGATTCATTAATGTAGAATACAACTTGAGCAAAAGTTTCATATATCAATCTACTTCATGTCATGGTAAATTCTAAATGGGCTAGCGAGGCTACAGGCCGCATGTTTTCCCGGGAAACTAAGACAGAGTATGAGCCTCCTATCACTGTATTCCAAAATAAATCGCAATAAGGGTTTGTGGGACATTTTATTGTTTATTACAATTTCATTACTTACCTGAATTTTTATGTAAGAAAAAAATGAATTAGGTTTTTATTTTCTTTGTTGAAAATTATTTCGAAATTGCTGTTGAAAGGGTCCTTGATTATTTTGTCCACTTATTGGGTTTTTCTCACCTCACTTGTTTCTGTAACAGTTAAGCAATAGAGACAAAGTGTAGTAGAGCAATTTCGACAAATTGCCCGGATTACTTGTTGTGACCAAGGCCGTAGCCAGTGCATGGAAGGGGAGGGGCTGCTGACCTCCCAGATATTTTCTGTTGGAAGATGGGAGATTCTGAAGAAGTTCCTGGAACTTTTTAAGGGCAGTGTAACTACTTATCGAATTTCGTACGTACACAAAAGGTACATCTAAATATTTCTTAGAGAAGGGCAATTTAAAAAATATCTGTTCTGTAAAATGTACTAAGGAGTGGAGAGAAGTGATAACTACCAATATAAAGACAGATAAATATTGTCTCATATTGTAGATTCTAATACCTAACATCTGACATCTATATAAGTAATCGACTCGACTATAACTAACAACTAAAATTAGTTTAGATGGTATTTATATGATAATCACGCCAACATGTCTACGGTCGTATCAAGAATTAACAATGCAAATAATGTTTTAGAATTATAATGACTCTCAATTTATTTGGAAATCGAAAAGAAATCTATTACTTCTTTCAAGCAGCCATGATGTGCTGGAAACTGAATAATTACGTTAGGAAAATATTACCAGTGTTTATCGAATTTTTGGAAATATACTCAGCATATTCTGGAATCAAAGTGACAATCCATGGAAAGCGATAATCATCATGGGAAAGACCGTAGTTGAAACTGCTTGTTTGTTTATTGTTTAGTCTTACTCTTACTATTTACCCGTTACAGCTGGAGTTGAAAAGGCTCCTCTGTTCGATTTTGAATTTTCAAATCTGTTCGTATAAATGCGAAAAAGCGTATCCGAGGTTTTGATTTATCTCTTATTACAGTCAACATCTTAACAGCGAGATGGGTGCCGCGTTCTCTTTCTTCTTATTCTCAAAATTAAAACGATTTTTGGGTAATCCGAAGAGGTGATAAGTAGTCTACACAAACGTCTCTATTGAAGAGATTCCGAACGATGACTATCTAGGTGGTTTTAAAAAATTTGAAATTCTCTGGGCTGTGTACAGAACTGCACTGAGATATTAAACAATATAATAAGTCCTATAAAATGCGGTTGATGAAGCGTCCAAAGTGTATTTGTTTGAAAATTTCACATTGCATTCTATTCTTTAGTTTCACAACTGGATCCGGTAGGAGGGAGAATATCTAAGAATTTTTTTTAGAACTCCTTCTAAACATCTGGATTTTGCTGAAATTTGTTATGTGTGCTTGAGTGTGTCACTGGAAGGCTTTTGTGCACAAATGGTAGTCAAGAAATTAAATTATCATAACAATCAATGAAAGTACACACAAAAGTTAATCCATGGAACATCCATGTTCTTTCAAGCGCTTTTAGGTCTACGGAATTTAGAATGTTTATTATTAATATTTGCTCAAAAGTACCCAAGAAACTTATTTATATAGCAGTTACCGAAATATTAACGTGTTTTGTCAATTTAAAAATACACACTTCAAATGGATATTTATATACAGGGTTGCTAAAATAAAACAGATTGCCAAAAAATACTGTTAAACAAATCAAACAAAAATTCATAAAAATGACAGTTTGGAGATATATATACAGAAAGTCCGGGCAATAAATTTCATGTTTTCCGCTATTATCTCATAATTTGAATATGATTTTTAATTATAATCATAATTATCATTAGTTTTACAGTCTTTGTATCCTTAAGATAGAAACAACTATTTAAAACTAAAACACATGTATATTACATATGTTAATGGGAACAACATAACATTGAGAAATATATATTTAGAATTAATTTTAATTTGTCGCTCATAACGACACACAATGTTATAATCGTTTGAATCAAAATCAAGGCTTTCTTCGGTGTGCAAGATCCATTTATGCTATAAATAAAGCCGGAACAACGCACTCTAAGTGGTTTCTGGTTTATAACCGGTTTACGAAAAAAACTGTGTAAGAATCGGCAAAACTGATTCATTCGGAACAAATTTTTGGTATAACGGAAACTATGAGACCGTGAATGCATTTTATAAGAAATTTAACCAATAGCACTAATTATTAGGCTATTACAAATTGCATTACTTCTCTGTCAGTGACATTTGTTTAGAGTTCCGTTTTTACCAAGTTTTAATCAAAATCTCTGATATACCTGTTTATCTAGCCTGAAATAATTTTACGACAGTTTTGAAAAAGTCTATTGTCATTGATGCATCTTATTTCTTAATAAATTGAGATGGAAAATATTACAAAAAATATATAGTAATGAAAAGATTTTTATGTCATATAGAATTTATAGGAACTTGGAGGGAAAAGTTTAGATGCTTATATCGTTTAAATTTATTCTCAAATGTTATTTTCCCAAAAGATCGCAGTTTTCGAAAAAGTTCTAGAATCCATTATTAATCATAATGTTGGATTTTCAGTAGATCCCACAAACAAACTTTAATCATTTAAGTATCATCTTAAATTTATCAATTAAATTTAAATTATAGTTTACCCGAAAAAAAGTGGCCTTTATTAGCAGTGAAAATTTTTTCCCTCACTTTCCTTTAGATACGAGGGTGAATCAAATATGAACGGGACTTTTCTCGCCCTGTAGGTAATTCGAGTGGCATGACGTCTCGATATATGTTAGGTAGGGATATTAAGAAGAGGGGAGTTCGTCGGTTTGGCGAGGGTAGTCGATGCGCTGTTAGTAGCATCATGTCAGAGCAAGAGGTGCATACGTCTGTTGCGCAACGTGTTGTTTTTGGCGCGGGAGGGCGTTAGACTGTCTGGAATTTTGCTTCGACTATCTGCACAGTTCGGCAATGAAACACTTTCAAGGACCCAAGTGTACGACTGCCACAAAAAGTTTTCAGATGGCCGAGAGACCCGTCTTTCTGCAGGGAAAATTCTTGCAACAGTTTTTTGGGATTTGAAAGGCGTACTGCTGATCGGTTTTCTGCACGAACGCCGTACAATTAATGCTGAGTATTACTGCGAATTACTCCAACAAGTGAAACTTGCCTATCGGCAAAAGAGGCGGGACTTGTCTATCCGAAGTGTGATTCTGTTGCATGACAACGCTCGGCCACATACAGCTGCATTGACTCAAGAAAAATTGAACAAAATGCATTGGGAAACCCTTGAACACCCGCCTTACAATCCTGATTTGTGACTACCACATGTTTGGGCCACTTAAAGAAGAACTGGGAGGCCACCACTTTGAGGACAACGAAGGTGTAGAAACGTTTGTGCGCAATTGGTTATCGACACGACCAGTTTCATTCTTTGAGAAAGGTATTAAAAAACTTCCGATTCGCTGGGAAAAATGTATACATAAGAGAGGAGACTATGTAGAAAAATAATATGTATTAAAATTGGTATTGATCGTACCAATAACATTTTTAAAACAAAAGTCCAGTTCATATTTGATTCACCCTCGTATTTTGTTGTAATGAAAGGAAAGAGTAAAAAGTGTCAACATACAATTTTATTTTTCATACTCTTTCCCCCATCTAGTCAAAAACTGAATTGTCACCCCATGTCTAGGGTTTTTAAACCAGAATCTACAAATAACTCGCTTTCCATTTGGATTATTCTAAGAATGTTTACATACTACTACCAATATATGTTATTAAATTCTCAATTAAAATGTGTGACATTAGGTATCTGTTTATTAACTAGAAATCGACAATCGTTAATAAAGTTAATCTCTGCCTTGTCCCAATTTTAAAACAGACCTTAAAACTAACCTTTCTGAAAACTTCGTCACATTTTCTTTATTCTTTTTGAATTAATACTGAAGTACCTTACGACCAGTTCCACAGAAATAATATTTAAATATAATTTAAAAGAAAACGAAATAACTAAACCAAGAAGTAGCAGCCCGAGGTAATCGTGCTCTCTGACACTCCTGGATATCGTTATGTATGTTTAAGTTGTCCAGATTCCATTGCTTTGTGGCAAGCGGTAGTGTAGACAAATAAGTTGTTGCGATCAGGGGCGGCTATCCCTTAAGAGCCCTCGTGCCACCAAATTTAATAAGCTTTTAATAAGGTTAAAAATCAACACAAAATGTTTAATAAATATCATTTCAATAACAACGAATTTATCAAAAAACAATTTAAGCTCTAATCCAAACTTGTATTAAGACTTATATTCGCTTGAAAGAATATTTCAGCGTGCACTTCGACTAGCGCACGGTGAAACTTATATAGCTTCTATGAGATACGATATAACCCTTAAAGCGTGAGTAGGCCAGTCATTTAAGCTTAAATTAGGTAAGAATCTCGGAATTCGAGATACCCAGCTGTAAGTCTGTAAGTACTTGTATATTGACACCCTAAAAGTTGTCTCAAAACCTACATATGGTAGAGTGTACGCTACTATTAAATTTCAAGGTCAGAGGTCACAAAAATCGTTTTTTTTTGTGCCTTTTTTTGTAAATATCTCATTTCCTATGTGTTTTTGTTATTTGTATTTATTATCAATATTGTAGAATAGAAAATTCTATACAAATTTTGTTTCAAAATTTTTTTATACGGTGAACCGTTTTCGAGATAGAGGGCGGAGAGCGCGAGGTCACAGCATCACTTCAGGTCAACCGGTGCCACCGGTCGAAAACGCGCCATAAGTTGATGAACTATCGATGAATGAATGATTATAAATATTGGTCAATTTTTATTAACTATTATATTATATTTTATCATTTTCTTCATGCATTAAATCTATATCTATTCAATAATACTGATAACCGTTGCCTAAAATTAAAAAATAATTAAGGGAAAACTTAAATCATAATATAATTATATTCCCATTTTAAAATTCTTCCACTACGTCAAAAATTATACGGGCCCCTATTATACTCTACGGACCTTTCTATTTATAGTCAGTAGGTTACAGATGTTCAATTGTATTGTATAGTTATGTTTTTGAGAAACTGACAAATTTGCATGAACTAGCTGCAGCATTTGAGGAAGAAAATTGTTCGGCCCAGAGATTATTAGAGAGTGGAACTCAAACCTTATTGGCAGTCTATAATGCTCCGAAATCTGTGAAAAGTCTCGATCATATTCGTTATATGCATTACGTCATTACGTCTACAAAACTTAATAAACCTGTGCAGCTTTCACATATTCCACCAACAACTGCAGCTGCTCATCAACATATCAAACGTGTATATTATCAAATTCAAACTTGGTTAGGGCATGATTTGGAACCCCAGGTATGGGGTTGGGCAATGCGAAACGATTTTCTAGAGCCTATCATGACAATTTTATCACCTGCTCCAGAAGATTTGCTAAATACAATTTTCTGCAATTGCAAGAGTGGTTGTGGTTCGCGATGCGGATGCAGGAAAGCGGGCTTGCAATGTTCTTTAGCTTGTGGCCAATGTAATGGGCAAGCTTGTTTCAATGCTCTACCATATCAGAGCGTCATTAACGAAGATCGAACCTTTGACCCCGAAATCATGGAAGAACTGGAGACAAATGTCGTTGAAGACGATAATGAAGACCAGTTTGAAATTTACCAGCAGCCAGAAGACGACAAAGAAGAGGAAGAAGATGATTAAAATTATAAATTGTAGTTTTTGTACCCTTTATTCCATTTTTACTTTTAATAAAAATAAATGTATTGAACTGAAATTAGAAATTGATATTTTTTAATAAAAAGATTAATTCATAATTTATTTGTTTTTTTTTTCATCATATAAGAAGTTATTAATATAAATTAGGTTAAAATTCAAATATAATTCCTATATTTTCATTAACTATTCTGCAATTACATGGGCAGGTAAGTGTTGTTAAATAAATTAATACTGAATAAAAAGTGGATAGGTTAGGAAAAAATTGACAAACATTTATAATCATTGATTTATCGATAGTTCATCAACTGTATATGGCGCGTTTTCGACCGGAGGCACCGGTTGACCTGAAGTGATGCTGTGACCGCGCGCTCTCCGCCCTCTATCTCGAAAACGGTTCACTGTATAAAAAAATTTTTAAACAAAATTTGTAGAGAATTTTCTATTCTACAATATTGATAATAAATACAAATAACAAAAAACCCATAGAAAATGAGATATTTACAAAAAAGAGCAAAAAAACGATTTTTGTTAACTTTGACCTTGAAATTTAATAGTTGCGTACACTCTACCATAGGTAGGTTTTGAGACAACTTTTAGGGTGTCAATATACAAGTATTTACCGACTTACAGCTGGGTATCTCGAATTCCGAGGTGAACTTACTATAATGACTGGACATAGAAGATAGCTAATGCAAACTATATGGAGTAATTGGCTGATTCTCGTACGCCGCACGGAGACACCGAGCTGTGCTGATATTGACCGGACCTATTCGAACGTTTCAATAATTCAAATTTTTGTTTACGTGATTTAATTAGTGGTTGCTTTGTTTTTGTCCTATGAAAGAATATTTAATATACAGAGTGTGTGCGTGTGTTTACATAACTGTGAAAATGAGTATCAACTTTATCATTGACTATATTAAAAACAATAATAAATCGTTTCAAAACAAATTAGATATAAAATTGGCTGGTCCACCTAAGCCATGCCTTAATTGAAAATAAAAGTATAAAATGAAAAATATAAAGTATTTACACGAAGTTTTAAAAGTGAAATTTATAATAAAAATAAATGATTGTGTGGATGTTATCGCATCAATACATTATTTTGTTTTCCTTGTATTATTTATGGCGGGGAATCAATTTGGGCGGAAACTAGTG
The DNA here is from genome assembly GCA_034190945.1 of Octodonta nipae. Classification (NCBI taxonomy): domain Eukaryota; kingdom Metazoa; phylum Arthropoda; class Insecta; order Coleoptera; family Chrysomelidae; genus Octodonta; species Octodonta nipae. Next base: position 190,540,425 of record CM067216.1, on the reverse strand, counting down.
TGAAGGATTAAAACGTTTCTTAGAAATACGATGTCTGAGGACTGGCTAATGCTCTTTCTGTGCTTTGTATTGAAAAAAAATATTCAATCAATGCCAAACTTTAATAAAAAGGTCATTGAACATTCGCTTTCGAAAAACGTCTACGAATATTATAGTTAATAAAAAATAAATGCAGTATTAGCAAAGCTATTGTTTGTTTTGTTGCATCTTTGAATCCTAATATTTGACCAGTAAAGTGTACCACCAGTTTCATAACACACCAGCCGCCACTTCTAAATTATATATAACAGTATTGCAAGGAAGAGAAAACAAGGGTTTGTAAAGTATACCATATACCGGGTCAGAAATTCTCATACGTGATATCGAAATCAAATTTCGAATACTACTATCGCATATCGGAACATATTTCAATCTCTAGGGTATTTTTTATGGTAATTTTATATTGTCAAATATTTCGTAGTACTTAAACAGTAGCTACTTTAAAAAGAATTTAGATTTATTAATTACCATACTAATATTACTTACTTCAGTCAAATGAAATTAAAAAATATATATTTTCCGAAAATAAGATGTAGTCTATGTCTGCCGACTACTTGATTTTGATTTCTTAGCAAACTACAGATAATAGCCTATTTTATTGGCTGATTTCCATAAGATAATAATATATTTAAAAATCGTGTTAAACAGATTCCTGATGATCAAATAGAATACCTATTTTTTGTTTGCCATCACTGATCTATTTACTACATAGATGATTTGTATTTTCCTGTAACTTACTGTACTGTAATGAAAATTACTTCCTGACCTGGATGGTTCGGCAACCATTGCGTTTTCCAGTATTTATGTATGGCCGTTTTGATATATACATATATAGAAATAAAAATTACTTAATCTTTTAGTATTTAAATTTTTGTTCAATTGAGTATTGACTTGACCTACAAGATATTATGATGCACGCCGATTTATCATAGTTTGTCTCTAGTATTTACAGTTGATTTATATTTACGCTGCGTTATTTTAATTCTTATTTTACTAAAAATCCATTGAAACAGTCAGACAGAATTTTTTGACACATGTTTTGAGTTTCAGTACACTGCAGATAACCATATGAAAAAGCAGTTTACTTCAATTTTGTTTATGTGTATTATATAAATGAGTCTTAAGCATTTTGAGATTATTTATTAGTTTTTTAAAGTTACGTTCAAATACTCTTTCACAAAAACTGTAATTAAAGAAAGCTGAACGTTAGATTAAAATTCTTATGTTGAAATATTTTCTGTTTTTTACCTATTTAATGTGAAACCACATGTTTTTTCATATCTTTCAATCTATTCTGTTCCTTTACTTTAGCTTGTTGCTTGCATGCCACTTATTTGTAGCTTCTATTTGATTCTTTGCTTCCGACTTCACAACGCTTCTCAAATTTCAAGCAACTAGAAGGAAGACTCATATACCCCCTTGTTGTTTTAGGTGTTGAAAACGGCATTACCCCCTTAGACCGGAAAGATGCATTGACCCGAAAACCACTGGATTTTGACCAAGAGGAAGAAACGCGAAAAGTGGAAACATCTAAATGGCTCGAACATCATTTTGGTAGCGATTCACGATCATCTAACAATTCATTAATAGATGAAGATGAACAGCCCCCCAAAACTAACTTTTTCAAAGTGACCATTAAATCACAGCCCACGAGAACAGAACATGTTCAAAATTCCTATGTTTCCACGACGGAAAATTCTTCTAATAGAATATATAATGCTACTGAGCCAGAAAGAGATCGTAATCGGGCTGGTAGCTACTACAAAGGTGAGTTTAGGTGATTAAAAGTGCACAGATTTTAGTTATTTGGTCACTCACCTAAAGTAAAACACTATACAGTGTGGAACAGCCAAATGGAATAAATCGATAACGAATAAAGGAGAAATGCTGGGAACAGATCGATTTGTATTTTTAAATGCGCTTTTTTCAACAACAAAAAATTATATAGGGTGTGTCATGTGACAGGGGCCAATACCACCTTTCTCATTTTAAATGCATGCCCCTGTATATTATTTATTTTTTGTATTTTTCAGAAAATACTAGACATTATTCATGTACAATGTCCTACACCTATCTTCAACATTTTCGGAAATATTAAGTGTCTTCAGATTTATTACAAAAATTAACCATAAAATAAAGAAAATTATTTTATTTTACAAATTCTTTACATTTCACTAAAAACCTAATAAGTAATACTGATTATTCCTTAATAATATAAGAAAAACAAAAAACCATTAATGTCAATGCAGGAAATGTTGAATATGCTAACCGCGAACGGTTTGGCAACATGCTAATCTAATAGAAATGTCTTCTAACGTTACTCAACATCTCAGGCGTGACGGATCTAATCGCAAGCGTAATTTGTCATTTTAGTCTATCTCAGTTTTGTACAGTATTTTTGACAGATCCCCACAAAAAGTAGTTCAATGTCCTCAAATCAGGAGATCCTGTTGGCCATTCTATCGATATGCGCCTCCCAATCCACCAATTTGGTAAAGTGTGGTTCAGGTTCTGCCGAACATTGATTTCGTAATGGGGGGTGCTCCATCTTGCTAAAACCGTATTGTATTGGCAGGAACTTGTGGGTTTACTGGATCAGGATATAAATTTGTCAAAGTTGGCACGACATTATTTTGCTGCAGTTATAAATATTTATCTCCATTCAACTTGCCATCAATGAACAAGGGACTTACAATATGATTTCCAACAATTCCTGCCTAAACATTAACTTTTTCAGGATATTCCATCCATCCAGTGAGGATTCTCATTAGACCAATAGCGGCAATTTTGACGATTAACATAAATGTGCTCTCATCAGAAAACTAAACATCTTTCAATTGGATCACATTGTTATCTAACCTTACCATCATTTGTTCACAAAAATAAGTTCTCCTATTGAAATCGTCTTCCATGAGCTCCTGAGTCTGCATCATTTTATAGGGATGCATTTTACTTTCCTTTAATACTCGAAAAATTTATGTGTTGCTAACGTTGAACAGTGGGGCTGCTTTTCGACCGGAATTATGTGGGTTTTCTTGAAACTCAAGCATAATATCCAATTAAATATTATCACTTAGATCATTGGCAGCTACTTTTTTTACTTGTCTTATATGACCAAGCTCGCACGAAACTGCTTTTCTATTTTGCTAATTGTTCCTTGGGATACCCGCGGCAAATTTGGAAAAATTTCGTAAAATAAGCGAGAAACTTCCATTTGTGTCCGTGTGTTATCTTCATAACCAATCATTTGTATAATGGTTATTTTGTGCATTTCTGTAAACCATTTTTCTGATATTATTACGTACAGTTAACGAAATTCAAACAACAACATAACTGACGAATTTGTGAATTACAATAATTTTCTTTTTCTAATGTTAATTGTTGTAATAAATCTGAAATCACTTAATTTTTCCGAAACAGTTGAACATATGTGTAGGACATTGTACATGAATTATATCTAGAATTTTCTGGAGAATCCAAAAAATAAATAATATACAGGGGCTTGCATTTAAAATGAGAAAGTTGGTATTGGCCACTGTCACATGACACACCCTATATAATTTTTTTTTGTTGAAAAAATGCCCATTAAAAAATTCAAATCGATGTGTCTAAGCACTTTTTCACGCTCTTCTTTATTCGTTACCGAAGTTAGTCCATTTGGCTACTCGACACTGTATGTTTAGAAGCTTATTCCGTTACTAAATTATAAAGTTAAATTTGATAAATTCACTGTTCCCAGAGACAGTTCAGTGACTAACATGGCATTGCTTTTGCTAGTCACCGTTAGAAAAAAGATACCTCAAAGCTTAGTTCAAAATTATCCATACTCAAATACTGCAGTTACAAAACTTGCTTTTCCCTTAATAACTAGTCAATTATTTGACGTATTTAGATTCATATACCACTGTTTATTAGATAGTTTTGAAGTTTCTGCGTTCATATTAATGAGTTTCAGCGACAAGTGGCCATTCACTTGATGGTGCAGTGTGGTCAATATACAGCAAACTGATTATAACAGTAAATTCATCTATTATACACTTTCCATCATGTATTAACAAATTTCAACGAAATGTTCAAAATAGCAATGTGGTGTTTCACTGTTGTCTCAGGAGCATAAATCTGGCGATCTGGCACGTGAGGGAATCTCACCATAATAAGAAAACAGACGTTCAGGGTACATTTGTCGCAAAATATGTATTCTATTCCTTTTTGCATGAGCAGATGCACCGTCATACTCGCATCTATTTGTTAACTCAAAAAGACCACAGCTTATGGCGACGCTAATCACAAAAATGCAATGAATATTGTAATTCGAGTTCCATGTTCCATGGGGTATTTGAAACTTGACATTTTGATCGCTTACGAAAACCAGCAAGCCCTTTGATGTCATTGCTGGCGCCCCATGAAGATTCGAAACTTATCTAAAGACTTATTTTGTCTATTCATGGGTTTTCTCTCCTCCAAATTTTTTCCTGTAACAGATAAGTATAGAGAAAACCCATGAATAGACAAAATAATTCAAGACCTCCTCAACAATCTTTTCGAAATTACTTATCTAAAGACTCACAAAAATTTTTTCCGGCCACTACAAATCACCGATTACTACCCCGTAGAACGTGTTGCGTTATCTAGAACTGGAATTCCGCCAGCCATTGTAAAACAATAAGTACTTCTAGAAACAGTACACTATTGAGAAATGTTCCACGGCGTTTTTCTTTTTAGGCGTGTTTTGCATAATTCTGTAATAGTGGCTATCTTCCACACAAAACCGTAGCGAAGAATTTTTTTGATTGGTGATGGGCTGATTTGGTATGCAAAATGTATATTTTTGTTCATGTATTTCCAGGATAAATAAAATTGCATAAATATAAAATTTATACTTATGAAAGACATGATTAATTGGTTAAAATTGAATCTTGAAACCAGAAATGCCAAAATTTCGGTGGAGGGGTGAACCCCCAGACTCCCCTCCCCTCGCTGGCTTCGGGCTTGCTTCCACAAATAATCAAACATCTGAAAATACTGAAAGTATCAACTTTCTAGGGAGGCGATCGTATTTTTCAAGGGGTCAAATAGAGGGATTTTGCTGTATTGTTTTGTTCACATGGTACTTCCTGAGGTATTATAAAAATAGTCGATAGGAGAAATTACTTTATTCCAAGTTCATGGGATTAATATTTCCCCGTTTTAGTTTTAACCTCACGAATGTTGAGGCTTTGGGAGAATAGGCCTCCTCTGTTGTGAACTTTGTGATATGAGAAGCTAAAAGAGTCATTCAAATATCAACCACATATTATCCATCAAACAAGTAGTTGTTTCAGGTGATTTTTGAAGATAGACCTCGGACTAGAATCTAATTAACTCCTCATAAATTATTGAATTTGTTGGACGTTCTCACAATGCTTTTCTCCAAGTGCCTTCTTAAAAGGCACAATCATATAAAAATCTAACGGTGAAAACTCAGGACTGTAGGTAGAGTGGTCAAGTATAGTCCAGTGCATTTCAGCCAATTTTTGAATTGTTAGTTCATTGTCATTCATACAGGAGCAGTACGACTCAAATGGGCTGATGGCTCCTTTTCTATCGATATGCAACTCGAACCTGGTCAATGCGGTCACAGTAGTAGGTCAACGACTTAAACTCCTTGAGAGCTCCAAAAAACCGTTGACACCACATTCTCGGTTATTAAGCGAGTTTTGCCTTTTAATGGTCTAGCTCCCGTTGTTGTTTCCACATTATCTTGGACGTTCTCGACAAGTGGCTATTAAAGTGCACTCTTCTTGGATTTTACATACAGTAAGTTCCGAATTTCGTCTACTTTAAGGCTATAGTACGTCAAAAACGTTATTTTGATGAGCTTTGCACAACCGAAAGATAAACTTCCATTTCGGTCGTTATGGGGATAAATTAGAGTGAGTACCCATGATGATTTGGTACACTTTCTCGAGAAACAAAAGGATTAAAATTTTTCGCTACCAAACTTTATGTTTACCGACTAGTAAGCACCTTTGAAATTACCTGCCTAATTTTGCTTTTTTTTTGTTTTAGCACCTGCCGAACGTATTGTTTGCTATACTTTGACGTTTTATATTCATACAATAACGGCACAAGCCTTTGATCTAGACCGACCAGTGTTGGTTTCGACTCGCCCAGCGAGTCTAACTGTCGGAACCTTATAAAAATAGATTCCACATAAATTACTAATTTTAGTTCATCAATTTAAATTTCTATCGGTATCGAGGAAAATGCAAAGGATATAATGTTTGTTCGTAGGGACAGTTAGATACCAATAATTGCAACGGTTTGAGAAATTCTCTGCGAATCAGCGATCTCGACAGTTGATAAATTATTGGCACCGGGTCTCTACAAATAGACCTATAAACAAACACCATATAAGATTTCCTTGCATTTCAAGAAAGGGTAGAAAATTATCCGAGCTTCGAGCCGTGTGTACCCAGCTTAAGGAATCTGTCGGCGCTATTGGCTTAGCTCAGAGTCTTCTGAAGAAGTTCCAGCCCAATTCTTCGCTTATCATACACTTGCAAAGTCCTCCGAAATAAAAAGCTCGGATATGTGAATGACCCTCATATCTAACTTTGTAATGTTTTCATCTGTAGTCACCGTCATTGACATGAGGTTACTGTTTGCATATTTTAATAATCTGTGTATTGTTTTTAAATGTCAGGCTAAGCATAAACGCTAAACTTTAAAGCAACAATAGCAATATACTTCTCAACATAATTTCTCCTTTGATTTAAATGTATGTACTACATCGTTACAATATTATATTTATTATCCAAGAAAAATATTCATTTGTCATTACCCTATGCGTTAGAAAACGAAAAGAGCAATTATGGAACGGACACTCAATGTCTTTCAGGCGCAATAAATAATAAATCTTTAACACATTTGAAATATACAGGCAAACATGGTATCAATACTTGTCTAGAATTCGGGATGCAAATGCAAACTAGGTATATTTTTCTTAGTGACTTATTAAAAGGTGTTTACACCTTAATCAAATTACCAACAATAAGTATAAAGTTTTTCTTAACATAGCCATTGGATGTGAAAAATTTTGTCAATTGCGAATTGGAGTCACGTAAAAAGAGTTAAAAATAAAATTGTAGAAACTCCATTTCCCAAAATCAACCTTTAGGATTTTCATTTATGTTTATGTAACCTTGTTGTGTATTAGATTTCATTAGATTACTGTAATTGACTACCAATATATTTCAACAATTAATAAATCTTAATGAAATGTTCAACTATTCATTTGAATTTAACAGACGAAAAGTTAAATTTTCTCGATATATGTAATCAGATCAATAAAAGGACACAAATTGTCATCTTTTGTTTACCGGCCATGTACAAAATTCTGGTTTTTAACAAATAAAACAAGCATTTCTTCTTCAACAGTGCACATTTCTTCCTAAATAGCATTTGAGTTTTCCCTTGCTTTACGAGAAATGCTAACATAACTTTATACAATACTCATTCCCATAACTAAACAGCCAAAGAGCTTATAATTGCCGCAATTATGATAAAATGTTTGTTTCGAAAAGATAAAACTGCACTTCTAATCGTGACGGGAATACTAAGGAATGTAACCTTTATATAACATATTACTACATATGTATGCTTGTTTAATTTTGCTAAATCACAGTGTTTAGCAAACAAAGGTTTACAGATATTGAAATCGTCGAAACTGGAATGAGTTACGACTTAAATAAGACTATTTGCAATAAAAGTCTGATATCTCCTGACGTCTTCACCAAAATTTAATATATGTTTATTTATTTATTTTTTTTTTTTTGGCTTGCTCACAGGCCAAGAAAACGTCTGAAATATTCGCTTATACATGTGACACGAAAAACAAAATAATATAGAATTTTCTACTTGCTTCTATATTCATTTCATATCAACCAGACTCCACTCAGCATTCCACAGTAATTTATTGTCATTTTTGTTTTCAGGTATCAGCGATTGGTCAGAACGTAAACAGGAACGACGTTTTAGTTCGGATCGTCTTTCTCCATCTCCTCCACCCCAACGGGTTCCATACTATAACGACCATCAACGTCGACAGTCGCCAGTGCCAGATTATAGAAGTAGTTCACCTTTGCCAGACTATCGCACTTCTCATTCGCCACTTCCAGATTACAGAAGACATTCACCTTCACCTGACTACGGCCGTTCAAGAGTATCTCCTCAACGTGAAATTATTAATATAACGCCAACACCTCCACAAAGAAAGAAAGACAAAGTGCAGAGAGTTGTTACAGAAAGAATAAGGTAAATGAGATTAATTAGTTTTAATAATTCACTTTTTTCACAGAGAAATTAGTATTCTATATATTGATGTCAGTATCATTATGTATACTAGAGGAGGAATAACACAAATAATAATCCAAATAGACAAAATATTGCCGAAATTAAACTTAAAAACAAATTAATGTCATCATATTCCACACAACATAGAATGTCTTCTTTATTACACCATTTAACAAACCATATATTATTACAAATAACATCACCAGATTTTACAAATGATGGAACACACAATGGCTAAACTCCTACAGGTTTCGCAGATTCCCGATCCACTGAAATGATCCTAATGGGTGATCAACCTAAACTTAGCTGACATTTCAGATAACAAGCGCATTGTGACATTCCAACCCTATAGTTCCTCTTATAATGGTGGTAATTCTGCCCCGTTCATTCAATTATTAGATTGCTTTCCCGTAATTGATGGTCACAAAGGCAGGCTATCTCTGCAGTCCTTCTTGAAGTTACTTGTACATACACATGGAAAATATTCTACCTAGACCAGATCTCCTTGCCCTGTGTCGTCTACTAGCATATTTTCCTTATCTCGAACAAAAACTCACAATACATTAATTACCTGCCGGTCTCCATGATTTAATAAAACTGCTTTCAATCCCTACTCTGGGATATAAACATCACAGCTTCTATTTCCAACTCACAAGGAGGGCTTCGTTATTCTTCCTTATCTCACTGAGTCGCAAACTTTTCTGAATTTCGGTCTAGAGTGACTAACGAAATTCAGTTGCACTTTAAATTTCTTAGGAATATCTAATGTAAGGTTTTCCAGTCTTTTGGGTTTAAAGAACTGAGTTAAAACTAGTAGATCTGGCATGCAGATGCATTATCATACCGTCTAAAGACTGAAATTAATTTATAAAAATTTCCTTGTTGTTCGGGTATAGTCTGGAGTAATAGTAGTCCCAAGCCTGTGAACAAAATCACTAACGGGCTGGCTTTTTCCTCAATATCCCATCCATAGGCTACTATCTACAAGAGCCTCTCTTGTAAATAGTAGAAAAAGGACCTTAAAAAATATTTTTATAATAACTGTACCTTGTCGATTTCCTCTCAGGATGCCTTCTCTGACTTTTTAATTTTAACTTGACAAAGTTGGATTTGCTATAACCTGGAAAATACAAAAATCTAACTGATTCAGCAGCACCCCAAAGGAAATTAAGCTTCACATGCAAGTGAAAAAGCAACAGAGAACTTTTCTAATGTGATACCTACACTTTAATATTCAGGTTACATAATTTTTGATGCAGCGTGTATCTCCATATGTTTAGATGAAAAATTTAAGTAGAAAGGCAGATGAGCCCTTTCCGAATTGATTTATGCGAGTATCTTTAATAAAGTATCGACTAAGTAAATTTTCATTTCGTTGTCAAATTTTTCTTCTCCTCAAAAACACAGATGAAACGCGTCACATTAATCCAAGTAAATGCAGCAAGCCAGGAAAAAATGTATTATATTCATCAGATGATTGTTTATAATTGAAAGAGATAGCCCGGTTTAGAGCAAATATGGACGAAACAATTTTAAGCGGTGTTAATGAGTGTGTTAATTATTAAAAAAATGAATTCAGAAATAACTCCCTCGTCATGTTCAACCTTTACAAATCGCTCTAAACCTTTTTGCCAGGTCATCTTTTTGCTTTTGAAAATTCAAGTTCAAGTTCAATAGTGTAACAGCACTTAACAGTTAATTAGAGGTACCAAAAAGTGAATAATAACAAAATTATGATTGTTCCTCTAACTTTACCTAGAAGAAAATAGGTTTGAATAGAGTTATTCTGGGAATGCAGACTAACGTTAGGCAGAAATTCTAAATAATGTTGCCTTGTTAAAGTAATATCATAAATAATGGTCCAATTAAATAACGATTACCAATGCAGCCCCAAACTTTCAGACTATTAATAGTTTTAATTCGTAATTACATATCAAAAGTGGATAATCATTTTATTTGTTGCCTGTAACATCATTAATAAAATTTTGTCATTTTTAATTGATTTTCTTTGACGTTCGATATATTGTCCTGAGAAGTAATATTTAATATGACTGACTACGATATGTCATTAAGCTTTAAAGTCCATTTAAGGAATTCACATGTGGCCCAGTGCCAGAATTTATCTGTAAAACGCTATAGCTGCAACTTTTTAACTACAAAAGATATTAACACTCCAATGTGCCAAATTTTATGCTGATTAGTTGCTTTAATATAGGTTTTCAGAACTTACCCCTCCCGGAAAAACCTCGCCATTTTAAAACTTGCAAAAGCACAGAAAACATCGTTTTTGCCGATTTCAGAAATTCAATATCTCTTCCCGGAGTTTTCTTGAAGTCATATCCTCTTGAATCTGGTTAACCTCACAACGTTTCAATAACTTGGTATCTGCTAATGGTAGCAGCTACTTAGATTCTCCACCACCTAAACGTTAATCTCAATTTGCATTTGTAGCTTAATGTACTATACAGCCGTACAACATTTTAATCGGTATAATAAAGCTGGTATTACTGCTCATTTACCTATTAACCGATTTCCATTATTCTTTCTGTTTTATTCATTTTCGCATCGCAACACCAGATATTTTCTTGGTCTAGCTTGTCTGAATTCTGTTCTCCATGTCTCTCCATATTGGCTTTCCACAACAGGTCCAAGATACTTTAACGCTTTTATCTAGTTTACAGAGACATTAGGTCAATTGCTGTTGTATTTCCCCAAATTTTCACAATGCAGTTATACAGTTTTTGTTGCGTTACTTGTACCAGCATCAGCAATATTGGAGAAATATTTTGACCTCAAAATACTAACTATAATAAATCACCAACCGAAATCAGAGAAGTTATAAAGTTTTATACCAAAAATTAATTAATATAGGTTCAATAAGCATAGTAATATCTTATATCTACGGAAATAAAATTGTTTTGTACAACTTTTTCTTATTTATTACAGACATGAAAACGGATATAGAAGTACCAAAATGAACAATGATGGTATAGAAAAGATGGAAAGAGTCGAAGAACCACCACCCGATTATTCTCCACCCAGTCCGACACCAGGTTATAATGACCGAAAACTAGTACAAAAAACCAGATTTGCAGCAGATACACCGACAAAAGCACCTAAAACTGGAAATATCATAGGTAAGTAATTTAATATCTAATTAAGTATCACAATTACGTCCGACGCAACGGTCCATTTTGAACACTAATTTTAATATGCTTGAATGTCGGTTTTACCACACAAGCCACTAACACTTAATATTTGGAAAAAAAATCAGTCCTACTTGGGTCCCATTTTACTACGGATTACTAGCATACATTACAAATTTTACCAGGTATATTACGAATTTTGGTGTGAAAATTTCTGTCTTTAGAGGTACTTGCACTATTTTTCTCAGAACACCCTTTCCTTTATTAGTTTTTTCAGAAATTTAATGTAATCTTCCAGTTCTCATAATATTTCTCTATCTTTAATCAATAGAAAATTAGCTACTTGGAATTGATTTTGTACCGAGTACTGGGGAATTTCGTATATAAATATAGGTTAGGGCCTAATACTCACCCTTGTGGGACTCCCCATTTATTTTTGTTAGTGGAGTTGCTGGTTATTACTGAGAATTGTCCTTTACTGTAAAAAAGAATTCACCAATTGTACTATGTACCTGGTAAATTGTAATTGGGTCATTTTATAGATCATATATTCCCTCGAAAGACTTTTCTATGTGTATCAGTATTATTACCTATATGTCCATTCCCATTATACGTTTTAATAATGACTGTTACTTTTATAGCAAATTGCCTCAGTGACGTTCTGTTTGGGAACTTAAATAATTTGATAATTTTCAGTCTGTCTAGGACATTCCTTGAATATCTTTCACATAATTTGCTTATTGGCAGACATCTGGCATGATGGTCTGTATTTTTTTGTGAGTTGAAGCGTAAATTTGTTGAATTTCTTTACTGGGTAACTTTCTACTAAATGTATTCCGTCTGCCGTCCTCTCATGAAGATTTGTTTTTAAGTAAGGAGATCATGAATATTTCAGTGTTCACTTTCGATTGTCTCATATGTCTCATGAAGGATTTTGCCTATTTTCATCGTGTCTGTTTACTATAGATTTACCTTTTCTGTGTCTTGTAATGTTGAGATTTGTTGGAATTGTTTTATTATTTTTCATGACTGTAATTTGTGTTTAAGTTTCAATTTCATGTTTGAAATTCGTGAATGACTTGAGTAATACAACTGAATACAAACTTACAGATTATTTACAAATTGTGACAATAGTTTCGCCCATCCGATGAAGCTTCATTCATACAATGGTAGTACTTTAAGTGCAACAATTATAAACTAAATAAAATAAAAATAAAAGTTTACAAATTTTTTTAATATACTAGTTCTAGAAACATTTGTAAACTGTTATTTTTATTTTATCTAGTTTATAATTGTTGTACTTCTAGTTCTAGAACTAGTATATTAAAGAAACATTTGTTAACTCTTATTTTTATTTTATTTAGTTTATAATTGTTGTACTTCCTAAGTTACTACCATTACCATTATATAAATAAGCTCCATCGGACGTGAAACAATTGTCATAATTTGCTAAATAAAGTTTGGAATCAGTTGTATTACTCAAGACATCATTAATAAAACTAGAACCAAATTAATAGACCCAATTATTATACAAATATTCCAACATTTCAAATTTAAACAGTTTTACAGCGATGTAGGAGGGTCACTAAAGCTTAGAAAGAAGCATGAGATCAATATAGTAGTGGACGCTAAATTAGCTGTAGGCGGATTTGAGGACATTGTTGGACCCTACGGATTAAGACATAAGTGGTCAAGAAAAGGGTTTTGTCAAGAAGAACGTATGAAATTCGTAAACTTATAGTATAAACAACAGCCGGCTTAAGCTATATAGGTACGTGAAAATGACCAGCAGGAGCACGCCAACCTGAAAATATTGTTCAAAATCAATTTGATTTCTTTCTTAAAACCTCGGGATATAGCCCGTAGAGTGAATTAACGTTATTGTAAGTGGCAGTGATAACAGTAGAAAGAGAAAGACAATATCAGGGAGCGCTCGTCTCTACCCTACCAAAATCTGAATGACCAATTGATTCTCTTTCTTTCTATTGATATTACCTAATTCCGCTACTTCACGTGCCTCGTATTAACCTCTTTGGATATAGCTCCTCAATAAGAAATGGATATACCTATCCCGGTCCGGTGCTAACGAGTCTAAAGTTATCATTATCAACCGTCACAAAAGTTCAATAAACTTTGAAGAAGGATTTGATAAGGTTCAAGGTCGGCAATATATTAAGAATACAAAGTCCAATCTAAAGATGAGTTATTATGGGGGACCAACATAGCACTGTGACATGAGTCTAAATATTAACACTACTAAGAATACTAAGTTCATGATTTTTACTAAAGATGAAAACAATTATAAAAATTCTAGTTTCTTGGAACATAGCCGTCTAACGAGAGTGCACATCAGATAACGAGATAAAATGAGGCATTGAACAAGTTCTTACTGCTTTTATGAAATTTAAAAAATGTTGACCTGTTATACCGATTTGTGTTCTTAAGCATCGGATGAGATTCATTCAGTGCTGTATTTGGCCGAGGGATTAATAAGCTTGAGGCATTTGAAATATGAGTTTATCGCAGAATCCTTAAAATCCCATGTAAAGCTAAAGTGCGAAATGAAGAAATCTTAAGAACACTGAACACACACTGTGATCTTTAACAATGTCAAAACCAGAACAAACAGCTTATTTAGGTCATATTCTGCGAAACTTGAAGTCCAACTCTCTCCAATTCCTTACTGAAGGCAAGATCGAGAGTAAGCGAGGAATTGGAAAGACAAAATGATATTTTTTTGAAATAAGACAATAAACACAATTACAGGACATTGAGACACGTATACGTACGGGCAGAAATAGAGGAGCTATAGAGAATGTGATCACTAATATCCATCAAATGATAAGTGCAGGAGAAGAAAAATAAACACTCTTTCCTAATATTTACACGCGTTGTTGTCCAAGTAGATAAAAACAGAATAGACAAATTTAGGCAATCTAATTAATGTTTAAGTAATAGTCAAACAAACGCAGAAAGCATATATCGTTGGGTTGATTTGCGTAGATAGAATGTAGAACAGAGCGTGTAAATGAAGTTAGTCGATGTATTGTTTTATTTCTTTCTCCATAATAATATTAAATAAAGGTTACCTTAATTTTTCAAAACCACACCTGATTTAATACTATGAGATTATCATCTGATTTACTGCAAAAATATTTTTTTCAATGAGTTTTGTCGTGAAATTAATATCTGAAGTTACATCCATTCGTAGACGGTATCTGGTATGTATTAATTTTTCTAAAGATTGGTCATTTTACTAAAGTTTATTAAAGAAAGTGATTTTTATATCTATCTGTAAAAATGCCCCTTGAAAAATACGTTATATAAAAAAATTAACGGAAACGAAAAAAAATCCAAATTATAAACTGTTTAATTAAATAAACATACCAGTTATCTCCAGATTACGTATTGGATTCATTCATGAACAGTAATATGAGATTTACAAATTTTCATATTTCTGAGGTTTTATTGGAGGTCAAATCCCACCCACCTTTGCTATCGTTCACAGAAACATACTAAATCCAGTTACTGAATAAGTATACGTAATATTTTTAACATTTTAATATTGACTTTAAATATTTGAGACACCTGACAAGAATTCTATATGTTTGTCGCGCATATTTCTACATCTTTACTACGTTTAATTAATTCGTCGAACAATTTAATATATGCAGGACAATCCTTCACTTAGGAATGTTGTCATATATGGCGTGGACAGAGTTAAAAATAAATACATGAATAAAAGTGCTAAACAATCTTGATATAATAATTTTTGCGGAAGTAGGTTTATGGGTTTTTGTATTTATATCAAAATGTTCAACCCCTTTAGTAATTAAAATTAAAATGTTAATATAACTTCTTACTTTTTTCTTCTACCAGTGTATAAGCTTATTCAAAGCACCAAACATCCCAGATAGAAAGCATTTTT
The DNA here is from genome assembly GCA_034190945.1 of Octodonta nipae. Classification (NCBI taxonomy): domain Eukaryota; kingdom Metazoa; phylum Arthropoda; class Insecta; order Coleoptera; family Chrysomelidae; genus Octodonta; species Octodonta nipae. The sequence continues at coordinate 190,524,978 of CM067216.1, read as the reverse complement.
TAACATCACAACAACAAATTCTTAACATATTTTATAAACAGCTACAAACAAATAAAGCTAAGGAAATGTAATAAACTCATAGCACCTTGTTTTAAACATAAATAAAGAAAGAGAAATGTTCAACTTTATTTGTTTATCTAATCTAATACTATTGATGGCTGTCCACAATTATATTTAGCCATTCTTTTAGATTCCTAGTACGAATTAGGTCTTCTAATGTCCTGAATGTTGTCTGTTGCTCTCAACGTTTTTCGATTATTAAACACACAAACGCAAACGTTTCACTGCGTATGAAATACCAGGTAAGTATGCTGTTTTTCTGCGCTTGATTGGGTTTAGTAGTATTGCACGATCTCCGGTGATCGTCTTTGGACCTCATCGTTGGTGTTCCTTACCCTATGGAACTTTTAGTATTCTTCTACAAATCCACATTTTTAAGATTCAAGCTTGTTCAATGACTTATCTTTAATGTCCATACCATATATTTGTACTGAGTGTTTTCGGTGTAGATAAAAATTTTCAAAATGTCATAAACGCTCTAAGAACAGATTTTATATGGACTGGCTGTCATATGCTAGTCTCGCTTTTTGATATTTTTCCAGTTTACAAGTGGTTTCGTCTTTTATATTTAGGTCAATCCAGTAACAACTACGTTCTCCGATGGTATATTTTTAAGAAACTGTAAATTGTTTGTATTATCTGCCAATTCATTAATCTTTCAAATTATTGGCTATGTTATGATCTTCGATTAGTTCCTGGGTCATTCGTCTTTAAAAATTCTTTATTTCTTCTGTGCATTCTTTGGAATTGAAACTACAGCTGTTTGGTTCCAACACATCTTCCTATGCAACGAGGTCTTTTCTGTCTAATCAAGTCATTTTGAGTTTTGAGTGATTTTATGATGTTGAGCTCCACCAATCGCTTTTTTGAACTACCTATGTTGTTCAATAGTTTTTGGTTGATTTCTCTTTCATGTCTTGATGTATATATAGTTCTCGCTTCTGGTTTCTTTTTTTTTGTTATCGTAAGTTTTGTGTATTTTTTTTTCAATACGAAATAATTTGGTGAACTTTCTACAATTTCATCTCACAAAATTTCTATATTACAGTATGTATTCTAGAACTTTCATTTGTTCTCTTACCTTGCTGTGTAGAATATTGTCAGCATATAGCTTCTGGAATAATTCTAGCTCTTCACATTACTGTGTCAGCTAATATTTTTTGATTTTGTAACTTTTTTCAGTTCGTTTCGGTTATTAATGAATCTAAAAAAACAAACATCTATGGACCACATGATGACTTAGAAAATGGCCATAAAATGAAACCAGTGGAAAAAATGTGGAACCTTTTTTTGTGTCACAGATGTATGAACTTGAAGCTTTGTACCCTAAGATCAAACCTGTATCTTTACATTCAAGTCCATTTCACCAGCAAGGTTATCATATTCATAGAGTAAACCATAACTTTTGGTTTATTCCATATTTATATTAATATTAAGACAAGGTAATAATTTAGTGTTTTCAATGAACATAACCACTTTTTTTCCTGAACTTCGAAAGAAAAGTATTAACATCAAATTTTTGATCTTAGCAATTTTTCAAAAAACTTGCGATCAAGTGGCAAGGATTATGACATCAAGTATGGCCAAAAATAACTGCTCCTATCGGAAGTGTTTTTAATGACTGCACATAATTTTACAACGGATTCCAAGAGATAACATGAAAACAAACAAAACTAAGTCAAAATATAGGTCGAATAGAAAAATAGCAGGAATAAAGTGTTTTTAATTTCCGTTCAAAACCCATTATCAAAATTGGGTGCTTTCAGAACATAAGTAATTATGGCCACTTGAAACCCTACAACTTTTGTCTGAAACTTTTTTAGAAATAATGCAGTTAAATCTCAAGATGAATGCCCCAGCCGACATATATATGCTCATTTTGTTCATAAAATTGTAAATTTGGAAAATATATAAAAATCTTTCATCTTTCACACAAAAAGTAGAAAAATTGTTATATGTTATTTGGTAATAGCTTCATTAGTAAATTAAATGCTATGCAATTTTAACAGTACAATGCAGTATTAACAATATGAAAGAAACAACAGTAACATAAAATCGAATATGAAATAATTTGATATTACTATTAGTTACTTTCAATTGAGAAGAAATATTAATCCTAACATTTCATTGCCATTGCGTAGGAGATGAATGACTCCGCAAAAATCAACACAAACAATTGTTTATAATTTCAGATTGTTCTGTAGTAAAGATATTTCCTGACACTAAGGAAGAAAATAATAAAAAATACTTGGTGTTCAATGTAATCAACAAAGATTTGCAATAATACTTTTTCTTAAAAAATAGTTCGTTATTGAAATTTAAAGTTTAAGTAGGTAAAAAATACATATTGCAAAATAAAAAACTAAGATATTAGTAGAAATATAAGTCAGCTCTTTTATTTTTTTTTATTCGGACTTTTCCAAGCTGCTAAGGACAATATTAAGCTATTTTGTAATTTTTATACTATCAAAAATATTTACGAATTTGTAGACCTACAAGTATAGCAACTTTTGCTTTCGTTTTTGGCAATTTCCGAAAAAATCAAGTATTGCTTTCACCAATCATTTCGTTGATGTAGGAAAACGGTTTTATGTTCAGTTTTAGCAATGGGATTATTTTTAACGTTCTTATTTCTTTTCATCGTAGTTCTCTTTGAAGCAAAACACTCTCAAGCTTTTCGTAGGATTATTGTTAAATAAACTCCATTAACGAAAAACACCAAGGTAGCCGAATTTAATCCAACTAGTTCATTAGGTATATTATTACAGCAAAAGGTTACCTCATGTGTTGTTTAAGTGTAGTAAATGAAGTTTCAAGTCAATTTTACTCTAGAAACTCATGTAGCAAACACACTTACTACTACATATATTTTGGTCATATATTTTATATCTAGAAATAAATTTATTTTAACAGCAACTAACTACTATGGAAAATGCTAGTACTAATGAATTCAACTCGATGAAGATCCTAATTATATCTGTCAAAAAATTCAATAATCATATAGAAATGTAAATATTCAGAAACATCGCTTCAACTAAAAATTATAAATTTCAACTATCGCGCCAAATTAAAATATCATTTCGGAGCCTTAATAATACACTAGCATTAAATAATGCAGAAAATTTATTCTTTATACGGAAAACATGAAAATATATTATGCTGGTGTCTCACACGTCTGTAGACGTCCGTCGTCCGAAAGATGACCACCCACATTGGGTTCGTACCCTTCTTTAAAATGAGTTGTTTATAAATGGATGTATTCGTTCTATTCCTTCAGCTACCGCAACAGTTTGCGGGAATGAAAGATATTATCGACCAATTTGTACCCTTTTTTGCTTCCGTCAGTCCTATGCGCCAAAGGTCGGTAACGTCAAAAGCGCGACTCGATGCCAAGATAATTTCAGTAACTGCCAGGCCAAAAGGATTATTGGTGCAATAAAAAGTATTAAAATAAAAATCTGGAAATGCTGAATGAAAGAAAGCATACCCAATAGTTCAGTCATTGGAGGTTTGAAATGCCTCCTAATTTGCTCTTTTCGCTGGTAGGTTGAATCCTAAGGCTGTCGGTACACACGTCCGTCGTCCGCAATATGTCAAAAATAATCGGGTATACTTTAAAACCTTCTGCTGAAATAAAAAACGTATCACGAGCACCATTTTTTAACACACACATACACGTCCCTACATGTCCGTCGTCCGAGAAGGCGACCACCAACGTTGAAAATTATTAGGATTCAATCTACCAGTGAATAGAGCAAATTTAAGGGCATTTCAATACACAAATTTTAACGGCTGTTAGGTGTTATATCACTTAAAAACCTCCAGTAACTGAACTATGTGGTAAGCTTTCTTTCTTTCGGCATTTGCAGATTTATATTTTATTACTTTTTATTGTACTTTGAATATTTTGGTCTGGTAGTTATTGAAATTTCCTACTAGGAAACGACCCGAAACCATTAATCCCTTGCACCGAGTCGCGCTTTTGTAGTTACCGACCTTTGGCGGATAGGACTGATAGATCGAAAAACACCTGCATGAATAAAATTAATACCGAAGGCAAGCAAAAAAGGGTACAAATTGGTCTAAATTTCTTTCATCCTCCCAAAATGTTTGGGTAGTTGAGGGAATAGAATTAATATATTCATTCATAAAAAACGCATTTTAAAAAGGGTATGAACCCAACGTGGGTGGTTGTCTTTTGCGGACGACGGACGTGTGTACAGGCAGCGTAATAGTTTTCAACGTTGGCCTTAGGTAGGCAGTTAATAAAATTACCTGCATAAAATAAGAATAAAATGAAATACTTACGGTCAGTCCTTCAGGTAAGGATAATACTTTAATCTTGATATGCAATTATATTCAACCAATATTACATATTTTAGAATATTTTACAGAGGATGTGAGACATATCTTACCATCCTACCTAAGTAAGGGTGGGTACGGGACAATTGTCTGTTGTTTCCTTTCTTCAATCCTTATTCTATTTCCAGTAGCAAACTTTCTAGTGGCTTCAAAATATAAACAAATTATGGCACTGGTTTCGATATGCAATTCTTAAAGCGTCTTCAGTTAAATCGAGCTTTCAACAAGATTTCATAACATTTCTCATCAGACTTTTTTACGTTTATTAAAGATTGCTCCAATTTAAATTTGCTATTCGTTTTTATTTCTACCAACGACAACAGGGTCGTTACCTTTGGAGGTTTAAATTATAAATAAGTTTTTCACTGTGATTGACTGGTTTAGTAATAGGAACACAACCAAACTTATATGGAATCACCTAGGAATTGCATAAAAAAACAGTAGGTTATCGAAACCAAATTTATTAAAAAAAGTACTGAAAATAAATACAAATATTTTAATATTAACAATGCAGTTATAAACAAAATCTGAGAATAATAATTCGATTTTGGTAGTTTAATAGTGAGTATTACCCCTTTTAGCATCAATACAAGAACGAAGTCGAGGTTTTCTTGAAACATTTTTTCATTCCTCTGATGCTGCTTCCACAAGCCGCTGTACGTTGCCAGAATTATTCTGACGAGCTCTTATCCTTCCTTTTGATCATATCCCACAAGTGTTCAATTGGATTAAGATCCGGTCAACAAGCAGGCCCTTCACAATTTCTCGCAGCTCTACTGGTATGTGGAGGTGCGTTATCTTGCATACATAGAAAAGAATCGCAAAAAGCATCTCTCCAAATGCTGACTACAGGTGGTAGCACTAATTCCACATACCTTGGACAGACATGTTAGAGTTTCTCTAATGGGAATCAAGTCAGTTTTATCAACACTTAAGATAGCACAAAATAATCACACATCACAGTCCCACCTTTGTGTTTGGAGACCGATCGAGCAGCATGGAATCTATCTAGCTTATCTACCACACCGTCTTAGCACACTAATTCGCTGATCATCTGATTGTAAGCCGATTCTGGTCTCTTCCGAAAATATCATATTTCCCCAATTTGCGATTGTCCAGTTTGGAGGCTCCAGGCAATAATTAAGCCGGACAATTTTAATTTGCGGAAATATGTGGAACCTTTAACTATCTTTTACTGAACATTTCTCAACTGCGAAGTCTCTTCCTTATAGTTGTTTTCTGAATGATAATTGTGGCATCTCTGGATTTTATTTTTTTCTAAGTTCTTTGGGACTAACTACCACATACACTTGAAAGTCTGTATATTTCAAAAGTCCAAATTTTTCAAACCTCGTTTTCATTTCATTGAAAACGAGGTCTGATTTAGACCTTGAAACGTTTGGACTTTTGAAATATACAGACTTTCAAGTATATGTGATAGTTAATCTCTTCCTTATAGTTTTCACTGAAATTCTAACACTGATAGCTTGCACAAATTGTCTTGTAGCTCTGGATGGGTTGTCATCGAATTTCTTCGTACTGTTTGAACTAAGAAGCGGTTTTGGCGTTCTGGAGTAATTCTTCCACGATTTCTCCTAGGCCTAGTTTTTAGAGTTCCCAGTTCCAGAAACGTTTTACAGTTCATATTCCACATAAGTTTGGTTGCGTATAACGTATAATATTTGACCCGATTTTCTTTTGATTAGTGGCGTAATTTTAATACGATTTTTTCAACAAAAACAGTATCATTGTAGGTGTTTTGCATGCTTTAAATTCAAAACCGAGAAAGTTATCAAACATTTGCATAATCTTTTGTGAAGTTCGTAAATTCTTTGTTAACGACAATATATTATTTAAATTCCACAATGAAATCCTTGCGAAAACACACCCGGTAACAATACGAGCATAACAAACAAAGTAGTAACGAATGACCATAACAAAAATAACGTCATCTCATCTCTTATTCATGAATTCTGTAATAGGGCAGTCGATCCGCAAGTTAGTGGGCAAGATTCGATCGGCCAGTGCGGAGCGGAAGGCGGCAAAACAACGCGCTAAAAGATCTCCTTCGCCGACTTATCAGCAAGGTCACGTCATCGACAGCAATATATGCGTACCGACGATGGACAGGCCAGTACAGAGGTACTACCTTGGTGAGGACCCTTTCGCCGGCAGCATCTACGGTCGCGAGAACAAGTACGACGGCGTGAAACCGGCGAGGATCTCCAGGAAACCGAAAGAAATCCAGGATGAGCGAAGGTAAGAAGAAAGGGTAGTGTTATGCAGTGAATTAGGTTAGGATTGAATTTAACTATTTGTGAAAAGATTGATAGAGAGAATATTAATTTATAACCTAATCCCTTGATATATTATGAGACCGTAAATATCATTTTGTGTGAAAATAATTGTAATAGAAGGTTAACTGTTTTTGAAGTACTTAATTCAAATTGAAAAATGGCACAATTCTGGAATCAAAGTTTCAGTTAAAGAGCTCAAAGTACGCATATAGGAAAAAATTGGAAGGATTTAAAACCAATTAATCTGTTTCAAGACAATGAAGTGATTTTTAGCTCTAAATCATAAAACCCTTTTGTGTATTAAAGTCAAATATTTTGTCTGTTTAAAATAATTCTTGAATAATTGATTTGTGCTTTCTGTTCCTGGCATTTTTTTGAAGATTCTCCTTAGTTTGTTTAAGTACCTTTTCTGTAAAAATTCCACTTAGGTCAAAATTTATGTAATTAATTTTGGATACTAGGAAATTTAACTTTATTTGGAAGTCGTCACATGGATCATATTAAACAGATTTTTTTAAGTGCCTTTAATATGCAAACTTAGGGGTTTTCAAAGCCCCACCCCACCTCCCGAAATTTTGGATTTAAACTTTAAATTTTTCAATTTTAACGAATTGTTATGTATTTCATATTTTTTTAATGTTTATACATTTTTACGTACTGGAAATACATGAATAGAACATCGACTTTAGGGTTCTAATAAAAAATCTTAAAAATTGTCAACATACCCCAAAGATTTATGGCTACGGCTTTCTCTCCAAAAAAATAACAAACTGCCTAAATTAAGAGGAAGTGAGTATTATTTTGTTTTTTATTTTCTTTTTATTAATAACAATTGATAATCCTGCCTTTATTCTTCAATTTTGCAAGGCTCTGTGAAGTTTTACATTTGCACCAGTACGTTAGTAAGAATTCACATCGCAGTAGAATTGATTTTTGTATGCACGACAATATATATAATATATTGTTTCTGGTCAGCGAACTTTCATCAGTTGCGTTTCCCACAAGAGATTGTCATTTCGAACACGTGTTTATGTAAATACGACATCTAGGATTTTCAGGGAAATTAGTACAGAGAAATACATTCATGAACATAATTTTTACTTTAATTAATATGGCTACAATAAAAATTAAATTAAATTATTTTCACTTCTAGTACAAATAACATTTGAGCAAAGCTAATTCGTATTTAGAATCAATGCCAGGTCTACTAAGATGTTTAATTTAATAGGTTTCTCTTATAATCTCGAACCAAGTGTATGTCAGATGTTTTCAATTGGTATTAAATCCGGGTTTCTAACAGGTCATACCATCTTATAAATTTTGACTTTCTCCAGGTATTGTTATACAGCTCAAGTAGCTGGAGATCTAGTTCTGTAGTTCATTTACATCAATTCTTGTCATTCTTGAAGCGCAGATAGAACGAAGTGCTTGTGTAACATATCTAATATTGTTCAGTTGTACCATTATTTAGGACAAATTCTTTACGACCGGCCCCTATAATGCCTCACACACCATCCCAGATAAGCACTAAGAAAATGTTGTATTGAAGAAATTACACTATTTTATATTTCTGTCATTTCTGCAAATACAAAATTTCATGTTGTAATTGAGCCTCTGGTCTGTTAACATATTATCTAGCAAAATTCAGCATAGCTCTTAGGTGATCTCTAGTTATTGCTGTATGTCAAGTAGTAACTCTAGGCATCAAATTATACGCCTCAAGTTGTTTCCTAATGATTTTTTCATCGATTTATAAACCTCTTACTTTTCTAAGTTGAATTTGTAGATTTCCGGTGTTATAAAATGCTGTCTTAGAGCTGAAAGTCTTGAAAATGTGGACCAGTTATTCCACACCCTGTACTCCTGGCCTTCGAAAACGATTGTTATTGTCTCTACCTCTATGTTACTCTAGCAGCAGTTGTAAGAACTAGATTAATCACTGCCAAAATCTTCGGTAACTTCATGTTTCCTCAAACAATATTAATGCTTGAGAACAATCTTTCTTATGTTGCTTAGGTCACATTGCATATGGACAAAACTATTTCATACAATTTTCTTATTTTCTATAGTATGCTACTGACTTGTTTTGCTAGTGTTAAATGAAATCAAAAGCCTTATAATGCTACAAAACGTCCGTCGGTAGTTACCAATAGAGTTAATACTCTAAAAATTAAGATCTAAACGCTAACTTGGAAGTACAATTTTAGAACTCCTGTATTGCAAATTAATGAAAACCCCATACCATTTGTTACATGTTGTATTAATAAAGAATGTGTCAAAATTTTTATTTTCAGAAAGTACCAGGTAATCAGAACTGAACAGTAATTATATTTTAATCAATCACTGGCACTGCTAGATTGATTACAAAACCAATCAGTATTAAAAATACTAAATTATATTACCATTATGGTGTACAGTTCTTATCTGTACATTATAGTAATTTAATTTAATAATATTTTAATTCTGCAATTTACTCTAATAATCAATTAACGTTTTTTTTCAAATATTTTATTGTCAGTAACAATCTCTCTTTAATCTTTTCACTATAGTTATAATGGTGATACTCTTTAACTGAATTTGTATTTTATCCTTAACCTTCAATCAAGGACATTTGAGAAATAGTGTAGGTAGCCATAATTATTCTGTAGATTCTAAATATCCATTTTTGGAATAATAAACGTATATAACTATTGTAGCTATTAGGTTACTAGTCTTAACATATAAGGCAAAATTCCTGATGTTTATCGTTTTTCGAATGCATAGGTATACTCACTCTTTTTATAGATACTATTAAAAATTTTACTGACCCAATTAACATTTTTAGAAATTTTAAATATATTTTTTATTTTATTAATTTTATATTGTTTGCTGTTGTAATTGTGTTGACAAAAATGAATAAAGTATTAACAAAGTTCTAGCATGTCTTTCTTAGAAAAAAGTACAAGATAATTCAAATGAAAAAAGCGGATGCATTTAAGGTAAATATAATAAATAGCTACAAGTTTGTGCACAATCACTTACAATTCTAATTTTTAACAAAAAGTAACGGCACTTTAGGCTTTTGCTTGAATGGCAAATAATTTTCAACTTAATCTAGAAATGTGTGAATTATTCTTCATTGAGTAAGGCTTATTTTTGCACTTATAAACAATAAGAACTATTGGGTGAAATTTGTTTTATGCAATCACTATTATCCAACACATGACTGTCTAGAAATCATGGAACAAATATGAAACATTTAATCACCAAACTGAAAAAGTTTACGTTAAATCAATTTGCATTTTTTATAAATGAATAAAATTGTACAGTTCAATTTTTTTAGGTATAATTATTATATTAAGTTGCAGAGTAGTGTTGCATTCAGACTGTACTAATTTTTAATTTAAAACTATACTCATGTTGACGTGTTAAGGATAAGAATTTAACAAACTATCTCGGAGTTAGAATTATGAAATGCAAGACAAATGTATATTGTCAGTTGTAAATCATTAATTACACAAATATTCCAACATCATTATAAATTGACCTATTTCGTCCACTGTTGAACATGAGCCGCCTTAAGTCTCTTTTTCCATTTTCCACTAACTAATGTCTTATCATTTAGTTCCTTGTAATTCTTTTTTTAATTTCATTTGTCCATCTGGTCAGTGAGCTTCCTCAGCTTCATTTGCCAACTCTCTGTCTCCATTCCTGAAGTCTGCTAGTCCGCCTGTACACGCTGTATAACCGGCATTGTTCTTATTTGGTCATTCCGTATTCGATTTCTAGCATAGGCCTCTCTATTCTCGGCTACATTGTAGGCATGTTTATGACAGAGCAATTCACGCATTTCTCTTTCAAAATGAAATATCACTGCCAAAGGATTCTGAAAAACTGAGTTTGAAGACTGAACCGAAATCTGGATCGAATGTCAGCCAACCCACAAAGCAGCGCAGTAGACACTTCAAGATTAAGTGTTTCATCTATTTCAGTTTTTCTCCTTGATTTTCGCCTGTGTGTCAATTCAATCGTTCTTTCTTCACTTTTTCAATCACCATAAATCTTTTAAAATAATTTCTTCGCCTTTATCTATTATTTGAGTCAGTAGTTCAGTTAATCTTTACTTTTGTCTGTTATTCAATTGTTTGTCAGTGTCCTTTCTTCACTTCCTTCCCAGTGCTGTAGTTCTTTAAGGGTAAACCCATTACTTTTTAAATCTTCACAAAACTGTACGGACTGTTTATTGTTTTTCAAAATGTTTAAGCTCATACATTTTATAATTTGATAACTTTCCAAGTCTGGAGATATTTATTCTAGTTTGAAGTTAGCATCTCAAAAATATAGTTTTTGTCATTTCAACATCACTCCAATCATTATCATTGATGGGCTCTGTGAAACTGACATTATTATGCTGTAGAAGAAAATTTTCCCTAGTTTTTCTCGATTTTCTCTACTCCTCAGCAAATAAAATACACTGGAGAGCAAAGAAAAAAGCAACAGCACGAAGGTGAAGTCATTTAGTATATAAAGAATTTGAACAAATTTCCGTAATGATTTTAACAAAAAAAAATCGAGTAACTTCTCTATGGTTATTTATGCAGTCGTTATTCTATCAGGTATTCAGTGTTTCGACCCATACGTGGATCTGTGACAAATGGGAGTCAAATCTTGATAACCATGGCAGAGTTTTTATGCCGGATTTGATTATGATTTGTAAATAGGGATGTAAATTAATTAATGTACCGCCGTCACATTATCTAACTGATCTGCCCTTATGTGTCCATCATTGCCTCCCAAACAAAACCTGGATTCGTCACTAAAACATATAACATTTTATTGGTCCTTTCAGTGTTGTTAAGGTCTTCAAGTGACAAGCCTTAAGTTGTTGTATCAAAGGTAGCAATAAAGGAGATCCGTAAGGTCTGAGCCGCTTCTTTTCAAGCAATTTTGGACTGCCATCCTAAAGCATGTCCGTCCTGTAGCTGCACGTAGTTCATCTTTAATTTGAAATAAAACGCCTCGTCTATTTCTGACACAGTGCAAATCTAAGCCTTGTACAAAGTTCAGGCCCTACACGATGGGTCTGACCCTGGACTACCTTCTCCATACTTTTAACTTTGAAAATTCCTACTTTTCTCGTTTCTCTCTCAGTATCGGTGCTAACTTTTTACCCAGACGAATTTATGTAAAGGGTACTCTCATGTATTCCAAACTGACCTGCAAAGTTTATACACTTCAAACCACACTGCCCTGGTTCCATCGCTTTTGACTTATCCAGTATAAAGCGATATTTTGAACTTTTGTTTTGAGTTTTATTTCAGAGAATGTTATATGAAACAACAAAATAATGAGAAATAGGCACAGACTAAAAACTTGAAAATCTCTCAAACGATTTGTTACATAAGCTATAGAATCTAAACAAAAATTATAAGTTCCTGATTCATACAAAAGAAGATTTTTGGAAATGCAAAGATATTTATATGTTCATTAATTCACAAAAGTGTTGTGACGTCTTTACTTTTCACTGCCCTATTTGTCAGTTCTCAGCCATTAACTATAAGGAAGTGACCAATTAGCAACCTGTTGCAAAAGTTTAATTTAAATGTTAAACAAACATAAATGACGTTTAATGCATCTAGGATAACTTTATATTATAAAGGTAATGTAAATCAGAAATATATAATAAAACCGTTTCTTAAGTGTAATTTTCAACATAACTGTAAATAATAGTTCTTGTCGTACTTTGTATAACGAAATAATGTACCTATAAATTTGCAAGTATCTAAAAATAAGTGTAAATAATTTTGACCATTTTTTTAATGCAAAATAATTTCACGTACTTTAGTTTCAACTTTTAACACCCACCTTTGCTACGAAAATGTATATCGCCAACCCACTTTTTTTATGACGTCTATATCTGCTACACTTTTCAATTTCATTTAATATGGTTAAACAACTAATAAAATAGTGTGGGATTAACTAATATAATGACCTCCCATATAAAATATACACCAGTTTGTTTTCATTTTGCAGGTCTCAAAGCACACTGGGTCGATTCAGTAAGTCGGCTAGCCGGTTAGTGAACGCATCAGCTGAAGACGAAAGAAAAAGTTCGCAAACATTGCCTCGACATCTGTCAAGACAAGAACCGCCAACGAGATTAGAAAATAGATCAAACAGTACCATCAACGTTTCTATTATAAATACAGTTTCATCTCCAAGGAAATTTGAAGGACCGGCAAAACCTGCAAGAACTTACAAATCGAACTTGTCAAGAAGCAAAAGCCTTAACGTGCACGGCGGTTTGGACCCAAACAGACCAAACATGTACACCAGCAATCCTCAACTACACAAACTTGCGGATAAATCTATGGGTTTAAAAAGTCCAGGATTAATTTCCAGTATCAACAGAAGCAATAAAGATATCAGTGAAGAAGTCTACAACTCCCGTTTTACTAGAAACGGTGTTAGTGATAATGTGGACAATAAGCGAGTGTTTTTGTCTTCTCTCAAGGATAGAGCCCCTGAGCTATTCAAAACATTAGAGGAAAACGACAGAGATTGGCGACCCAACAACTATAGTACACCTGTTAAGAATGGAAGAAGCTACAATGGAGATATTTACGAACCGCCCACAAGGGACTCAAAACGGTTGGTTTCAACACCAAGTAACATGTTAAGAAGAGGCAGTTCTTCAAGCACAGATTTTTCCGAAACATACCACACAACTAAAAGAAATGACGATCCTCTACGTCCCAGCGTTACGAACACCACGAAGAGTTTCAGTAGGAAAACTGTGCCACTAAAAGATGGTAAAGGTGTAGAAACTATTGAATCAAGTGAAACTACATCAGTTACGAAAAGCAGTTACAGGGAACCTTCCAATTCGTATTATGAAGACAGGCGGTATAACAGCTCTGGAACAAATCCAGTTGTGATAGAAGTTAGAAATTACAGAAAATAATTCAACTTGTGCCTTTATCTTTAGCCTTAGACGTAAGCCAGACATAAAAGTATTTATATATTACATTTTTGTGGATTCATCAAATATTAACACCTATTTAACAAAACTAAATGTTGAATAATGCTTACTTATTATAAGTAAAATGTACATAGATTGAACAAAAAATATCTAATATTTTGTAATATTGTGTAATATATATTTTTAAAAATATCTCTGCACATTATTGTCTTCTACAATTATCTCGAATTATGTAATTTACATGTTTTTACTTCGAACGATTTAAATAATGAGTTCAAATGTTTGCTAATTGAATTTTAACTGATTTTAAAGAGAAATTACAAATTTTAATGTGTACAATCTGTGATTCACTGTTTCGAGTAGATTTGTTTTAGTAGTTCAAAATAATTTTATGTCTATGAATTATTTTTGCGATTAATTCAATAGTTGAACTTGAATACAAGTTCATTTGAAGTTAATTTGAACGAATATCATTAACTAGTTTTGGCATCAGTACATAAAGTTTTTTTAGAAATGTTGTAATTAAGAAAGTCAAATTAGTTGGCAAAATCCATTGCTATTGCTTTCATTTTTCACAGTCCAGACTATAAGTCCTCTCTCATTCATAATACTTCTTACTCCGTACACCCACTACCCCTAAAGGCATAGCGTGCCTTTAGGGGAAAATTCACTAAACCTCAAATATCCTGGATATCAAAAGGGTTTAGCTCTGTGGGAGCTCTTGCCAGGTTTTCAGGCCCGTGGTTAAAGTCGTGGCAGCAGTTTCCCATAAACTTCCTGACCGTCCGGGCTGTTCCGAACAGGACGGCTTTTTGCATTTGTTGGTAAAGATGTTCGTCCAGACCGAGGTTATTTTAAATTGTTTAATAGATGTTTTGGAACTAGTCCTGTCGTTGACATAACAATTGGTATAGTTCGTGTGTTGTTCATGTCCCACTGAGTCTTTATTTGAAATTCCAAATCCCTATATTTGGTTATCTGGTCTATTGTGGGCAACAGTCCGTTCAGTCAGTATCGTGCGGTCCCAGTACAGCTTGTAGTTGTTATTTTCTAAAACAGATTCTGGTTTGTATTAATAGTATGGTAATCTTACCGACTGTGATAGTTCAAGTTTCAGTGCTAGTTCCTGGTGTAGTATTTTAGCCACAGCATCGTGTCGTTCTTTGTATTCAGTTGCAGCGAACGCTTGACAACCTCCTGTGATATGCTGGATAGACTCAGATGTTTGGCAACCGTACCTGCATCTCTCGTTGTTAATAGAAAGGGTCTTTAACGATGTACTTTAGATACTTCATAGTTGGGATTACTTGATCTTGGATTGCCAATATGAAGCCTCCCATTTCAGGAAACATATGAACAGAGATCTACCAGTAGTTCGACGCTGCACTGTCGACATATTCTTGGTTGACACCATTTATATGTCTTCCATGAAGGGGCTTCTCTTTCCATTTCAGCAGTTTCTGATCAGTGGTCTGGTGGTATAATTGGACGTGTAGTTTTGTCAGTCGCAGTGGTGTTGAGTCATCAACCTGGCACATGACTCTGTGTAGATCAGAAAATTCTGCTAGTTTCTGGAAAAGATGGTGATCTTGAGCTTTTGTTAGTAAAACTAGAACATTTCGTTGTAATTTTTCAATGTCAGTCTTGCACCAATTAACTATACCGAAAGAGTAACTGAGCATTGAACATGTATAAATGTTAATAGCCTGAATAAGATTTTTACTGTTTAGTTTGGTTTTCAACAGTCGTCGTACCCTTCTATAAAACTCTGCTGTTACGTCCTTTTTCATAGTCAAGTGATCAATACGTCGAGCCTGCTTTATTCCAAGGTATTTATAAGTATGACCTTCCCCCATAGATTCAATTGAGGTGCCATCTTCCATTTCAAAGTTCCCCTACTGTATTTTGCCGTTAACTATATTAATAATTCGGCATTTGTCTAGGCCAAATTTCATATGGATGTAACTAGAGAACCTTTCTACTATTTTAAGCATATCATGCAGCTGTTGTTTCGTAGCTGCCATCAACTTTAAGTCGTCCATGTATAACAAATGGTTTATCTTTAATGCTTCTACGTTGTTGTGTTTGAGACTGAACCCAAAATTTGTCGATTCCAGTTTGTTTGAGAGAGGGTTCATGGCAAGGCAGAACCACAGCTGGCTAAGAGTGTCTCCCTGGAATATACCCCTTTTGATTGGAATGGGGTCAGTTTGTATCGAACAGTTGGCTTCATTCAGTGAGATTTTGCTTTGTAACCGCTAATCATTGCCCTGTCAATCATATCCCACGCCTATTCAATCGGATTCATATCCTGTGAGTTTGCTGGCCCACAATTATTAGCACATTTAATTCTTAGAACACAGTTCTTCTCTAATGAGTTGAATAATAATTTTTGATGCAGGTATTTCCTGTCAACGTCATGGATAAGTCTTGCCCAGCGACCATATGCAAGGTGTAACATAATGCAGTGCAGATATGGTACATGATTTAACTAATCAGTATAAATGAAAAAGTCTTACATAACCTATGTAAAAAAGTTTATAGTTTACGAGAAAAAACTGCTCAAAGTTGTTAATCAAAGTAAGCACTTACATGTGAGAAATTGAGCGACTGAACAATATAGTAATCCAAATCTTCCATTCCTATCAAATGAAGAGATATTTACAAAAATAATCGGATTTTTGCTTTCGTTCCCTTACTGCCGAGGGTCTGGCTCCCTATTGCAAAAAAATAGTTATATTTAGTTGTTTTAAATGTAATATTTTGACGTAGTTAGCTAAGGGAGTTGTATTTCAATTGTGCTGTTATTCCCAATAAACTCATAAACATTAAGTAAAGATGCCACGACTATGATTCAGGAAAGAATTGTGAACATTTTGTTTATGTTTACTTAATATGAGTGTGGAAATGTTAAGAATGGAATATTGGAGAGTTTTTTTATGATATGAAAATTTCTCAATTCTAAGTCGGAAAGTATGTATGATGATTTTGATTTTATTTTTTTGTCAGGGAATTTCAATGCAAATGAGTAAGTTTAATATTACTAAATGCTTACTCCGGCAAGAAAATGTTAAAAAACAACGTTAAGTTGAAAAAAATTACCGTATAATGCTTCAGTAAATAAACATATCATATAGACATTGTGATTTCATTGAATCTCTTCTTTCGAAAGAATTTATTAAGAATTTCTTGAAAAGTACCAATATTATTGTATCATAAATCAATACATAAATACTACATATTTTTGAAAATAATCATAGACATTTAAAACATAAATACGTTTCAGTTTTTACTATATACACTTTACGTTCCGCACAGTCTTATTCACCCACAACAAGGTTGCCAGATGTGCAGAAATTTCCTAAAACTTAATAATGGAATTGGCCCATAACTATACAAGATACATATACCTTTGTTAAGAGTTTTTAGTTCATACTGTTACGAGAATTCAATCATCCAATTCGCGGAAGGGACATTCTTCCGATACTTCTGGAAATCCGAAATTTCTGTCTCTCAACAGGCCGACGGCTGCAGTTACCGGGAATTCCCTTGAAGTTTCCAGAACACATGAAAGAAGTTTCCCGAGGATTCGTTGACTTACCAGATAGTTCCAAGAGAAATATATAAATATGGACAGCTGGCGATAGCATTCATTCTGTTTTCGACGGTAGTATTGTATAGTTAAGATAAATGTAAATACTTCTGTGAATATAAATTGTGTTAAAGTAGTGGAAATAAATTAGAGTGAGTTGGACTGTATTTTTAAATAAATCCAAGAACTGAACCCGAAAATAAAAAACATTACAATACCAACCATTTCTATTACCTGCCAAAATTAATGCACTGTAATATGATACACCCTGTATAAAACTCTAAAAAATATCTTGTTCCCTTCCGGAAAAGAAATAACTGAACCTGAATTCGGCGAAAAGTGGACGATTCTCCACTGCAGTCAAAGTCAATTTATGTGGTCTCTAGCATACATTAAGGCAGCGGTTATGTATAGTCTAGTAAAACGAGGCACTTTTAAAGGTCTTAAATTGTCAACAGTAAATCTTCACCAAAGTGTACTTTTCCAAATCAGCCTAAATTTTGTCTAAAATTTGTTCTGGCGGCTTGAATGGTTATTATATATTGCAGTTAAGTAATGAAGAACTGATGACATATGGATCCTATATCTTGCTTTTGGGAGTCTTGGATGTCCACAATCCGGTCTGCTATTCACATTACCAGGTTTTTGGAACAATCAAATTATTCAAACAGATGATTCGGAAATAACAAATGTTTCGGCAATTAGGTGATTTGACCGAAAATTTTAGTAAGCAGAATATTATTGCCCCATCAAAAAAACCGAAATTGACTCCCAGGCATATTTCAATGAATAAAAATTAAAGTGTTTGTTTGAAATTGAAAAAAAAACCGACAAATTTTAACAACTACTGTATTAAAAGCAGGCTTAAAGTTTTTTGAACATTATTAAAAACATCCGTTCCTCAGTGATTATTTCTATTACAAATTATGTTGATTCAGTAATTGTATTTATTTTTGCCGGTACCTATATGTGTAAATTTTTTTCAATATATTCTGAAATTTTCTAGGATTCCCATTGGTTCACTCTAGTTTAAACATTTTGACATCCATTGCTGTGATTTCTAACATTTGTCTCAGAATTTCCTTTCGGTGTCCAGGTTTCCAAACGTAAGTTAGTTTACTTTTAATCATTATATTATATATTCTAACTTTCAGTGTTCTATTTTTCATTATATGTTTTTTTTTTCTGTCCTGCCTTAGTAAATGTAACTCCTACAGTAACATTTGGCAATCGGTACGAGATCATATGCCTGCTGCGTTTAGACTAATGTGTAGTGTAAAGGAGCCTATACACTACATTACTATTAGAAATACTTTTTAAGCCAAATTTGATCATATGTATTTGAATTGTTAAACAAGATATCTATGAATTCATTACTGACCTCGTAGGTTAGATTAGGATATTAATTGAATTGCAAGCTGAACCAGCATATTTTGCTTAGGTTTACCTAATTATGGTGAAATTTTAAATATTTTTGGTGAAAATATTTATTAATTGTTCAGAAATGGAATCTAAATATTTGTGTTTATATTTATGAAGTCATAATCGGTTTTTAAACAAACACAAAAAAGCAAATTCCAGATAGTGTTTGGCAAGTCAAATCAGCAAATTTATGGACAGTTTTGTAGGCTCACGGCCGATTTATCAGGTCCAGGAAGGGGGCAGCTGCCCCCTAGCCCCCATACCTTTGGAACGCCCTTGCAAGCCACTTTGATGTATCACTCAACAAAAGTTAATTACCAAATATTTACCACAGTACTTAATTGATAGTAACTGTAGCATCACAAAAACTGAGAACAACTGTTTTTCATATTAGTATTTAAGCCAAAGATATATTAAATCTAATAAAGATTTTTTTTCATTATTATGTACATATTACTACAGCATAATGAAATCTATGCTTATACTTATGGTATCTATTATAATTGCCTTTATTTTCCATTCAAGAAGTGCCAATATGTGTAATTATGTATAGAATCTATGTGGTCCATAAACGGCTGACGGTATTTTGTGTTGCCTATAGATTACAATTAGTACATTGATTCTGTCTGTCCCAGCTTTTTTCGTTTTTTTTTCTGTAAAAAAGAAATGTTTGATTTTGTACATGGATCAAGTAATAGCAGGAGTATTTTAATTGCAAGTAAATCAGTTTGATCTTTATTTGAACTCGTCTTTATGGATTTGTTCAGAGTAACAGCAACCTTGGGGAGAAGTCAAACGTTTCAGGGTCTAAATCATACCCCGTTCTCTGTATTAATTAACACAAAGAAAGAAAACATTAAAATGTAAAATTTGCAATTAAAATATGTGCCAGTAGCTATAGCCTGTCATTACTAAGTTGTCTTCCGTTACATTGTTGACGTAGCATAATAAATATCATTATTTACTTTTAAGGAATTTGTACATACCTACCTACTTTATTTGCCTACACACCAGTTGTGTGGTTGCTATTGGTGATATTTTAGTTCGTGATTATAGAGTACTTGGAGATTGGGTTTTTTCTTGAGTTTTTTGATGTTCTGCTCATATGACACATTATTTTTGTATGCTGTTCTTGCAGGTTTGTCCCTTCCATAGTTAATATGTCGCTATTTTTTTGATTACTGTAGCAATTTTAAAATGACGTGCAACTTATAACGAAAATATCGGGAAACTCTTTAAGAGTCATCAGCAACTAGTGGAACTATTACTAATCACCTTGATACCAACATTTTCGACGTTCCTTCTGAACGAGTAATATTTTCACGGGATCTTATAATGTAGTATATCCATTAAGTTTTATAATCAATTCGCCGTAATTATTTTAAAGCTTTTTACTTCTGCCAGCTGTAGTCGATTATATGTGGGTGTGTATTTTCATGTTTTCAAGTTGTAGTTACTTAGTTTCCTCACGAATAAGCAGTGTAAGGATAGCGGAAAAATAGTACTGACACGAAGGAAAATATAAATTTAGCGGTCGTAATCAACTGTACGCAAAAAAAATTTGGCTACTGCTTCTTCGTCGTATAGTTCTTCTTATCTTCTTTCGGCTCATTAGGGTTACTGGAGTCGTGTCGAAGAGAAAAGGTTCGGGTGGTCTATCCATTTGGTATATGTCTCAGTGGCTCCGTTTGTTGGTTAGATAGTTGTAGAGTGGTAGAGTGCGACGACCTGCCTTTTGTTCTCGTTGACGTGCCACTCGTATTACGCATGCCACGATGACCTGTGAGCATTGGAACGAAAACACTCTTGTTGATTCATCATATTTCCTTTTCCTTGAAGTTTCAGTTAGTATGTTTAGAGGCTTTGGTTAGATTTTTGTCACGTCCTGTGATGCTTAGCCCCCTGTCGATGTCACTTGATTAAGAGAAGCGCTCACTTTTTTTGAGCCAACAATGGTAGTCTCATATGGTTATTATTATGATTTCGTTTATTTATCTTACCTTAAGAACCGCTTATACTTGTGAATCTACAAAATAATACAAAGTAACCTAATCTAAACAAGTATGAGATTATTTACTAAACTTTTATATTAAAAAAAATTGTGGTTTGATTTCCAATTTCATTGTTTTACGTTATTGGTATTACATTTTCCGTGAGTCACTGCCTGTAATGTACAAATACAAACTTTCTGATTTTCTGCTTTTTGTTTTGCCTGTTCGTCAGGGTTTTCTCTACTTTTCTATGAGTATTTGAAAATTTTATATGCAGAACAAAGTGTAGTAAGGCAACTCCGTATTACTGGCTGTCCGTACAGAAATTCTTCGTCACAGTTATTCTGAATGAGATGTCTACAAAATGATCAACCAGTATTCCTGTATATAAATTGTGTTTTGCATATTATGTTATATCTATCTGCATCTGGAGACGTTTCAACTCCGCCTCTAGAGTCGTTGTCAATCGCTTTCTAATGTATTTCGTTTTTTTTTCTAAAAAAAATCGCTTTGATGTTGATTTTCTTGTTTGTAAAAAATGTGTAACAATTTGTCGTTTGGCATTCCTTTTATACTGAGGTTTTTTCGCTCTTCTAGGAATACATTTCTCCAGCCTAAATGGAGGTCAATTGAAGGTGCCCAGATTTCCGTGTTGTTTATTGTCATACAACTGGCTTTGTTAAGTTTTCTCTTTTTTAAATCTGTAAAGAATGGCACATTCAGATATAATGGCCAGATATTAGAATCAATTCGGCATCTTACAGAAGATTGTCAGGCATTTGCTGCACACTTAATAGCATGCAGTGACAAGAATATTGCACCAGAGATCATGGCACAATATAGATAGAAGTTTCAGGAGCGACCTAAATTTATCCAAATAAGGGAGAGGATTCTCTATGGTTTTGTACACGTACATTTAAACGACCCCCAGCCCCCGTTCCTTATTATCACTGAAAGTGAAACTGGTTACAAGTAATAAACATTCACTAGTTTAAGGAGGACAAACTTTAATCATTTTAGAAAATAACAGTTACAATCTGCGATGGGAGTTACAACAACGGAAATAGTACAAATGTTTTTATCAAACCATTTAATACTGGAAGCACGTCTTTATAAACTGGTGCAAAATACCTACTACTAGGAATCATCTAGATGAGAGAGTACCTAGGCCACTCATTCTACAACAACCGTGTGCAGGAGACCTACCGAGTTTTCTTAGAAATCTAGTGTACATGGTACTGGGTATGTGTGGCTAAAGCATATAACATATACAGTGTCTCCTAAAAGAAAATTACTTGTATACAAGGTGTTGAGGGATTTTTTAAATGTCCAATTACTTTCATTTTTAAAGATACAAAAAATATAATAATGAAAGTTGTTTAGAATTATACTTTAGCGTGGAATACAAGATTTGCACATTCAATAATAATGATTTTTTTAATGTGGCTGCTTCTATACAGAGAAATAGGAAAAATATAGTTATTTTAAGTTTTAAGTTTATGAAACAAAGAAACTCTTATAGTATAACTCTCTCCACAACATGTTGGTATTTAATGGAAATGCTGTGGAACCTGTAATGTGCCACAAATTGTAAAAACACATTTTTGCACCCTAACATCAAACCTTTATTTTAAACACTCAACGCACGTTTCAACAACTCTAAGTTGTCATCATCACGGAGTAAACCAAACAATTTGGTTTATTTTCCTATTGATTTTCAATTGTTAAATGAAGATTATCAATGTAAACAAAATCGGGTACATTACATTTCCGGCCAACAGAGATAAGCCCAGTGGATGATGTGGTCTGCTCATTTATCGTATTTGGCGGTTCTACTTCTCATTTCTCATCGCCACTCATCGGTTTTTTACTTTAAAACCCGAGATGAAACTATTCACTCGGTATCTGCGCATATGCATGCACATGCAGCTTGGAGGGCGGGCTTGTTTCCCTTGATTTTGTAAGGGTACGGGGTAGATCCCGAGTCATGAATTATTACTACTTATTTTCAGATGAAATTTTTTCTCTTAAATAGTAGATTATTTCAAAATAATATTGAATAGTAAAGATTACTTTATTATAAATAATTTTTTTAGTTTTTATCTGCGAGGAAACGGGATCCCCTTAGAAATAAAGTTGGCACCACTGTTTACGTACACTGTTGCACATGGCACGTGTGGCGTTGTCGGTATCGGTATAGTCAAGCAAGTAAAAAGGGCTGTAACTCAGTATCCGAGAGATTTCCCACTCTCGTATTGAATGAAGGTCGATAACATTCCGAGTTCCAGTATTCTAAGTGTTGTCTGAGTTTATCGCAAGGGCCAAAGGAGTTGATTTTTTCTCAAAATACTAATTAGATTTTGTATGTTGTGTTTGTTATGTAAAGGACGCAATTAAGGTAAGCAACATACCTTTTTAACAATTTATTTACTCATGTATTTCTTACAAAATAATCAAAAAATATTCTGGGTTTTCTGTATATCCTTTTGCTTAATTCTGAGAGTGTGTAAATTCATTAATATAAGTAATGATAGCTAAAAAATTCAAACATTTAACGACGTTCCTCATGATGTTTTTGAAATATAAACAAAAACAAACATTGGGTTTTATGCATTTTGAAAAACCTACCTACATACACTGAGAAACCAAGCTATTAACATTATACAAAACAGTTTCAGGATTTTTAACGGTAAATTGAAATCGTTATTAAACAATTGATGTATGTAGTCGTTTGTTGGCAGAAACTAGAGAAATGCTCCAGCTTAGGTAGAACATTTCTGTATGCAAAAGGTATCAGTTTATAATCCACTTCAATAAAAGGAAGGTTCTGTATACAAATTTTATATCAATTTTTATGATTCTATGCAGTAATCTTAAAAATGAATTTTCATCAAGTAAGACTGAAACAATCATCAATAATCGTTATACTTATGGAGAGGTTACAGTATGTAAAATCTACCTACATTTTAATTGTGTTCATTTTGAAATAGTGAACTTAGCATATTATAAACATCAAATTCTTACCTGAGTTTCCTTCATAGATATTTATTTAAATCCCTTGGGATATGCACATCATTACCAAGTATATAAATGGTAGAGACAAAAATGACAAACTTGTATGGGGATTAAACTGAAAAAGTGGCCAGCTGAAAACCTTAAATAAGTTTTAGAAGTGAACAGAATGGCGGATTTGTCGTTTTTGAAGCGAGTGCTTCTAAACACTTGCATCTATATATAAATTGGCAAAGACAAAACGATTCGGTACCATTTTCTCCTCTGTCCCTCTACCGATTTTCTTTATTATTTTGTTTCATTAGCTATTGACGACCTTCAGAATGCTTAATTTTTGTATAATATAGCTTCATTCATTAAATAAAATAAAGTAACAAATACATAATTTATGTCCACACTGTCAATGCCAAACAGCGCCGCCAGATTGCTTGAAGACAAAATCTAAGATGGGTTGACTCGAAAAACAAACTAGATTAAACAAAAAAACTAACAAATTTTGATCGGTTCCGAAAGTTATTCCACATTATCACGCTATTCAGTTCTCACGCATAAAAATTTACATCATATGATAATAACCATTTATTTGGTACTAGCAAGTTTGAAACTTTCATTTCTTTCTAAATATGATTTGTCAACTAAAATTATAATTCTTTACTGTGTGACAACTGATCAATGTGTTTCCGATAATATTTTCTTGTTTTAACATTACGCTATTAATTTATATTGTTTCTACTTTAAAGGCTAATAGTTTCATACAATTTAACTAAGATCACAAAGCCCATGGTATGAATACAAATAATGAGATTTAAGAAAAATAGATCTGACATGGTAATAATTCTAATGTTCCGACCATCTTCGTTTTAACAAATTTGATTATTTTGATTTCAGTTTGACATATCATATCATTGTTAGCCGATAGGTTAATGTACCTTTTCAATTCAATTTGAAAATTATCGAAGCATTATTTGTAAAAAATTAATTTCAATGCACTTTGTCAACTGTCAATTGTCAACATAAACAGTATTATTTAACATAAATTAACACCAGCTGCATTGTATATCTTTATATTTTTTATATAATAAAGATATAGTCATTGCTAACTTTGTATATTAAATTGTAATTATTGAAATTATACATACATTGCAGTTTAAGGTGTACTAATATGTAAGTACTTATGTATCGTAATTTATACTGCATCTTCATAGTTGGTTTCTTGCATTTTCTTCTTAGAAATTAAAATCGTAATTGTGAAATATCTGAATAACCGTAAAGCATTTGGAAAAACTAGAGTTTAAAAATATTATTTATAATATTAATTAATTACTTGGTATACCATTCCTGCAAAATCATATCTTAATACTATTAAATCTATATATAAATACGCAAATGCAAAAGAGTTCGGTACCATTTCCTTCAGTTTGGGAACCAATTTTCTCGAGTTTTTTAATTCCTAATTGACGGCCTTTAGTGTTATTAATAAAAAAATTGGATCAAACGGCCAAAATTTTCCGTAAATAGCAGTTATTTTGCTATCTATTCCATAACAGCTGAACTAGCGCCATTAATCTTTCCACCGTTAGAGGACAAAATTATTTCATATATTTTCCAATAATTCAAATCAATACTTTTTATAAATTCTTGATTTTTATTGACGTTTTGAACTCTCGACGTGTATTTGTATTTTTATTTTATTCAATAATCGTATGATGGCATGAAAACGTGTATATTCTTTTTTATACAGGAACAGAACGATATTTGATTTTGCTTTTTGAGTATGCCTTAGCGTCGTACATGTATATTAACTGCAAACATAAGACAACAAAACGGAAACTATTATTTTTTGCGAAATAATTTTTTACTTAATTATCATGGTTTTGAACTATTTTGTATAAGTATTACGAAAAGTATATAATAGAAAAAAATGTTGGAAATATGCAAAAATATATTATCTTCAAATTGCGACCAGCGGGCGACAGCTAGTAGTTATGACTTACATTATATATTAAAAGTCTCTTCGTTTATAGAAGATCAATAAATTATATTAAAAAACATATACAATATCCAATATCCAGCACAAAATTTAGTTTTCGTTAGAAATACAATCCAATTTTCTGCTTGTGATATTTTAAATTGGAAACTTGAGATACGTCAGAATGGCAAAAAGGGCTGGTTTATTGATGGTAGAGACAAAGATGACAAACAAGAACTCCTCAAAACAGGTCAGGTTTATAGATGGTAGAGACAAGGATAAACTGAAAGTGTCCATTAAATAAAAAGTTCAAGAAATGACTAGAATTACGTTGGTGTAGAAAGAGGATATGATATGAATTGATAAATATAAAATAATATTAATGTTAAGCCATCGGGTTTGTCTTTTTTTTGAACCAAAATAAATAAAACATATATTTATCTCTATCTATGAGATATTTAAAAAAAGGTTAGGGTGCTTTTTTAAAACCTACCCTCTTGCTACATCAGCGCCAGACTAATTGAATGCATTTTGACGAACTTTTTTGTATTATGTTTTGGATTAAACTATATAACAACAATTATTTTGAAGAATAGGCTGGAGATTCTGAGATAATTAAAAAGTATTGCCTAAAATAATGTATCCATAATTTAATCTGTTATAATTAAAGTGACTTCCTTATTTACTGCCGGTATATTAAGTAGTTGAAGTATGGTTGAAATATTATAACTCAAAATAATATATATTTTAATTAAAATTTATCATCATATGTTCCTCTGCAATTATATTTAAATTAACAACTAACTTACACATTAGGATTACTACTTGAATAATAACAAAATAATGTCATTTATTTTAATTCTCCTGAAATTTATATCCATTACTAAGAATGACACAAAGAAAGAGAACTAGTGTTAAGGATATTAACAAGAGACGGGAAGTACCTTTTGTAAGAGGCTTTCCCTTCCACCGTTTAGTCTCAAATGACTGCCGCTATTTTTTAATTTTTCCTATTAGAAATAACTGCATGTTAGGGAAATTAATGTTATTTTACATTTGTAAGTACTTTTAATTGTGGTTATCAAAAAACTAAAATCTTAATATATAAAAAATCCGTGTCACTGTGTATGTTCCGAATAAACTCAAAAACGAGTCAACCGATATTCATGAAAGTTGGCATATATATGTAATTTGATCCAACTTAGATGATAGGATAGTTATTATTTAAATTAATGGTCTTAATAATTAATAATAAACTGATCATCAACGTTGGTTGTTGTTATTAATCGTACGTTCCATAAGTCAGGAACAGATGGCGCCTTGACCAAAAATATTGTACATCGACTGGCGCTTCATTAAACATTAACTGTGATTCATTACGATTAAAGATATTTAGACTATATATACTATTGAATAAATGTTATAAAAATGTTATGTTAATTTGTGTTAAAATTGTCTTTCAAATCTGTATTAAATCACTCAGCCACAGTAACGCGTGGCCGGGTCTGCTAGTAGATGATACATTGTCTTTAAAACACTGTCTGTCAACTGTTTGGTTTATTTAATATAAAATTTCTTTCATCAAATCTTGAAAGTTTCGAAAAAATTCTTACATCTTATAATTTGGGTTCTCGATTTCTCTATTTTCGCTTATGTAGGGTGTAATCGGTCTAAAATCGTTACGTAACACCGTTATTTTATTAAATTTGCCATAACCAAATTATTTGAGACTACACACGCATAGTTATCCGCGAGCAGTTCAGTTATTAGTCTTAAAATCAGGGTAGTCACGACAATCACTAACTTCCGAATGAGCCAAAAATAAGAAACCCTGAAGCACTTTTATTCATTGTCCATCCTTTATTTCATCTCCGTTTATCAATCATAATAAATTTCATTCGGAACATTCCTTTGAATTACAACCACCATTATTCATCATATTTGTGGGGGAAGGGGGACAAGAAGCATAAAATGCTGTGTAGGTACACAGCTTTTTACTCTATCCTTCGGTTCCAAATAAATTCTGGAGGACAACTGTCCCCGTGCCCCCTTAAACACGCCAATGATTAGAACTAAAGTTCATTGAATGATATCCCTTTCATCAATCGCGCACAATTATTTTTGAGACTTGACGGGAACATAGCGCAGTTTGTGCAAAAATTAATTACACTGTTTGTTTTCCCATGATTTTCTATATTCGGTGGGTATAATCATAATCTCTGTCCTTGTACTCCTTGCCCGTCAGTTGGTGTATCCCGTGGTCGCGACGACGCGCCTGTTGCAACCAACTACTACGGCGTTCACTCCAGTTTCATTGTGACATCCTCACCGAATAAAACACGCGCGTAAAAATGGTATTTTCGTTCTTTTTATAATAACAAATTTAGCTCGAAGTTGAGCACTGCCAAAACAGATACCGAATTAGGTTACTAGTGATATATGTGGTAGAATTAAATATTCAAAGCGACAAATAAATTTTCCACTTATTTCAACTGGTGTCCATATCTCGACAAGTAAGTAAGTAAATTGTCTTTTTTTCCTGTATTGTTATTGTCCACAATACGTATAAATTAAAAATTAACAAGTATCTATAGTCGCTAGCGTTTGCATTTCCTTGGATTTCACAACCTTAACGTACGTTTCGCCATTCATAAATAAGTCTGCAAATATGTTTTAAGCTAATATAATGTAAATATTATATCACCTAATGTTCATTATACAAATTTAAATGTGTAAATTATCGTGGAACGTATTTTCCTTAGAGTCGTCATCATATAAACACATGTATTGGTATACAAGGTGCGATAATTCTTGATTTATTTATGTTGTGAATTCTAAGTTCACCATTTAGAAAACTTTTTGACTTAAAAGTTGGAAGAGAAACATCATAATTATTTTAACTTGTAAATTTTCTGAAAGTAATCAAAACACATGCCTATCATGACAGTACTAAAGGTTATTAAAGACGTCTTCAATATTTTTAGTTCTATCAATCTTTCTAGAATAATGTTTTCTATACAATTTTGGACACTTGGGCTTCTTCAGAAAGTAACTCCAACGACATTGTATAATTTGTTATTTTACGACAATATTCTGTTGGATGGGATTTTAAACTTATTTGGGTTTATGTGATGCATACTTGTACCACAGAATATCAAGACAGGGAAAGAAGGTCAAAAAAATAAAGTGTAAAAGGTGCTAATTTTATGGGAACTGGAATTCCAGGTCGTCAGAAGGTGCAAGATCTAGTCTTATGCCAGATGGAAACAAGGAAGTTTGATTATTCATTATGTACATTTCTAGAGCATTGCAGCTAAAGCAGAGAATCAAACTTGTTGTTATTGCGTAGGTAATGATGATGCAGATCATTTTGCCAAAATGGTACGAAATGGTAGTGTTAGGTGGAGATATGCAGACATACAGGCACAGAAATGGTCAGTACCTATTACAAAAAAATTTGGACACCGAAACTGGAACATGTTTATTCTCAACTACGGTGCTCAGTTACCTTAATTGGTGAAGTTGTTTTTAGCAAATGTTTTTCATCTCTTATAGAAAAACGCAAAAGAAAAATTTTTAGCAGATTTTCACCTAAATTATTTTCTTATGAACAACTATTTATGTTTACTTTTATGTTTTTTTGGGCAATAACACCACAATAGAAATAAAACGACGTATATTGCAGGAATACCAAACTTTTCAAAGTCTATTCTGACTTCGTTGTCAATGGCTTTATATTTATTGATGTAGATTGCAAAATGAAAATTTCATTTGACATTTAAAATTGACATTAGAAAATTTGTTGTTTTTAGATATATAGGTAGCACAAAAAATTTTAAAGATCATGAATTAGAGTTAACCAGCTTTCAAATTAGAGGAATTTGAAAGAGTTGTCTTTAGAATTTATAAGTGTAATATCAAAAACAAAACCAACAAACAAAACCCAGAACAAATTTTCTAATGTCAATTTTAAATGTCATAAATTAAATTTTCATTTTGCAATCTACATCAATAAATATAAAGCCATTGACAACGAAGTCAGAATAGACTTTGAAACGTTTGGTATTCCTGCAATATACCTCGTTTTATTTCTATTGTGGTTTTATTGCCCAAAAAAACATAAAAGTAATCAAGAATATGTCACAAACAACGTTTAGAAGAAAACTATTTATGTTACTTAGAGAAGCTATCAATGGTCATAATGGGATATATAGTATAGTGCATAATGAAGAGTAG
The DNA here is from genome assembly GCA_034190945.1 of Octodonta nipae. Classification (NCBI taxonomy): domain Eukaryota; kingdom Metazoa; phylum Arthropoda; class Insecta; order Coleoptera; family Chrysomelidae; genus Octodonta; species Octodonta nipae. The sequence continues at coordinate 190,495,076 of CM067216.1, read as the reverse complement.
GATGGATTGGTCAATCTGTATTCTTAGGAAAAATTGAAAAAACATTTGATATCCTGACTTGAAATCATTACTCTTAAATCCATTCTTCTTTGACGCTATCAAGTTGTTTGGAGAAATCTTGTATTTGATGTGGGTATTCCAACACCTTTAACCAAGAAGTTGTTATAAATCGATCAATTGCAATTATGATCAGTCGCACTTTCTGCTACTAATTTATATCAAAATATAATAAGTTGGCCCAATAACAAATGCTAGAAAGCTTTTTTGCCCGAATATATCTTTATATTCGAATAAAAACCTCGATAATAATTATGATGCGTCATCCCTTAAGTCATCTTCAACACGTAAAACATTTTTTTAATGACAAGTTTTCGAAAAACCGTAGTAAATATTAGTAGCTATAATTAACACAGATATGTAGATACCAGTGTTAATTAATTATAAACGTTTAGTGATAAAATATTGCATATTTTTTAAACACAGCACTATTTTTACATACTTCAATTTTAGTTTAAATGTTTGGAAATTAAAACAACTATTTTACAGCATTAAATGTGAGAAATAAAACCAAATATTACGACACGTGGCTGTCTGGTCTGACTTGTTTGTTAGGTTTTTGCCAAAGAATATTTGATGAAAATCCGCCCTTGTGAGTTCTATAAGAATATAGATGCTAGGATTTCGTTGTCTGCTATTCCTGAGATAGTATTGAATTTGAGTGAAACAGAAAATTTGTACATATTTGAAAAACCTTTAAAATAACTATATGAATTGAAGATTACCTTGCAAATAGAAATGGCTACAAATAACTAACTGAAAAACGTTTATTTTCATAAATGAGTTAATTCAACAAATTAAGCAAAATATTTGCAGAAAATGCCATCTTATTGCTTTCTTGGAATATCGTGAGATCAAGTTTAATAATACGCTTTTATTAGGTCGAGGTTTACGTATGTATGTAACGGAAACTTTCAACGTAATTTTCACCAACTTAAAGAAGTCCAATTAAGTTGAAAATTGGCACAAGTGTCAAGGGCCGATGACATTACAATTCTTTAAGTTGAATCTTCCCGTTTGTTGTCTTTTTGTCACTGTTCTTGCATAAATACAAATTCCTCTATTAACTACTGCCGTCTAGTTGGCAGTAGTAGAACTAGCTGTGATGAAATGGAAACTTGAAGTAAACTTTTATTTATAAATACTAAAGACGCTTATGAGACTAAAAATAAATATAGTTTAAAAAACCTAAAAAAATACGCTTTAATAGCAAACCTAACTAAAAAGCAGAAAATAATTTTTAATTATGAATAGTTTATATTACAGCAGTAGAAAGCGTGGGGTGCTTGAAATATTAAATTTTACAATTATTTTATTGGCAACTATTTATAAGAGGAGAGTTATGCAAATATAGTGAAATGCGCTTCACGCTTTTTTATATTTTTATTTTGAGGTACTTAATCATGATTAGTTGTTCGACTTTCTACTGCTGTAATATAGACTAATCATAATTAAAAATTATTTTCTGCTTTTAGGTTAGGTTTGCTATTAAAGCGTATTTTTAGTTTATTTAAGCTATAATTACTTTTATAGTATTTTTTGGGGTATCGGTAGTCTGTATAATTCAAAAACCTTTAGCCGGCTACAGACTCACGCCCACCGACAACTCCCGAGAACACCCGAGAATGTCGGTTTTGATGCCGCTTTAAGGGTTTCTGGGATTAGAAAAGATAATGTCATGAGAATGTATGAGTATGAGTGTTAATGTAGATACCTTCTCGGTTCTCGCGCAATCAGTGCTGCCGTTTCTACCGATTTTTCGCTAGTCTACCGATTTTTGACCATTTTCAAATTGTTCTACCAATTTTCGAAATATGAAATTTGGTAGATTTCATATGAAATTTTACGATTTTTTCGAGTAACCACCAAACTGTGAATTAAATACCTATGTTGTCAATAAATTCTTTCATACTATTTATTTTCGTAGCAAATATGTATCTTGATTTTCTATATAACACAGTACACAGTTAAACCAACATGTAATTATAATAACTTTCCGATGGCTACCGAAATCTACCGAAATGTATCCTTGAAAGCTACCGATTTCTGTACTCTGGGTTCTGTTGCGCGCAATATCTGGGCAAGACTTCTGAATGAGACTTCTCGCTTGAGTTTGTAGCCGGTAATAAGTTTTAAGGCCTAAAGTAGACTTCCTTATCAATCAAATTACACTTAAGAGCAATCGCCTATCTTAATTGATAAAGTCAAACATTTCACTTTCCTCCTTTCTCATTTCACTTTACATTTTGATTACATACTTCCTGATGATATATGTGATATATGTTTGTCATTCCCAAAAAATTAATGAATATACAGGGTAGCATTTGAAAGATTTATTACAGTATGGCAATGAATATTGAATGCTGTAAATTATTTTGGACTTGTCAACAGTGTGAGATGTAATGTTCGAAATTTAGAACTTTCAGAGAAACATGCAAATAGTGGTCCCAAATTTGGCGCGGTTCTGTCATTGTTGTAAGGGTGCCACGTTAAAAATATCAAGTTAACTTCATCTGTCAACAGATATTACATTCCTTCTTCGATATTTTACTCTTTTGTACGCAGCTTATAATATGTCATAAATGAAAATTTGTTTATTCTTCTGGAGGTAGCCTACCATGCACAAATATCGTGGCAAGGCTAAAAAGAGAGGATATTTCAATATATTGAGTGTTGCTTCAAATGTCCAGCATGTAGTTTATTGACTGTTTCCACCCACCATGTGAAATAGCCGGTTACTGTATCTATTGCTCTCTATTTTTAGTTTTGTCAAGGTATTTTTGCTCCAAGATTAAATAGTATAACATATAAATTCCATTTTGTACAAATATCAAGAGGGTTACTACTATAGTTATCTAAAATAAATATGATTAATTCTACAGTCACATGATTTCAAATGATCCAAAAATAGCTGACCATTTGACCAGTTGTCGGATTTACTACCCAATACTTTCAGGTAGACAACCGTTCATCATAAGAAATTCAATATTTACCCTCCGGAATATTAACATTTGTGGAATAGTATTTCTGTTTTCTTTTTCTAAGCCAATATTCTCAGGTAGAATGTCATTTTTCTTCAGACTAAGCATTGAACTGAAATTATTGAAGGTCACTGACCAAGGATTGTGGCTTTTTGTAGCTTTTCTAATTAACTGAATACATTATATAATATTTTTAGCCGATCCAGCAAACGAAGAGGATATCAATTCGTCGGAACATTTTTTATGTATGCTCTTTAATTACGCTAAAACGGCTTAGTAAAAATTCCAATAATTTAAACTGCATTGTATTTCACGAACAGGTATCAGGTAATTTTCTATAACGTGACCTTTATACTTCTCCAGTTTAGATATTTGGAATGGTATTCTAATAAGTTATAGTCAGAGATTTCTCTATAACACAAAATGTACCGTTTTACAGCAAAACGGAAAAATAAATCCAAAAAAACTGTAAACTTCAAAGAAATATAGCACACATTTATTTTAAACTGGACACATCATTGATTTATTTCAAGTCGGTTCTTTTTTTTAAATAAATCACTTACCTTTTAGTTCACTAAGTTTTCAATAAAATCTAGTTTTTTCAAAGTTATTATAGATATATTTTATTTGTTCGAACTCTACATTATCGGTTCTCTGAGAATGTTTTAAATTATTGTCAGTTTAAAGCTTATTTTTTTATTGCAATTGTTGCATTTATCAATTAAGTCGAGGGAATTTAATTCGCCTCGATAAGCTCATAAAAGAATTTCTAGCCTTGAGCTCGAGCCATCACATGAATGCAATATTGTTTTGTTATGCGACAACTTATGTTTTTCACATAGTTGTATCTCGAATATCTCTTTGCGTGGCAGTTGTCTCTGAGCATAGCAGATTATTTCTTGTCTCTCACCTCTCACTTCCTATCTTCAGAGTGTTCATACTGTTTCATTTTGCATAGGTAAACTGTTTCTTATACAAGTGATGGATGTCGTTTAAATCAGCATATTTTACAAATTAACTTAGAGTTGGTCGTCTGTCTTGAAAAGGTATTGTTACGAAGGATGAATCAAATTGTGATTACGATATTTGTCATTGGGAATCTTCTTAATTTTTTAATTTTTTCTTTAATTTGTGTTAATACCATTGAAAATGAGGTCTGATTTAGATTTATACGTTTGGACTTTTGAAATATGCAGACTTTCAAGTTTATGTGGTGTTATTCCCAAAGAACTCAGAAAAAATAAAAACCTGAAATGCCACAATGATAATTCAGAAAACATCAACTAAAAAATTAAGATTTTCTGTGGAATTGAATATTTGACATGTAATTTGTTAGGTTTATCTAAAAAAAAATTCTTCTTCTATATATTTGAAAGCTTGTGTTTAACGATCCAAAGTTTCCACAGCTTTTCCAGTACTGACACTATTTTACTTATATAATTATCTGACAAGGGAATCATCTTAAACTACAATAATCATGAACTACTTGTAGAGGTCCTTGGTTATAAACTATATTAGCAAATAACTACACATTTTCTGCTGACAATTTTACAGAAGTTTCGGGTACTGGCATATTCTCCGTCAGAAGCTGACAGCAGTTCAGAATATGTCAAGTAGTTTTGGTAAGAGTGTAAAAATGTCTGTAAGAGTAAATAAGATATCTTTTAGCAAACAGTTGATAAAAGTGTAACATAAAAGTATAATACATTTATAATAACAGTTATATCCATCAGTTAAACTTCAATCAGTGCTATACAAATATAAAATATTTTACGAGAAATGAAATAAGTGTGGCCGGTTGGAATATAATTTTTTGAATGACAGAAATTGTAGAACCAACAGTGGGGACTATTTTTATCCGACTTCAAAAAAGTAATTCTACTTTAGACTCTAATTGTTTTTTATATATGTTCACTGTTTTTTGATAATTCCTTAACCAATTTGAATTATTTTATCTGTATTATTATAAGGTAAATTTGAGGGTGGCAACAAATATTTTTGTACTTGAAACATATTGTTTTTCAAAAATATCTAGCAAACATTTTATTGACAATGACCATTTTGTACATGTCCACTGATTTCTATGGAAGGACGTAAAAGAAAATCTGAAGTAATACTGATAATTGATATGTTAATAACCAACACAGGTAGTTCCACTTGCAGAATATATTATGACTAGCCAACAAGAAATCCAGATAGAAAAGATGTCAATCCTAATACTCAGTCCAAACATTAAGCAAAAATTATTCTAGGAAAAGAGTTTCTGGGATAGCACGGATATTTTCTTTCACCCACAAATAATTATCATTAAATTTGGATAAGCATATCTAGGATTGTGTCACATCCTGAAGGAACCGCTGACCGAACTTCCCACTCTATGGACATTTTCTGGAAAGTAATGTCTGTACTCTCTCGGTGTGGTAAGGATGTATTAAAATACCAACTAATATTCGCCAATCAACTCTTACAGGAAGATTGATATCGCTCGAAGCAATTTGATATTTCTATCTTACCTTCGATACATCTTCCTCTGGATGACCATAAATGTAACGCCTTCTAGCTATTTCTGCATACTCACCGATTAGGATAAACATTAATTTATAATGAACTTAAATGTAACCTAAGAGTCTACGTTTTTTAACACTACACTTGTCTTAATTTCAACATACATTGTTCTGAAAGTTACATGTGCTAGAACGCAAATTACCCAAAAGTAACTAACTAGATTTATCTATGAAAGATGTGAGTCAATCAATTTTATTTATTCAACCAAAAATAGCGCATGTGAAAAGTAAATCATAACAGAACTTTGTCATGTAGAATTGGCCAGGCTAATAATAAAAAAACCATCAAAGTGGTGGAGGCACAGAGTAATTTTTGAAACTAGAATATGGGAAGCAAAAAACAGTCCCAGTTACATTAAGAAAAAACAGTGGAACCCTTCGATTTTTATTTCCATTTAATAGTTTCATTACATGATACTGAAATATTTAGGGTAAGCCAAGAAAGAACATGACGTCAACTTTTTAGGGTTCCGTATATACAATATACGGATACCCTTATAATATCACTCACGATTTCTGCCTCTGTCACATCACAGCCATTTTCTCCTAAACTACTGGACGAAAGAGGTTGAAATTTGGTATCAATGTATAGTTTGGTGACCCGATCAAAAGCACATATCGTAAAAGAAAAAATTTTGATTTTAGGGGTACTTCTGGGGGGAAAAACTAAAAAAATCAACCGTTCCCACCCCCGATCTCCGAAACTACACAGCCTAGAATTTTAAAAAAATAGGAAATATAGAGCGTTGCCCGAACTTTACAGGAAAATTAAGGAGAAACCATTAATATTAATTTTGGGGGGCAAATTATAGAATTAAATAAAAATTTAAAAATAAAAAAATTTTCAAACGCATCATGTAATATATCAAATGAAAGGTCTCATTCTGAGGAACACAAATATATTTTTTTCATATTTAAAAATATAATAACGAAAATATACCAAAATTTACCCATTTCCCCCCCCCCTTATCTCCAAAACTATGAAACGTAAAGTTTTGAAAAAAAATAGATTTATAGGTTCTGACCTGAAGTTTACTGGAAAAATAAGGAGAAACCTCTACTTTTAATTTTGGGGGGCCAACTACAGAATTAAATGGAAAATATAAAATTAAAATTGTTTCTAACCCATCATGTTATATATCAAATGAGAAGGCTCATTACGACGAAAACAAATATATTTTTTTTCAAATTTTTAAAATAAATTAATTAAAAGATATTAACAAAAATATAAAAAATTTTACCCATTCCCCCCCCCTTATCTCCGAAACCATAAGCTGGAAAAATTTGAAAAAAAATGGAGGTATAGCCCTTCACCTGAACTTTACTGGAAAATTAAAGAGAAACCCCTAATATTTATTTTGGGGGGGGGGGGCAAATTATAGAATTAAATGGAAAATTAAAATTAAAATTGTTTCTAACCCATCATGTTATATATCAAATGAAAGGGCTCATTATGACGAAAACAAATATATTTTTTTCATATTTTTAAAATAAATTAATTAAAATATATTAACAAAAATATAAAAAAAATTTACCCCCCCTATCTCCGAAGCCATAAGCTGGAAAATTTTGAAAAAACAATGGAGGTATAGCGCCTCACCTGAACTTTACTGGAAAAGTAAGGAAAAACCCCTAATATTTTTTTGGGGGGCAAATTATAGAATTAAATGGAAAATATAAAATTAAAATTGTTTCTAACCCAGCATGTTATATATCAAATAAAAGGGCTCATGATGAAGAAAACAAATATATTTTTTCCATATTTATAAAATAAAGTAATTAAAAGATATTAACAAAAATATAAAAAATTTTACCCATTCCCCCCTTATCTCCGAAACCATAAGCTGAAAAATTTTGAAAAACTGGAAGTATAGCCCCTCACCTGAACTTTACTGGAAAAATAAGAAGAAACCCCTAATATTCATTTTGGGGGGCAAATTATAGAATTAAATGGAAAATAAAAAATTATAATTGTTTCTAACGGGTCATGTAATTTATCAAATTTTATTTTAAATGAACATTTTAAAATTTATTAAAAAAATATTTTAAAAAATTTACCCATTCTCCCCTTTAATCCCCAAACTCTAAGACCTCTTTTTTTTTTTGTTTATAGGAAAAATATGAAAAAAAATCGGATTTTAAATTACTAGAAACCCCCATAGTAATTTTAGGGACAAATTATACAATTAAATGGAAAATAAAGATTCAAATTTTCAGATATCAGATAAAAGGCTCATTATGTGAATTACAAATATAACATATTTTTAAATCATTTGTATAAAAGATATTAAAAATATTAAACATCGACTTAATTCCCACTTTAGAAACTACACTATTTAAAATTTGAAAAATATATTTTATTTATATTTTTAAATAATTTGAATAACAGATTTAATAATTTATAATTTAAACTTTTACATATTTTGTCGTTTTTCTTCCAATCTACAGAGCCTCAAAACTCAGACAGTAGATTATAAAAGGCATTTCTGAATGTTTATTAGTAAAATAAAACTCTAATGTTACTTTTTGGGGGCCAAATTAGAAAATTAAATACATATGTATTGTGATAAAAATCAAGCGAATCCTAAAGCAGATAAAAAAAAGTCTATGTTTGGAAAATCAAAGTGTATATTTTTTATAAATTTAAAACGCTTTCTTTAAAACATATAAGGGTAAGTATAAGAAAATGCATTCATTCCCTGCTTGTCTGAAACTGGATATTCGAATCTTGAAGGTGGTACAGAACCCTAAGTATGCGAGTCCAACTCGCACTTGACCAAATTATTTAAATATAATGTTTCATTTTTTAATGCACTAGAAAACACTCGTCTCTTTACATATTAAAAGCTTTTTTTCATCTTCTTGCTTACTGTTAGATTGTTAACGGCGTTCAGTTCAAATATTAAATATTTCAATTTGTATTGTTTACTCTATTTTTTTTTAAATTACTTTATACAGTAATTATTTATACGTGTCATGTATAAATATTTTCTCGTTTTAATACCGCAAAAAGGGGGTTGAAAAAATAGATGACATCATGTATCTATCTTGCCGTACCATGTATTAATAGGTCTCACCTAATAAAACCTTACAATAACAAAAAATAGGGGTTTCGATGGTTTTTTAAACTAATAGTATAACTTATATTTAATTTATCCGCTAATATTGCACTGTATACAGTCTACAGTTTTAAGAGTCAAAATGTTATATGCAGTAATTGTTCCGCTCCTTTTTTAAATGGTAATTTAATATATAATTTAAATGGCGTCTATAAATAATTCGCCCTAGTCTCTAATTATAAATCACAAGGATCTTTCTATAGCCCGGAAGATGGAGATTTATCAAAGTCTGTACTTAATTCTTCAAAAAAATTTTATATATGAGAACAGAATATTTTCATCATATTCTTCAAAACTCTAGACTGTTGTCTCGCGTTCTAACATTCCTATTTAAAATGTTTTTATCTGTGTTAAAGTTACTACAGACGTAACAGAATGCGTCATTAAGAGTTTTTTTATAAATCTAAACACATGCACGAATAATAGCGATCTGAGAAAACTTCAATTTCATTGTTGATTTCTTCTAAGTTGTCAGATTACCAAATTGTAGGGGAAAGTAGGGTTCTGGAGAATATGTTGTTATACAAAGTTGAATAGAAACATGTTGGTGTTTTCATATAATACCTACCGGAACAGGACGAATTAATTTAGAAAAAGGTATTGTAGAAATAATGTTTTTAAGTGTTGAGCCATTGATTCACATATTTTGAATACAATAAAAAGATCATTATTAATTGTCTTCATTCTTATGTTGCTATTTCTAATCATCATCTTCAGGGACGGACGAAAATCACATAAAAGTGTAACTCTCTTACATTTGCATTTGTCCAAAATAAGTAACTAAGATACCGCGTCAGGCTCTCACCTTGAATTCGGTTCAAAAGATGCATGCTTCATCATGTGTTACTTCTGGTGACGACTCACTCACTGGATATTTAGCCATGTGTTGTTTCCTTATATTTTTTAAGACCTGTCGCTAGAAGTTATTGTTTTTTTTTCTTTTGACCTCTGGGTCGTCTCCACTTTCAGTTTGCAGGGCGAAGAAATCAGTATAGCCGTCCTTAAACTTATATATGGATGATTGAACTCCATCACCTGTGGTTGTTGATCAAGCGAAAATCTTTTCTTTGAACGAGTTTGGTAGAATTCTATCGTATATAGCTATGGATTTTAGAACTGCAAGACGAGCCTGGAGAGATCCAATCATTTATAACGGTTGGTCATAATTTGTACGAAATTCATGTTACTGAAGGGGCGTCTCACTTTGAGGTACATTGTTGCCGAAGGTTCCTCTCTTGTAACACATACTATTTGGCAGCATCTCATGCATACATCCTGTCATATTCTTCTCTGGTCCAGAACGCACTGTCTTGTCTTTAGGAGTTTCTCATTATGTGAGCTACAAGAAAAACATTTAACTATACAATAAAATTCTACCTTCCATTATCTATATCTACTGAAATGAAATATTTATTTTTATCTATCGTATCAATTTTCAATTTTTAATTTCAATGTCCATTTCAAAATTAAATTGATTCCAATAACTAGCACGAACATAATATATTGATTGTCCTTTTATTGAAAATTATGCAAAATCGATAATTGCCGCCTATAGATTCAGAAATCCGAGTTACCGAGTTACCTCGTTTAACCCGTGTTAGGTGACTTAGTGACAACAGAAGTATTTGCGATTTACTTATAAATAAACCAAAAATCCATTATTATGAACCGACTTCATTACTGAAAACAACTCATTAGTAGAACCATTAAATCAAATATTCAATTAAGCACACATAAAGTAGATAGCGGTATTAAGTCCAAATAATAGGAGTAGTTAAATGTGAAAAAGGTAAATCAAACGTGAGGTAACAAAATCATAATTATATTATGCTTGTTCATCCGAGTTTTCTCCCCACACAATAATTTTTGAAAAACATGAATTAAATAACTGAAAATCAAAATGTAATAAGTTCAAACTATCGAAATTGTCCATAACACTAGAGGTATTATAGAAAAACTCCGTCGCAAGATTAAGTGAGAGAAAACAGGTCTATGAATTTGTTAATTAATTTACTTCTATAATATGTGTGAATGTATATTGCAAGATACTTATCTGTTTGATGTGTAGTTCCGATTCCTTCTCAAGAATTGTTGTTGTATAATATTTTTTCTAGAAACTGTTTTACAATTGTACATATTGTTGAACAATTACAAACTACTATAATTATAACTCATAGGTAAGATCAACCAATCAATCTGATGAGTTAATTATTGTAGGGACAACGATAAACATATCAGTAATACATTTAAATCTTCCATTTGGTATGTGGGATATTTGACCTCAATAAAACATAAAACAATAAGTACATATCTTAAAACCTTAATAAATAATTCCATCATGCAACACATTAGTCGACATATAAAAGTGAACCATAAAAAATATATCGCTTGGTTCGGAATAGGCTTGATGTGGCATTATATCATATATTTATTATCTATAGATATACCTACAAACTATACAATACTTCAAAATACTCCCCAGCCGAGCAATTCCACGTCCGATTTTAAGTTATCTTCAATGGGATAACTGACTTTCTTAAACGAGGGTGTACCCGAAAAAGCGCAATTATTTATTAAAGGCTAGAAAAAAAAATCTTATCCCCTTTATAATAATCTTCATTATAACTAATACATTTGTGCCACCATTGTTTCCACTGTGCGAAATATTTTGTGGTAATCTTAAGAAATGGCTGACAGCTCATTCCGTTTTTTTAAATCTCTTCAAAGCTGTGCCCACATAAACAAATATATGTATTTTATTTATATAATGAATTACTTGTAATCGACCATCACTTAGTTCACATCACTAGATAACTCGTAAATCACTTTTTACACAAACTTTTAACTGTTTTTTTCTTTTCGCTGATATAATATGCTTTCGACGAGATTTAATACAAGACTTTGGAAAATTTTATAAAATCAAATAAAGTCTCCAAAAATCATTTACATTAATCGTTGGCTTAAACTACATACCGGCTAACTCCACTTTTGACGGAATTTCAGATTTTTGCTCCATTTATTAACGCTAACTGCAATCTACCGCTTAGTAAACAATATAACTCCAAATAAATGTTACATATTTCAAAATAGTCTGTCACGCAAAGCAGATAACTCCAAAGAGTAAAATGTCAACAGCGCAAAACGTCCAATTCTGGCGTTACCAGTCATTTTACATAGGAGAGTTAGAAAATAATGTCAGTGTGTTAGTGTTCGCATGTTTTTATTAAAATATCTCAGGAAACTGTTAGGGGATTTGTGTTACAAGAATTTCAGGGCATTTTTATAAAATATTGTTAAGTTTTTAAATCTTATTATATTCTATTTTAATGCTGTTGATTGACTAAGGTAACTTTTATTTTATTTCAGTATTGTCAAACAAAATGACGTCACGTTCACACAAAATTTTAAAGTTAGCTTTTAAAAAACAAGATATTAACCTGTCATTGTCTCATTACTATCTTATTTAGAGCAGAATTCTGAAAGCACGAATGCATTACGTATTGGGCAATCAATTCCTATCATCGTCACAGAGATAGAGTGAATCCGGATGTATCTAAAAGAAATGCTCGGTATATTACTATTTAAGAAAACAATACAATTTGATCAGGGTATGCAAAATAATGTTTCTGAACACATTATATTTAGGAAAGTGGTCAGTACTCAATTGGAAAAATAAAAAACACAAAGGCGATGATACCCCTTCAGACTCAGAAATACAAAATAAAACTATAAAAAAAACATTTGAAAAGGAAAACGAAGCACTAAATGATTTTCTTAATAGACTACCTACGATGGAATCGCATTATTGCCGAAAATCATCAGCCAAAAGGTATCTCTTACCAGAATGGTCATCAAACAAAGATTTGTACAGGTTTTATGTACATGACTGGTGTAAATCTCATAGAATAGGAATTTTAACAATATATTCATTCAATAATGCTTTGAATGTGAAAAATACATCTTTATTTTCTCCTAAAAAGGATCAGTGTCACATATGTTTTTACCACCAGCTGGGACACATTTCAATGAAGACTACGATGCACATATAGAAAGAAAATGAGAAGCACGAATTGAGAAGCAGAAAGACAAGAAACAAGAAAAATTGTATTTACCACGGATCTTCAGGCCGTTTTGCTATCACCTCGGTCAACCGCATCTAGTTTACACTATAAGACAAAATTTTGCGTACATAATTTTACCATATTTGATTTACAAACCCAACATGGTTCTTGCTACGTATGGAATGAATCTGAAGGGGGGCTTCACTCCGAAGTATTTTCATAAATGTTAGTTAAATTTATAATGGGCAAAGTAATTCTTCGAGTGCACCAAGGAACGCTAAACAAAATTGTTATTTATAGTGATGGGTGCACGTACCAAAACCGCAATGTAACAATATGTAATTCGTTACTGAACGTTGCTATTATCGAAAATAATTAGTGAGCAACCAGATGGAGTGTGTTCCAATGCATGCGAAAATTGAAAAGCAACTCAAAAATCGAAAAATTAATGTCCCTGCTGAGTATATTCAGGTATGCGGTCAAGCTAGAAAAAGTCCTGAGCCTTTTGAGGTTCATTATTTAACCCATGACTTTTTTAAATGATTTGATGTAGTTAGGTTTCAAAAGTCAATTCGCCCTAGAAGAGTGAAGGGAGATTTTAAGGTAAATATTTTCTTTAAAATTTCTATGGTCAATAAATTAATTTTTGTAGCTGATTTACGCGCCATTCAATATCGACCTAATGGTGAAACATTCTTCAAGTTGAAAATTCATGATAAATGGACTTATACCACAAAGACAAACCAAAAATATATGACCGGTCAATATAAATGAGTTACCCAAACTATATTGTAGTCGGTGTAAAATTACTAAGAATAAGTCTGAACATCTCCAGGAATTGAAAAGCGTTATATCTGATGATTACCATCACTATTATGATAACCTACCTCATGAATAACTCATTCATACTTGTGTAATTTTAAATCTGAAATAAAAGAATATTCTAATGCTTATTTAATTATTGACAAGTTATAAATAATAACCGTCTAACTCCGCAATAATAAATAATTTCGAAAATGCAAAACATATATCTCCTAAAATTGGTAATAAAAAATTACTAAAAGGATAAATATATAATTTACGGCTTTTTACTTATGCCAAATCATAAATTTTATAACATAAGCCCTTTTATAGAATTGAAATCTAAATTTTATAGGAGTTAATCAGTTTTTAGCGTCTCCTCTAAAATTTCCAATTATGGAGTTGACAGGATTGTAGTTTAAGCCAACGAATGCTTTTTGCTCCATTCGTTACGACTTCCCGAATGATTCGGGATTTCCCCAAACAATGTGTTGCTTGTATCGTAATGTCGAAACCCCCCTTGTGTAAAAAGGCTTTTTCATAACAAAAAAACGTCGTTTACGATTTAGTGGTTGAATGTTTTGCTTACCTCTGACTATTGTAAACTAAACCACTAGAAAAAAACACCAGCCACTAAACACAAAATTTCCCCGCTAATAGACGGGTCTAAACCACCAATTTTAGTGGAAATTCCACTAAGTTGGCAACACTGCGAGTCCTATCTGCAAGAAATCGGGTTGTTTTTTAGCAACAGTGTGGCCGAATCTTCTTAAAGCTTCCAACTAGAAGGTGTGATTAATAATCTGTCGTGGGGGAACAAATTGTGAATAGACTACACCCTTGGCATCAATAAAACAAATCCTCATTGTTTTGAAGTTTGATTTGACTTGACGAGATTATTGGACTCTTGAGTTTTTCCCATAGTGTCATCTTTGATAACTTTTGTTAAAATTTAAAATAGTTTCATTTTACCGAGTGGAATAATAAATTTCACAGCTGCACGTTGTTCACTTCAATTGATCATCAGCGCTAGGAAAAACATTACGGCACATGAACGGAATGGGTTGGTTGACAACTCTTTCAAAATTTCTCTTTTTAAAAATGAACTGGCAGTGAGTTGCATTATCTATGACTATCTTTTTTGGGTACTGCCTCGTTGTGAATGTTAAAGCGAAACTTAATGTGAGTTAACTATAGGTTCGTTCCTTCAACCGATTGTCGACCGATCAGCAATTGGTTAATGCATCGGTACATCAACCGTTTTTGCGCAACTCGATGCATGTACCAGTCGGTGGTTGCACCACCGATTCTACCCTGAAGCCGGTGATCGAAATTACCGTACATTAACTGGTTGCGTATCAATCACCGTGTCACTTGGAACCGTTCACTAAACGGTTATTGTTTTGAAGGAACGCTATTTTTCTTGTGCGCAGGTACGCGACCGTTGTGTATCGGTTATGTAGGCTGAAGGAACGAACCTTATATGTACAGTTTGTTATAAAACTTTGTTTGGATATTGTATACATTTTTTAAAATACACGAGATTAAACTTATTAATCAAATGTTTAATGATATATTTGGAAAAAATTAGTTAAAGTCCACAGATTGAAATGAAAACTGAATTAATGCTTTTAGTGTCTGCAAACGATTTTTTACCATGTTTAGTTTTTCACGACCCTCTTAAGATAACGAGATTCTTAAACAACCGACTATGATAATACATTTTTTCAAAGAAGAAAAAATCCTCCGGTAAGCCTTGTATCCCTAAGCCAGCCTTTGGTGTGTCACAACTGTAATAACACAGTTTTACACTCTAACACCAAACCTTTATTTAACACTTTATTTGACAACTTAGAAACGACATTGAGTGTTTAAATGAAGGTTTGGTGTTAGGGTGCAAAACTATGTTTTTACATTAAATTCTTTGACTATTGGCTAATTACTCTTGTGGGTATTGCTTTTAGAGAGAGAATAATTTGACATTTTCAATATAACCCAGCTGGTCAAAATATTAATCCCTCTGACCCTGCCAATATAAAAAGGTTCTTTTTGATACCCAATAAGTGTTAGCCGTTCCTTATCCTCAGGTACTAACACTTTCTATTTATGATTTTATGATATTTTAACTAATATACACTAGTGACTGGGTTCCATAATCTTTGACAGAATTTGTTTATTACTAGCAAAGGGAAACTTACAATCCGATTATTTCTTCTTATCTTTATAGGTCATTTTGTGATAAATTTTAGGTACAATTATATTATTTTATCTGAAAATGATAGAAATATTTTTTTATGAATTAATATTTTTTAAGTGTATCTAAAATTAAAGTTCAGCTTATGTGTATTTATATTACGACAAAACACTCGTACATATATATATATATATATATATATATATATATATATATATATATATGTTATATCACACTTTCAAAATTTCTGTTTTTAAAAAAAGATTTTATTTATAGTTGCACAATACTTTTAATAAAAATAATAACTTGAAAATAACAATGAAAGTAATAAAACTTTATATAACAATTAAAAAGACAAAATGAGTGTTAAACTAAACTAGACAGAACTGTAAGTAATAATGAATGATGTTACAATGAAAAAGTATAATTTATAAACTAAGAACGCTGACTAAGGTGTCGCAGCGCTTGCAGTTCTCACGGATGTTCGTCTGCGGGTAACTGGAGACGACACGTGTTATGCTGACTCAGCTTGAGAACTGTTGCTAGGTTGTTTCATATAAGTCGATGGAATAACTTATATAACAACTCCCATCCATATAAAAAAGTTGATGCTACAGCATCGACTTTTAAGGGAGGTTCTGCAACTCAATATCCTCGACAGGACTAAGGAGACTATGGAGTTTTACCCTGGGCTTGATGGTTGATGGACCTGGTGGTGGTGCTGGATCGGCAGAAGGGCTGATCGTTGGAGGCTTCTGGAATTTCTTCCTGATGATGCTCATGGAAAGGAGGGCCACCACAATTGCGGTTGTTGCCATTGTGATGATCGTAAACCAGGAGGTGTGTTTCTCCAAGAATGGTTGGTCTAGGAGCTTTTCCAATTCCCTGGAGTATTGCCTAAGCTTATGGTTAGCGATATTCAGGTCTCTGGCATCCAATTCCTGTAGTCTCATGGGTTTCAACTTTGGAAGCTGACTGATGGTTGGCAGGTTGTCGCAACAGTTGTAGGGGATGTTGACTGGGTGAGTCTTAAGTGTGATGTTGTCAACGTTGTTGGTGGTCCTTCTGGCATGGACCCTGGTGTTACCGATGAAGCCATTGCAACTGGGTTGGATGGTCAATAGAGAATTTGTCGAAATGGATTGGGTAACGACATCTTCTCCCTTGCACTTGATGTTGATGGGCAACTGTCCGGAAATCGAGATTAACCAAAGGTTCAGATCAATCTCTTGAATATTATACTCTTCGGCATATAATATTAAAGGCTTGCAAGTTGAAGGAAGGGCTACTGGCTGTCTAAGAAGCTGTGCTTCGCAGAGGGCTTCTTTGTCTATGGTGTGTGGAATAACTTTGGAACAGATCTTATGTTCTTTAGATAATGGCTTACAGTCACTCAAGTCTTCGAAAGATGCGTACAATAGCGAATCGTCATCTCTCGCGATATATTTTAATTTTGTTGGAAGAATATGGTGAAATCCTGTTCGATAATCCAAAACTGGGTTAGGATACAAGCGGTATAGTGTATAAGTTTCAGGATTGACTAAGGGGATTTTTAGTACAAAAACAATTTTAGTATTGATTTGAAAAGCTTCCAATTCTATTAGATCGATGTATCGAGCAACATTTGAACTATAGGTTGGAAGTGGTAAGTTATTTTCATGAAGTGACTGTGATATTTTCTGAAGGGAATCGACCAAATCTACTGGGTTTATTATTGAACTATGTAAAATTTTTAGGCGGGCGAAAGAGACTGCAGTTAATACATCGTTGAGAGTATCTTCAATGTATACGTAACTTTCCATTAAGCTTTCACACAAATCCAAGACATTGGCTTGAAGTTCATAAAAAGCAAGATCGTCTGTAATGAACTCAATTGACTTCCTAATTGCTTCAATATTTTCCGAAAATATTTTCTCTTCGGACTGAAATTTTTGTATTGTGGTGTTAAGGTTCTTAATGACCGAAGTTGTTACTGATAATTGTCGTTTCATTAAGTTTTCAATTTGATGTTGGTCTTTAGTAATTTTGTTTATAGAGTCACTAAAGTATTCTCCGTCTGTTGCATCTAAGTTACCGGAAATAGATTTCCAAATCGATCCCAGTCCATTAATTAGTCCGCGTTTCTTTCTGTTGGTACTGTAAGTCTCAGTGTCAGCGAAAATTTCTGTATATTTGATGTTAACAGATTTTGATATTTGTTTCAGGAGGCTTACGTGAGTCTGTACTTTTGATTTGAAGATTTTAATGTTAGTTTTGTTGTCGTTAATAGATTCTAAAAGTCTGTTCAGTATATTGTCGTTGTTAGAAATAGCGTCTCGAAAGGGGTTTAGATCTTTGTAAACAAGGAGTGTCCATTTGTCATTAGAAATTTTAAAGGTGCCTTCTTCATGGAAGAAAACTCCTATAGTATTGTTAACAGGCGTAATGGAGTACTGTTGAAGGTTCACGACTGAAAACAGTCCATAGAATCTGAAAAAAGGGATTTATTCAAAATAGGGTTTTAGTCTGTCAAAGTTAACTTTAGTTATTTGGTTTGTTTGTAAATTTATGACGGTGGCAGAGTTTTTTCGTATTGCGGTAATTTCGAAGGGGCCGTTGAATTTGTTTTCGGCTTTATTTTTAATTTGGGACTCTTTTACGTAGACTTTGTCGCCTACTTTGTAATCGGGTTGTTTAGTAGAAACGTGTTGGTCAAATCGCACTTTAGATTTTTCTTTCTGTCTTTCGGTTTTAGCACGGGCGAGTCTGTAGTAATAGTCCATTCTGTTATTTAGGTCTCTTACGTATTTCGAAATAAGTTTTTCCTGGTTGTAAAGGGTTTCTGGAGGCCTACTTGAAGTGTGCCCAAATATAAGTTCGTAGGGCGTGAAACCGGTGGTTTTATTTTTCGTGTTATTATAACAGATGATGGCATAAGGGAGGACATTAAATGGATGTTCGTCTGGATGTTCCGCTGTATTTGCCCTTATCATTTCTGCTAAGGTCGCGTGAAATCTTTCAATAGAACCGTTTGACTCGGGATGTTGAACGCTGGAGAATGTCAGTTTTATGTCGTATAGTTGGCATAGATCCCGCATTAAAGTGTTGTCAAATTCACGTCCATAGTCACAATGGATGCGAAGCGGAGTGCCGTAATGTTGAAAGAAAATCAAAAGGGTGTTTACGACAGTTGAAGCTGTTTTGTCGTTTATGGGGTAGGCTTGTGTAAATTTCGTTAGTTCATCCCTAATAGTCAGTGCATGATTTCTAGATGGATATTCAAAGATGTCAATGTTAATACGTTCGAAAGGAGTCTTGGGTGTTTCCGTAATAACAAAAGGTGCACTTAAGTTTTTCCTACAGAACTTTACTTTTTGGCAAGTTTCGCAGGATTTGATGAATTGTTCTACAGTTTTAATTAAGCCGGTCCAATTGTATTTTTCCCTAATACGTCTGATAGTTTCGTTAATGCCACGATGGAGGTTGTTTTTACCAGAGTGGTATTGTTGTATTATTATAGGAATTTCGTCTTCGGTAGGAGTTGTAACAATGTTTTGGCAGATTTTCAGTTTGATTTCTTTGTCGGAGAGAATGAAAGATAAAATTTCGAGAATGGGAAGTTCTATGTTATTTTCTATGCAGTATGTTTCGGAGTCGTTGAATTGGTCTTGGTTGGTATAAATAATTTTGAAAAGATGTGAGACGACAGTTTCAGGGTCATAGGGCAAAGGTACAACTAAGTATTTTCTATGCCTGACAGATTTACTGGCCATGATGTTAAGAGTGTCATTACTGAAATTAGGTTCTTCTTCGAAAAAGTCATCAATAATTTTGTCGTGTAAGTCGTTGGTTTTGTTTTGCCAAAAGAATGTAACTATGCGTTTGTGGGACTTGTCTAAAAGTTGAGAATTGGATATTTAAATTTTAGAGTAATCGATTATTGACTCAGTTTTGTAGAGTTGAACAAATCGATTAAACTCAGTGATAATTCTTTCGTCATGTTCGTCCTCATTGTCAGAGTTTTCAGGTTGTTCGGAGTCAGTTTCGTTGTTAGCGAAAATTTTGATTTTGGAAAGGAAATCAGCACATTGCTTGAAATGGTTGATTTTGATGCGAGAAAGAGCATCTGCGTTTTGGTTTACCTTGCCGGGCTTGTACTCAATCTTATAATTGTATTCCTCTAGCTTAAGGCGCCATCTGGCTAGACGACTGCCAGGATCTTTGATGGAAAAGAGCCAAGTAAGCGGACGGTGGTCACACAGGAGTGTAAACCTTCTCCCAAAAAGATACGGTCTGTAGTGCTTAACAGCCCAAACTATGGCCAACAATTCTCGTTCGATGGTGGAATATCGTGTCTCTGCAGCACAGAGGGTGCGAGAAGCGTATGCAACAGGAAGATCTTTTCCCACAGGGCCTTGAGAAAGAACCGCTCCAATAGCAAAAGCACTAGCATCAGTAGTGAGCAGGAAGGGTTCTTCAAAGTTTGGATATATCAGAATTGGGTCAGATACAAGGGCTTGCTTCAGTTCATTGAAGGAAGACTTGCAGTCTGCGTCAAAGATGAACTTGACGTCTTTTTGGAGTAGTTTTGTCAGAGGTTTAGAGATCTTCGCAAAATTTGGTATGAAGCGTCTGTAATACCCAGCGAGACCAAGAAAAGATTTGATGTCTTTCGGAGTTTGGGGTTGAGGAAAGTTTTGAATACATTCAACCTTTGAAGGGTTTGGTTTTACACCTTCTTGTGTGATAAGATGGCCAAGATAAGCCACTTCTTTACGGAGAAATTCGCACTTATCAGGTTGAATTTTTAGGTTAGACTTCCGAAGTCGTTTAAAAACTTCTGTCAACCGGGAAATATGTTCATGGATGGTCGGAGAGTAGACGATGATATCATCCATGTAGACGAGACAACGTTCATTCTGTATACCCAAAAGAATATTGTCCATGACCCTCTGAAAAGTAGAAGGTGCATTTTTTAAACCAAATGGCATACGAACGAATTCGTAATGACCATTTTCGACAGAAAAGCCAGTCTTAGGAATATCTTCCTCTTGGATTTCCAACTGGTGGAACCCGGAAGCGAGATCCAGTGTCGAAAAATATTGACACTTTCCAAGTTGGTCGAGAAGATCAGAGATATTTGGCAGAGGATATTTATCATCTACAGTCAATTCATTTAATTTCCTGTAATCGATAACTACTCGCCACTTTTGTTTACCAGAAGCATCGAGCTTCTTGGGGACGACCCATACAGGGGAGGACCAAGGAGATGAGGAGTGCCTAATGATACCTTGTTCAAGCATTTTTCCAATTTGGGTTTTCACTTCCTCTTTATGTACTTGAGGATATCTATAGGATTTAGTGAAAACGGGCTTTGCGTTGTTCGTATCAATCGAATGTTTAACCTCGTTAGTGAAAGTCAAGACGTCACCTTCAAGATAGAAAATGTCTTGAAATTCCAAACAAAGATCAGTGATTTGTTCGCGTTCTTCGTCATTTAGATGTTCAGTTCTAATTTGTTGTCTAATAGTCGAGTTTCTGTCTATGTATTGGGGTTCATGATAATCGTCTGTATTGAAATTCAGAAGAGAGTGAGTTTTGTCAAGTGGTTCCAGTTTTAAATCAGAAAAAGTTACTGTTTTGGGCATCGCGTTAGCGTTGATAATGGAAGTTAGAAATTCACCTTTTGAGTTAATGTGTACGAGTGCGTTTGGAAGTCGTACTCTGTCAATTTCTTGAGTTGGTAAGAGGGCGTCGATGTTAGAAAGATCGCATTTAAGTTTAAAGATCTTTTCTGTGCGTGCCTCAATGGTTATTTTGTTTTGTGTAGGTGTTTGTGAAGTAATATTAGGCTTAACGTTGAGTGTGTCGGGTACATCAGTCAAGGGTTGATCGTTATCGGGAACTTTGTGTAAAGGGATGGTTTTAAAATTTGTTATTAGCTGTTTAGATTTTAAGTCAACTATGCATTCATAGTGTTCAAGAAAATCTAATCCTAGTATGCCGTCAAACTCAATGTCCAAATCGTATATGAAAACTTTATGTGGGTTACGTGGAGCGAATGGGATTAAAGTTGATTGTGAGATGGGAATTTTTTCGTGGGTAATACCTTGAATAGTTACCCTTTCAGGAGATCTTTGGGTGAAATTCTTTACGGTATTTTCTTTGAAGATAGAGATACCAGCTCCGGTATCAATAAGAAGTTTAAATTTAGAAGAAGCGTCAAGAATATAGTAGAGATTTTTAGAGTTTACAGTAAGAAGTGGGCTTAAAGAAATAGTTGTTCCGGGAAGTTCAAATCTGGGTTCAGATCGTCGAGATTCAAGTTTTGAATTTGGGTTTCGACTTCGCACAAAGTTGTTGTCGAATCGGGAGGTTGATCTAGGCTCGGAAGCGCTAGAAAATCCTGATAATCGTGACAATTAAAAGGCTGGATAGGGGTATCGTCAAAAGTTTCTTCGAAGCCTGAATAATTTTGACTATCATCCTCGTAGTCATAAGTATTGTAATTATCGGTATAATAATCCGAATATTATGAGTAACCATCATTTTGATGTTGATTGAAATGATGTGTCCTTTCAGGACGGTTATTCGGGTTATTCTGTATAACCGAAGGACGAGAATAATTTGGGTTCATTTGAGATCTAAAAGGGGGTCTCTGAAAGTTTTGTGGACGAAACTGTTGTCCTTGTTGAACAGGGGGATTGTTTGTAGGAAAATTTGGCCTTGTTTGTTGATTAGGCCCAACAGGATTCGGTCTATAGTTTGGATTAAACGTTTGAGAACTATTTTGTGTTTTCAAACGGCAATTTGCGGCTATGTGGCCTAATCGACCACAATGAAGACACTTAAGAGGTTGTGTCGGCTTTCGTGCTTGGAAGTTGGGTTTGAGAGGAACAGATTTGTTCGTTTTTTGGTCCTCGAAATAAGAAAGTTGAAGCTCTCTCCTAATCCGGGAGTGTGCTTCTAGAAGATCTTTTGGATTACTTGCACGAATTACTTGTCCTAACCGGGGTTCTAATCCCGTAAGAAGGGTATTCATGACCATAGTATCCACTAGAGTGGTCTGGGCGTCTTTTTGTTCTGGACTAAGCCCAGCCGTTTTGTGGATGCAGGAGTGCATTTTCGCACTCAATACTTGGAGACGATTGTAGAACGTTAATGGGGACTCGTTCGACAGTTGTTTTAGACGTTGTAAGTCGTGAATAAGGGAAGAGAGATCACGAGAATCTCCGAAATGCAATGTCAGTAGTTGTTTGATTTCAAGGTATGATCCGGGATTCCTTGAATTTATCAACTGCGCCGCTTTCCCTTTGAGTTTATTTTTGATATGGATCACTAACAAATATTTTTGATCCGCCGTGGACATATTATATGCGCAATTACACGCATCTATAAAGGTTCCCAAGGAAATTTGGTCGCCTTCAAATTCGGGTATAACGGAAAATATCTCCGTTAACCGGTATCTTTCTGTTTCAGGTGTACCTGAATTTGGTGAAGCTTGTGCCATGTTTATCGATATAAATGAATTGGAGTATAAAGTATATAGAATAAAATGTTAAAAGGTGTAGAAAATTAATGAACTGTAGAATACGTTAGCGGGAATTAACGATTGTTTGAACGATAGAACAGTATAAAATGTAAAGCAATAAAATCAATAGTTCAAATAAATCAGTTAATCAAATGGATAAATAAATCAATAAAATATGTAAATCAAATATATCAAACGTCAATAAAAGAGATAAAATAAATATATCAAGTAATGAAATAGATCAATATTTCATTCAAATCAAATATATAAAAATCAAATAATAAAATCAATAAAAAATCAATCAAATCGAATGTATTAAATCAAATTATTAAAAATCAATGGTCAATAAAATAAATCAAATAATATTTACTTAAAACGAATGACGATTCACCATTACTTACATCAACAGGAACATTGAAAGCGCCGTGTTCTACGTTTGATTGCAGTGAGGACTTCTTTCAGGTTCGTTGTTCCGTTGAGGGATAGGAATCCGCCGCTACCAGTTAGAGTACTCGTGTTCTAGTAACGTTAGACGGATCCTACTGACTGCGCCAATTTGTTATATCACACTTTCAAAATTTCTCTTTTTAAAAAAAGATTTTATTTATAGTTGCACAATACTTTTAATAAAAATAATAACTTGAAAATAACAATGAAAATAATAAAACTTTATATAACAATTAAAAAGACAAAATGAGTGTTAAACTAAACTAGACAGAACTGTAAGTAATAATGAATGATGTTACAATGAAAAAGTATAATTTATAAACTAAGAACGCTGACTAAGGTGTCGCAGCGCTTGCAGTTCTCACGGATGTTCGTCTGCGGGTAACTGGAGACGACACGTGTTATGCTGACTCAGCTTGAGAACTGTTGCTAGGTTGTTTCATATAAGTGGAATATAAGATGGAATAACTTATATAACATATATATATATATATATATATATATATATATATATATATATATATATATATATATATATATATATATATATCATTGGAATTGCACAGATTTTAAAAGGTACAAACTAGCAATTGACATAATTCTATTCGTTTGGTATTAATTTTATCTAGTATCTCACGTAACTACCAATAAATATTTGTTGCTTTAACGAAATTATTTTCACTTTCTTATTTATACCATAATTGACAATGCTGGACAAGCACGTGAGCTAGCAAAATTCTCAAACAAAGTTACCATTATTTCGTTTTAATTCTCTATAAATCACATACTTTTCTATATTTAACTGAATGATGTGTTCTCGAATGGTTTTCTTTGTTGAGTGAATTGTTTAATTACTGCCGCGCTTTTATTTCTAATCAATCATTTAATATATTTACAATAAATTGACGTATAATTCGCAACAACGTTAGTGTTACCCGCCTGCGTATTTATTTTGGTCCTTTGTTTACATCTGTGTAACTTGTTGCTCCTAACTTCCGCAGATGAGTCATGAGTCTTTTAGTTTTCTCATAGATTCCAAAGGATAACCTGTTTTTTTTTCTACCAGAATTGGAATACGTGAGTTACTATTTGTTTTCTTAATTTACAAGAGTATAGATGTAGTAGCTATTTTAAAAAAACTTTTGGAAAACGAGGCTTACCCGCAAATTGCTGGAAATAATACACATTAGATAATAAGCTGTCATAATTTAACTCGCTGTACCCAAGGA